>PDIP01000165.1:0-18554 GCA_002811645.1 Corallochytrium limacisporum
TAACCCTAACCTCTCCAGTTCCCGATGTACATTTCGAAACTGGACATCGTCGGTCGCGGACTGGCCAACGGGAATCCAAAGTTTAGGTGTCCAGATTGGTGACGGCGAAGAAGTATTTGCCGGGTCGACACGGGGAAGAGATATTGGAGACGTACGGAAAGATCATCCGCTTGGGCCAGAGCCACCAACGCAGCAGCGGTGCAGTGCAACGGGGCTTCGTCAGGAGAGATGACCATTACGTTTCATACAAACCGTCTTAGTCGCTGCGGGCAATTTAGCTTAGCCGCAAACCATTGGCCAATTTCAATTTACGTATGTTTGGCGACAAATAACATAGAGAGCGGTAAGAGAGAGGGCACAATTGAGATGACCCAATCCCCTGTGATCTCGGAGTGCTTTTTGGAAACCAGAGAGCCAGACATCTTGCCTCTGCCAATCCTGCAACCTTTAAGCCCCATGTTTGGTTGATCGGCTGCGGACCCTACCTGGATGTAGTTCCTGTGCCGACGATGTGTCATTTGGAATCCGGACCAAAAGATAAGGGCCGGGACACGGTGAGTGAATAGCCGCGGACGGGGAGCCGTCGACAAGGTGAAAGAGAAAATCTGAGTTTACATATACGGGAACGAAATTTCAGGTGATAGGTATGCTCATTTTGACAGTATACGCGGGGATTCTGATTCGATTCACATTCTTGTGGAGGGCAAGCTTGTCGTTTGCTGATAGTTGTGCTTTACCGTCCACACTCATCTAGGCCGCCGGTTCCACAGTAAATAGTGGGGTTTCAGTTCTATAAAATGCGCAGCACCGATCCGCTGCTGCCAATTCCGCGACTTGTATTTTGTCTCTGAAACTGTGAGCGCATCTAGTATGTTGCCGCCAAAGAGATGTCATAGTTCCAGATAAAGAAGGTGTAAGCCGATTCCCTCACCACTCCCAAAGCTGGGTCCGTTTGAACTCACTTTGCACACTGCATTATTCGCACTTATGATGCCAAAGGGGACAATTGTGATCAGAGGTACACATTGAATAGATACCAATGGTTGTGATCATTTCGTCAACTGTTACCCGTACGCTCTGTGCTACCAATACGTAGGAGGCCATTAACTTGGACGATGAGACGCAGAGTCAGTGACACTGCAGTACAACTATGGACTTGAAAACTTAGATTGTTGCCGATACAAGTGCATGACAACCATATTGAACAATAGCAAGCTTGGAAAGAAAGGATGCCACGTTGAAGACGTAGCCTTTTCGGAGTTTGAGCCGACATAGCTTCGTGAGATGGCGCAGGGAACGGTTAATTGCGGACGAGATTAGTATGGTAGCGTTGGGCCGCTACTACTCCGCGTCTGTTACAGGCATGCTAGTTCACTGTGTGTCGAAGATGGCACGTAATTGTCCTCTGTTATCGTTCACACCCCTCAGCCATTGAAGAGATAAGGTTCGATCCGCCCGCTGAATCGATCGCATCTCCGAATCCTTTTCTGGGTTGAAAATGTTACTGAAATTCCGCGGATGCCCAGTAATGGAAATACATTGGGGACAATCCTATGGATTGGTGCACATCACATGAGCATGTGTAGTAAATCATACTCAAGAAACACAAGGTCCACAGAGTCCAAGGACGTTCTGTAGATATATGAAGGGAGTGCAGTAGATTATCGGCACAAGAGAAAGACATTTCCAGACCAAAATGGTGGTTTTGGGAATCGTGAAAAAGGTGTGAATGGCGTGCGCCATGACCCTTAGGAAGATCATTGAATTCAGACAGACGGTCACGAAATTCAGAACTTAGAACCAGCTTGGTAAGCTTCCAAGTGGGATGGACAAGGAGGAGGGACAACTGTGACTTGTCGAACTCAAAATCGCGTCATAATATGATTCTCACCATAAACCCTATCCCTAACCTCAATGGTTTCTCAACAACCCGTTGACACAGAAGCCCTACGCGGTAGCTGTCGGTTAGCTTACTCTCTACGATGTAGTGTTTATCCAACAACACCATGTCTCTTCCCCAAAGATTGTTCGGCTATAGACATGGGCCCTCCCCGCTTCCCAGCTGTTGGAAAAGATGCCAGTGGGCAACATTATCGGAACAGCGGACCCTTCAAATGCTCGAAAACTCACGAATCCTTAGGCCGTCATGTACTGTTGCGCCTTTCCGGCTAATATTTCTGTGACCACTGCTCACAGTAAATACGACAAAAAGTTGTGCCCATATCACACTGAGCTTGCAACGTCTAGCTTACAAATTGTTGATCTGCAGTAAGATTCCAAAGTACATAACCTCTGCCTATGGCCTTTCTGACACTTCCCGGGAAAGATCTATGGAACGTTTTGCTCGCTACGTTAGTACCCCACCTGTAGTTCTAAGCGTTCCTTGGATGATATGGGACGTACTACAAACTGTGGCTGCGTAAACTGTACTCTCAGTGGATGCGTCACCGCTTCCAACTCTTGTACAAGTTCTACCCACAGTAAGCCTTTTAGTATGGCAATAATAAAATATCACGCACAAATTCTTATCGACCAGTGGTTGTGTTGCGGTCAATTACTTACGCGAGCTGGATCGGTTGGACACCATGATGTCCCTTAACACCTGTATAGTCGTTGCACTCAAACACATACAGGACGCCAAGTAGTGGCGCAGCATGGCCCCATTCACCATGCCTTATGGAACCATTGGCATGGGCAACTCTTACGCGTGAGTCTAGCCGGTGGGGTACGCACGTCTGAATACTTCCGACTTCATTCCAAAATTCCATGGTAGTGAATTCAATACAGTCATTTATACAACGCACTTCCCTTGCGGTCCAATTCTTCGGCTGTAGTTTTCCTGGAATCACAAACAGTCCCTCACCCCTCCCCTGACTTCTAAACTACATGTGAGACATTAGGCGGCTGGTTCATGTGCATAGGTATTTGGAGCCAGCGCAAGTGTGAACCTGCTTTTGCATTCACTGTGACATAGCAGTTGACTTGACTCTTCACTCCGTCCGTATACGGGGATTTGCTAAAGTCTCATGCTGTCTCCAAAATTCATGACAAGGAGTTATTCATACAACTTGTCCGGACTCTCCAAAGCGTTGTTACCATCTCTTGTGACGCACTATAGCTGTATCCACCAAACTGACCTTCCTAAGGTTCTTACAGTATGATACCCCTTCCAGTTTCTATTGAAAAAGTTTCCATAACCACTTCCCGCGTATTTCGGAATATTTTTGACACACTTGTCTTCCCTCGTCTTCGACACTATACGTTCTCCCGTGGGGTCGTTTGTCGGATACCGATCCTCCTACAGACCAGCGCCTCGACTCACAGCTGCGTTTCTAGAAAACTCTTCAGCCTTTGTGTCATATATCACAACTTTCCGCTTAAGGAAAGATCTCTTTCTCTTTTTTGCTGGTGTCGTCACTGCGGCGGCTTTTTGCGTTGCGCACTGGCCCATTGAGCACACACACATACTGTAGGTGTTGTGGAATTTGAACTGAATGCTGAGGGCATGGAAGTGTTGAAGGGGGCCTGCGTTTGAAGAATGTTCAACACAGTCCAATAAATTGACGGTAAAGACTGCAAAGTGAACTCCCATTGATTGAGAGGCATCGTCTGAGTACATTGCTTCCAATAGTAACTGTTTGAGTAATAGCAACGTCCCAAGGCAACATTTCATTTTGTGCCGCAATCACCTCATTTTCAGTTCCATCACCTGCTCTTGTTCCGAGCTACCGATCTGCGGCATCCAGCAATGGTACACCAAATCCCCCATGCGCTGCGGGTACACCTACCGACGACTCCATTTTACATTACACATCAAAATTTCGGGTCCATGCTCACCACTTCTGTAATGTTGTAAGTATTTTCTGTATTGCTAGACATAAGGCTCTTACCAGGACGCAATTCACAGGACATCTGCTGCTGGACGCCGTGAGTCCATTGTACCCCCACAGGACATCCAACTCCACACCAACTTACCTATTTTCTCAAGCTGTTGGTGGTGATGTCGTTGTTGATGTTCAAGCGGAGTTAGCCAATTGTGCGTCACTGCCCAGGCGATACGGTGACTTTCCGGATCTCCTACCGAGTATGACTACTGCATTCATGGACGTAGCGAAACCCGGCGATACCAACATAGTGAATCTGCCTCCCACCAGTGGGCGCTCAGCATTCGTTCTCAAATAAGCATCCACCGTAGACTAGTGTAACATCGTATTCTATTCACTGTTTCCGAACTCTCGTAAAGTTATTAAACGGGCCACCCAAGGCCTACGCAATGAAACAGAAGTCCACCAACAAACCCAGCTGAGTACGTATACAAGTAGCCGCAATCCGCAGGGTATGCAAGGACGCATATACGAAATAATTCCAATGTATCAGGTAGTATCATCAGAGTTGTGATGCTGCTTTCATGTCAAAGCCCCTGGAAAGCAATCGATTTGCAGTGCTTGTTCCGTGTGTTATCATATTGCGCTAGGGCCGATCGCGTTCCATAAAGACCCGTATAGGCAACCGGTCTCATGTGCACTCTCAATTATAGCATATGATGATACGTTCCGTTGTTGGGTGGTTAGCCAACTCTCTTCCATTTTGGAATCTCTTGCGCCCCCAGTGCACACTGACCATATAAATGGTTTACAAGAACAAAAAGAACATCATCAGCACCTGCCCAATTGCTACAAAGCCGAAGTAGGAAAGGAAGAAGGAACATCCATCCCTTGGGAGTTGGAGGGTCGCTGCGGAATGGCTCTGCGGTCTCAAACCCACAACTTATTATCCACAGGGCAGCACATCAAAGCAATTCTCACGGTGAAGCTCGAGACCTGGGCAACATATATATTCTTCTTCGCTAGAGCTAGGTTTGCTTTTTCTTACTTTGAAATGAGTTGGTACTAACTTCTTAAGATGATGATTCCGGTGCTCTATTCCCTATATTTTGTCCACCAGGCATAGGTACTACAGGAGCATCGTCAGCCTCCAATTTGTATCAAATAAAGCCTGTTTACAGACTGTTCATCGTCGCAAGGATATGGAGCCCGCGTTGACCATTTACCTCCCAGGATTGAAAACTCAACTCGCCCACAGTTTGTTCCCATAGACAGTGCATTCTATATGTCCATTTTCACATACCACTCGCCCCCCCTGCACTGTTGAACTCCTCCCGTCCTGTTGTTTCAAAGTCAATTGACATGTAATTTCAGTATGTACCACTAGAAAGGGGAGGAGGGGGGGAACAATGAGCAAAGGATGGGGAGATGGGAGCAGTAGAACAGAAACCTGTGGTCGATCTCACTGTGTCCACCCAATTCGTACTCAAAACAAATCTGCAGAAAGCTGCATACCTGACGAGATGAACGAAAAGAGGATAAAAGGGAGAAAAATAATCCTACTTTGTCCCCTTCCTCGCAAGGAGATATTTCGGGAAACATAGTTGCGCCCATGTGGCTGCCGGTACGCGTTCAAATGTCTCTGCACAGCGCAAATATACGTCATATTGCTCAAGTGAACAAGAAATCATTGTGCAGCACGCAAATATGAAAATTAGGTGCGGAACGTGGACAGTTCACAATCAAAGAATTGAAAACACCTATCCATGGGGACTCAACAACACCCATGGACACGCAAGATTTATTACTTTTTCTTCCGGACCCAAGATTTCTACAGTCCGTAGACGTAGGCGGCGATCGCTTGTTCACACGGGAATATAATTCCACGATCGTACTCAGTACGGATTGGGGAAAGTGGGGGATGGCATAGATCCATTTGCTGGGATGTCTGAAGCAAGGTGTGTCTTCCGCACACTATTCTGAATAAAACACGCAATGTGAGGTGACAAACTTCGTGACCCTGCGAGCGGAGCAATTCTCATGAGTCGAAACGTAATGTCAATACAGAACATGTAGATAAACCGGCACCCGTAGGTATCCATCACTACCAATGTCCTTTTACAATATTCTTCATATGATTGTGTGTCAGAAACCATGGCGTCGGTCAAAGATACACTTTCCTATTTTGACGTCTAAGTCGAATGGAACGTATATTGGCTGGGCCCAGTAGGGGCTCTGGAATGCACGCCGATGTTACTTCTTAAAAACTAATGTTGCGCAACAAACCTAACCCCGGCATTGGAAAGCATTTTCGGTCTAAACCGCTCTTCCACATACGTTAAGAACAAAGGATGAGGCTTAAACCAAATCCTTCTAGAATACTATGGGAAAGACAAGGAAACTACCATGCATTGAGCTAGGTGATGTCGGCGAACTTAGTCTGGCCGGACATTTGCGATGCCCCGGGGCGATATCTCACGGAATGTGGGCTGTAAACCACAAGCTGTCAACAAAATGGCGAGCTCGTTCGGACCCGGCCATCCATCAACACCAACCATACACTTGAAACTGTAAACTTCCTTGCCTACCTGACATGCCCAAATTTGTTCTCCTCTTGCAATACCATAGATCCTACTTTCTAGCTGTGGTGTGTATCTGTTCGTGACTTGGTTGTGGTGTTTCATCAGGGCAGGTTTAGGTATTCTTCGACCAGTGTTGTTCACAGTTCTTCGCTCTTGCGCTCACACTAGTTGCGTATGTCTGCCGAGGACTGGAAGAGGATACTGGCGGCACCCTAAGGGAAAGATGATGCGGAAATGCCTATACATGATCCACGTACTAGGGGGGCGAGGGCGTTGGGGTCTATTCTGGTCAATCCGTGGGCGAAGCACATAGGGGGCGGCCTATTGGTGGCACATGTTCCCAAAGGATAGTGGTTTAAGGTCCATATCCTAAAAACACAGCCAAACCAAAGAGACCATAGAAATTTACTTTTTGGGACGTTTATTTGGTGGAGGGGCTGCAATTATATGCAAGGACTCGAAATCTCCTTCTTCGCCTTGCTCTTGTTGGTCATGGCAAGACTGTAGAGAGGAAGTTGTACATGCATCGAAGGGCACAACAATCGTTGCCGACAACAGCCCATATCCAAATTCAGCTCAGGAACGAATCCCAAGTATTAATGTGTTAGTTGGCAGCGCAACAACAGACGGGGCAAGGTGGTCAATGTTCAAAGCGAGAGCCAATGAAGGTACTATCTCAATCATCCAAACCTCTACAGTTTCTTGCCGGTTCGTCACAAGATTGAAGTCATGCAGTTGGGAATGTTTGCAAGGTTGAAGTATGGGAAGAAGAAAATTCTCCTCAATCCACCTCGGAGATTTAAGGTCCTGCGGTTGGCCCGCCCAGGCTGCTGCTGAACGCTCTCTGTTATACACAGATGTGGACCGCAATAACAAATATACACTATCGCGGAGTTTACATCCCGCAAAATGAATAATAGTAATCAGATGTTCACAGCCACCACTTTTATCGCACAAACATCGAGCTCAGTATGTACTGTATGTATGGTGGTCAATCACGATCAGCACAATGGTGCGACGAAAGACTAGACTTTCTTTCCGGTTGGACAACAGTTCAGCTGCGGCCCGAAGCTGAAAACATCAACACATATCGCCCATTCTGAGGCGCAGCAGCAAACTTGGTCGACTCACAAAGAAAATATCGGGTCACCACCGAGCAAAATATACGGCGTTTGTGTTCACAGCAGACCTGGTTATGGTTTCCTTCAAGTGCCTATGAAGTTTCTGAAAAGGGGCATTCATGATCGTCAGTGTCGACAATTGTGTGGTGCTGATATTCCTGATCACATTATGAGGTGTTCAAGTGAAGGAAAAAAAAGTACTCAAATTCTTCATCTAGCGGGCGGTGGCCAGAGCACAAATACTACGGCATCCGTGACTCCACCGTTAGACTCCGTACAGCCCAGTGACGAGTATCACAGCAAGTTCACAACAACCATAAGTGCCGCATAGTGTCGTAGTAGTTTTCTTCCTGGAAGAGAATTCGTCGATGAAGAGCCAACAGGATCACTCTCTTTTTGGAGTCCGTCTTTTCGTGGGTGGTTGAGGGTGGCGTGTAGGCAGACGAAAACTTCGATCTTTGTCACTCCTCAGCCCTCAACATTCTTGCGCACTCAGTATGCTCAATTCTTTTCCCTCTGGTACTCTTAGTGCGGTTTACTAACAGCAGGTTCAGGTGTGACGCTTTGCGCAGTACCATCCTACCCCTCCGACGGGTTCGATGTGATTCCATACATGCGGAGGATAATCATGCATGCAGCAGTGGCAGGCATGTCCAGCAGGTTCCTAGGGAAAAGAGACTTTCACAGTATGCACTAATACGTGAATGCAAGTCTGTGACCAGTTGCTCAATGTAAAGGAGCATGCAAAGCAGACAGGCAGGTCAATTCTACAAAACTTTCCCAAAATGGGGACCGGAATGTGTGCAAAAGGAAAGTAGTCTTCAGGTTTCGTAGTCTAAGCTCAACATTAGGGATTGGCTACAATGGAACAGAGGCTTGAGCGCTACAAATTGCAGTAGAGTGCGCAGGACAGGATGCTCAAAGTAGCTTTCAAAAGGTCTCATCTGCACCAATTGCGTAAATCAGTGTGCAACTCTCCCGAATATGTGATATGTTCGATCGGCTTTTGAACCGACAGCCCGGGCAGTGACATAGTAGTAGAGTCCGAGTATGAGAGAAATACTCATATCCCGAACCCAAAGACGCACAAATAGAGGTACTCCGAGGATCGACAGACGTGTTCTTCAACAGTCCGACAGGCCTGGTCAAGGTGCGAAGTTCTGATCTCAAGACTTCCCCTACGGAGCAGTCCGAGGAAGAGAATTGGCGGCTGGACATTGATATCTGGAGACTTGCTCTACCGGAGAGTCTGAGGTAATGTGTTACACATCAGCGAAAGACATGAGGCCTCAGTGTAGATGCAGTGCAAGGATGCCTGGATTGGATTCACAGAATCAAGGAGAACAGGGAAAGTGAAGGGGGCGACGATGCGAGATTTCCAAGATAAACGTTTTGCACGATTGATATAGACGAAGAAATGTGGAGAAAATTTCTTTAACGGGTGGGGAGGGAGCGATGTAAATGAGGGAGTGGGAGGAAGGCTGTCCGTATGCGAGTATGCTGTCAGTGGCCGGATATACCACCAAACGAAAACACTTTAGGGAAAGCAGACAACGACGTTAAGAAGGCCACGGTGACCAATAACTGTCATGCCCGAAGGCGCACACTCGCACAGTAGAGCGAATTCAGCCGTGCGATAGCAGAGTCAGCAATGCACCATTGTACCTGTCTCTAATGATTCTAAACAGGCTCCAAACCTTCCAACTCACGAGGGAGCATTGCCCAACAGAGTCAGCAAGGGATTTAAACAACAGCTGCGCTCCATGAAATGAAACCTCTCTAGCTTTGTTACCTATGTGAGAGTATATTTTACCTAGCAGTCAGCACTTTCGCAAAGTCACAATAGTGAACAGGAGCTTCCAGGAATTTCCTAACCGAATCAGGAGTGACCATGATAGATCAGTATCACTTGTAATGTCAGTATCACTTGTAATGGCACAAACGGGCGCAAGCAAGGACTCGCGAAATGTTCGGTGGGAGTAAGTTGGTGTCTGAGTTTCCTATCCTAGTCCCTTCCTGTTCATACCGGATCCACTGATACTACTTGTGATATACTACAACATCGCCACAAGATAGCATTCGTATATCCGTTCACAACCGCTGAAGACTTGAAACATACTCCTCAAGACTGTGAAATATATAGACACACAATCGGAAATGTGATCACCACCAAGCCCCGTGGGGAGTCTAGCATGTGGCGTCAATATCTGTTGAATACTTATATACGTTACAAATCAACGAAGACAGTCAAAGGGGCTCGGCTGAATCTGCGTAATATGGTGGGTACGCTGTTATTGGATAAAGGACCATCTCGTAATATTGTACTATGACAACCCTTGTCGTCATCAGCGTAGCTGTACTATTTCAAGAATGTTTTGATATGTCATAGTCGGTGGTTCTAAGGAGAGGGACTAGGTGAGACGAAAAGAGTGCAGTCAGTGAGTGAGAGGTGCGCAGGGTCCATCGACTAAGCCACTGACGGGTGCTCACAACGGAGGCAGCGAACTGGAACAGCAAATTACATGGGTCTTTCGGTGTATGGAGCCACTGGACCAAACTTGGCAGTCAAGAGTTGCGGCACCCAAACTTCTTCAGTGGCACAGTTGTTTTCGCGGAGTCTATCAGGAGGGTGGGACTCTAGGCTTGCGCACAACATGAAAATAAAAAAGAAACGGAGAGGTTCCAGATGGGAAAGCTGCCGGGGAGTCGCAGGGGGTATACGTAACTGGTAGGCGCATACTTCAAGCAGCATCCATTTGGAGTGAGACAAACATCGGACGCTGCAAAGAGCCGCTCTAATCGATTGATCAGGGTCTTATGACCGTAACATGAAGACAGGCACGAGGACCAAAACACCATAAATTGCAAAGGGGGAGGTATAGCGCAGGGGCTTTCACAGCTGTTGAGCTTTCCCGGAGGAACGTGCAATTATTCACAATACAGTCTGAGGATGGTAGGCCATGGGGTAGCCAAAGCCATCGGCAACCTGGATGCTATTGCGTAACAAGGACGAGGCCGCTCACAGGTCTTCGTGTTCGCTTAGTCCGAGAAATGGATCCCCGCTGACTAAGGAGCGTCATGAGAAGAGGTCTGGATCGTGGGGAAAGGGCACAGGGATGGCCAAGAGGGAAGAGAATGTGGGGGGGGGAAACGGAGGTTGTCGCCTTAGTTACTTTCTCGTTCCCGCCGAACGAAGAAGAGTGGCTTCTGTTTGTTACTTTATCGTTTTTCTATGCGGAGGCCGGGCAGTTTGGGAAAAGGGGGGTGGGGTGTGGGGAAAGCAGGGCAACTGCGAGGTACCCTGTTACGGCCGTGACGCGTGTGGAATGGCTTGGCCCAGATTCTTCGGTTGGCCATGTGTTTCCGGGAAACATATCCTCGTTTTCGTTGTCTTTCAATGGGTCAATGGGAAAAGAAGAAAAGAGAATGATGTGTGGATAAGCCACAACGAGTACAACAAATCCAGTACACGTATGTCGGGAGCAGGGGGAAGCACATAAAAGGCTGTGCACTGTCGTATTGGGTTTGGCCCCGTCATGTGTAGCCAAATGTGTAGCTACAGGTGTCAAAAACCGTGATAGGTGAGCCAGCCCCGTAAGATATGGGAAAACCATGCCGAGAATGTACATAACCTGGTCAAGATTGCAGGAAAACGCTTCTCGTCGTTTGCTTGAAGAAAACGTTACCTGGTTTGCTCCCGCTCCAGGTTTCCCACCAATTCACTCCAAGCTCCTGACCAAGATGGTAACCCTCTTCTTTGGTCAGATACCCCTATCTTTGCTGTTCTTTAATATCTGGGGACCATACTGATGGCTCCGCAACATGACGTTCATCATGCGAATTTCAGGTGTGTTCCCTTATTCTCTTAGGATCCCGCGTGAAGGGACGTTTATGGCAGCGGTTGTACCGTTCTCCTGTACATGCAATTGAAGATTAGGGTTCGTGCTGGTTTGCGGAATACGCGCACCCAGCGAGTGTGGGCGGTTTGATGGTACGCGAGAGAGAGAGAGAGAGAGTGTGTGTGTGTGTTCGGGAAAGCAAGTTCCTTGATGTGCAGTGTGTGAATACAACCCCGGATGCCTGATGCTCAGCTTGCCCACAAAATTCAATTCGACCCCTGTTTCATGGGGACCCGGTTCGCAAGGAACCCTTTTCTGGCGACCAGCATCAGCTTTCAATAGTTTTCTTCTCCATCACAAAGATATTTTGATCAATGCTGGGGGTACGTCTGGGCCTCGGTTAGGTTAGGTGTGTACGTGGACCAGCACCTTTGCTTCGCAAGCAATCATTAATAGCAGTTGGGATAGATGATAGGGCATGCCGGCCAGATCATCAATGCAAAAATCTCTGCATCGGCACATCTCCCAGCTTTCTTCTCCAAACAGTAGCTACTGGGATGCTCTCACTGCCCCTCATATCGCGTACCCTGACACCTTCATGAGATTTGCGATAGACGTCAACTCAGGCCTCTCAGGAGATTTTTTTCTTCGCCCGTGTGTGCAGCATTTTATTTGTTCCTTGCGCCCACTATCTCTTGCCACAGCCGCTTCCCTCTCTCTCTCCCCTCCCCCCCAAAAGGGGTGACACAGCCTGAACAGTTTCAGTTTTTGTGTTTTCGGAACCGTTGCGGTGGTACGGGTTTTTCACTGGGCGCTATGGCGGCGAAAAGGTGACTCCCCCCCCCCCTTTTTGCTCGGTGTCCCGGCGGGAGTGGCTGATGCAACACCCCGAGGCACCAAGGCAGAGCAACGCAGGGGAAGGGGACTTTGGAGGGGTGGTGGACAAAGGAAAAGAGGGAGAGACTGAGAGGCAGTCGCAAACGCGACGCACCCCCCGCCGGGGGGGGGGGGGGAGAGAGAGAGGGGGAAAGGCGACTTGAAAGTGATGGGTTCAAAGGAGGGGACCCAGGCAGGGCAATCTGAGATGCAAGAACCGATCTTTGCTCGTCATCGACCCGGCCAACCCAAGGTATGTGCCCAGGTACAAATAGGATTGGAGAAATGGGAAGCTCACACTTTTCCTGGGATGTGAAGGTAGTATTAGGGGCGATCTATTTCAGACTTTGTAATTGTCTGGCAAGTCCAACTGTGACATAAATAGTTAACATATCAGCAGAGATCAACAGCCATGTCGTTGATCAAGCTGATCCTGCTGGCCATGGTCAGTTCCGTGATGGCAGAAATTCTGCCACCGGTGAAGTTAGGATGTGCTGTGTTTGCACCATGGTCCGGAGAGGACCCGATTGGCCTCAAAGTACTTATGGGGGCCGGTCTGCCGTACACAGTGTTTACCACGTACGACTTGAACGCTGTCCAGCTCACCGATGATGGTGGACGCGGACTGTACAGCTGTCTGATCACTGTGGACGGCCCGGGATATCCCACATGGTCCCAGAAAATTCGTGACTACCAAGACAAGTTTGGAGTCAGGCATGTGATCATGAACTCTGACCGCTTTGGCACGGCAAAGAGGGTTGAATCGGCCGCCGACCTCCTAAAGGTAGAGCCCGGTGAGAGCACTGATTTTCTCACTGGCATTGTACGTCTTGACAGTAACTGGCGTCGTCGAGACTTTGCTCTTCAAGTATACGAGGACACTGGTATTGGTACATACACAATACCCATTGTCAAGGATGGCGCAGGCCATACCGCGGTATTTGCGGATGAAAACACACTACACATTGCTAGTGCGCTGAACGATGTCCAGCTTGCATCCCTGGCGCTCCAGCACCTTGCTCTGCAGTTCCTGCTGAAAGGCCATGGTACCGATGTCCCTTTGCTGGGCCACCGGAGGATACTCGTGGGGATGCAGGTGGACGACTTCTTCTCTCCACCGGCTGAGCACTTGGATCGCAGAGTCGACGTCCGTACCATGGAGTGGTGGGTGGACTGGCTTGCTGATTTCAATATTAAGCACGGATCAGACGTAAAACCCGAGCTCTGTTTCAACGGTTCCGGCCTTGCCACCAAGGGTGCCAACGACCCAATGTACTTTGGCAAGTATAACTTTGGACAGCAGTATGATTACTCCAAGGCAGGAGAGAAAGAGAATGTCTACGATAACCTTTGGCCGGACAAGTGGTGGGAGAATGAAAGGTTCTGGAGGCCCTGGATGGTTGGCAATGATGACTATGCCCAGGTTGCTAATGGGATCCGACAGAACCTCACGTGGAAGAACGCCTTCCTCTGGTTGTCACACACCATGACGCATGCAGACATGGGTGCGATCGGTCCGGACGACAGCTCTGTGGAACTGCAGTACAGTATGGAGTTCGGCAATGTGGTCCTGGGATTGGATGGGCATCCGAACTGGAGTCCTAACGGCGTGATCACAGGTATGTACTCCGGCTTGATGAACGGGGACTTCTTCGTAGCAATGGACCGCTTGGGCATGAATAACGCGATATCCGACAACTGTGAGCCCGCTCACACCTATACCACTGAGACCCGAGAGAAGTACCAACCGTGGTATGTCAACGAGGAAACGAATGGCTACGATGCCGATAAGCGCATCTGGCTTGTGCCCCGGTTCTGTACTGCTTGCGCCTGGGACGTGGCCACCTTCGACCAGAATATTGAGGCCTTCGAGTACAGTGGCACGATCGAGGACCTGTTCGAGGAGGAGTTAGACCGCCACGGTATGGCAATGATGTCTCTGCGACATGAAGGGTTCATGTTCCATCAGGCAAACATGGTGGTTCTGGATCAATGGGAGCAGGAGCAGCATTCGCTCATGTCGTTGTGGACGGAGTTCGTAGTGGGTGGTGTCAGTGAATACATGGCCATTCCGATGGTGAGCGAACCGCAGGATAGGGTTGCTGAACTGTTCAACCTCCGCGCTGACTACGCAGATTGCAGCCCTGAGGTCTACGTACAGCGGGTGATCGGATCCTCAGGAGCGCCAAACTATATCGAAATCAAAACTGAGGGAGCATGTTCGATTGCTTTTGAGGTTCTGGACTCGGTGCCAGAGCAGACCTCAGGTCCTACTGCGACTGTGAGCAACGAAGGAAGATACACGTGGATCCATGTGACTAGCAGTGGCATCGTGACGTTCGGCACCGAAGGTGAGCAAACACCGACCACAACCACAAATCCCGAACCCACGGACAACGACCCGACCGATGAGCCAACTCCAGACCCTGAAGATCCGCCAGGCCCGGATCCCGAAGATCCACCAGGTCCGGATCCCAACGCTCCGACAGAAACGAGTTCCACCGTTCCATCGACAGGCACTGATGAGGAAGTTGGCTTTGAGACAAGTAACATGGCCAACGGACTGATGCCGTCCATCGGCAACGTAATGGTGTGTTGCGTAATCGCGCTGTCGCAGCTCTTCGGGCGGCGCTAATCCCCCCTAGTTTCCGCGGGCGGTAAACAGAGAGCACGGTCAAACAAGGTGGCTGTGGAGGAAGAGCGGAACGGAAGGGAAGGGACAGGGCACCACACAGCAGGCTGATAGTGCCCACCCCTCCTCTTCCCTCCTGTGTACCACCACATTTTTTATTTTTGTGCAAAAATACAACAGAAAAACCCTTATACTTTTAAACAATTTTTCTCCATACACGAAAAAATGTTAACCCTTTTTTTTCTTTTTTCTTTTTTGGCCTCTGATGAATGGGAGTCCATTTATCACAGAATGGATAGCGCGGCGGGTGCGCTGCGCAGCCCGAAGGGGTACCCCAGCCCGCCCGCCCGCCCGCGCTCCCCCCCGTCCTGGCTTCCTTCGTACTTTGAATTGAATACATAACATACGTATCAGTTTTTAGAACTATTTTGAATATCTCGTTTTCTCTTGTGGTTTGTTATCTTCTTCTCCCCCTTCCCTTCCCCTCCCCCATTTATATTTTTTACTTTTTCATCTTTTCATTTTTACATTGTTTTCTTTTGTTTTCTATTTCGTTAGAAATGTTTTATCGCCGTGGCTGTCAAAATATCCCTGGGTCCACCTTCCCAAAATGCTGCCCCTCTGTGTCCCCCGCCCCGCGATCATTTTACAGACCGGCAAAGCTTACGCGCAATGCGCGGCCTATCTGTCCCCTCCCCTTTTCTTAACTCCTCCTGCCCAGCACCAACTAAAAACCCCGGAACCAAAAACACACCACCCAAACTTTGAACACACACACACGCAGAGACTAGCCAGCCAGCCAAGCCAGCGAGAATCAAAAAGATAGGTACCACCGACCCCATCGGCCCGGCCCAACCATGGCAGTTACCGCCTTCAGCTGGGCCGCTAGAGCCCCAAAACAAAAACATAGGGTCTCTGTTGTGTGCAGGCCCGACGGCCCGGGCTGGTAGGCATGCAACCTGTCTGTCTGTCTGTCTGTCTGTCTGTCTGTCTGTCTGTCTCGCTCTCCTTGTCAATTTTCGCCCATCTCGCTTCACCCCCAAAGCTCCCCATTTCCAAAACGGGGGCCGGGTATTTACGTCCTGGGCACCAGGACTATAGAAAAAGGGAGGGGGGTGGGTTGGTTGGATGGTTTCGAAGTATTTTATAGCAAAAGACTTTAGTACCTGTGGGCACCCAGAAGCTTTACTTAAACCAAATGGGGGAGTTTATATAGCCAATGTACTTGCTGTTCTGCTCCAAGTACAGGGGAGCTGACTACCTTTGAGGGGAAGTGGACGATTTCTTCGCTCACCCGCGAGGCAGGCAGGGAGAGAGGGAGATAGCGGGCGAGAGAGAGAGAGAGAGAGAGAGAGAGAGAGATAGAGAGAGAGAGAGAGAGAGAGAGAGAGAGAGAGAGAGACAGAGACAGAGAGAGAGAGAGAGAGAGAGAGAGAGAGAGAGAGAGAGAGAGAGAGAGAGGGAGAGAGGGAAGGAGAGCGCCTCGATAGCCAATTGGCCACCGCTCCAGTCCCAGGGCTCTGGTGTGTGTGTGACACCACTCGCCTGTGGGCCCAAAAAGCCAGTTGGCACCGGGACGGGCCCACCCAAAAAAGGACCCCTTTGTACGCGTCGCCTGGAACGTGTATCTTGGAAATGTCGTGCATAGATAGCAAAATCTGATCTTATTTCGAGCGTGGCCAAAGGCATCATGCATGTGGTCCCCAGTTGGTCTCTCTGACGTACCATTTTGAAGGGCGTTGGTCAGCTTTAGAACATGGCATACCTTTCGTTACCGTATGTTTTCATATGCAGACTGCGATTCTGGGGGAAGCTGTCGGTCTTAGTAACTCTTTGCAGCTTTGAACATAGTCGATGGGGAGTGAAGGATGACGTTTACTGAACATTTTTTTGAATGTACGTAAACCTGCTAAACCAACACCAGAGGACCCGTTGGAACGGGGCCACTGGACAATTTCTGCATTGAAGGAGGATGTGATACTAACATAGCCACATGTTCTTCTAACGAACGTAGAGAGATAGAAGGAGCAGGCACTGATAGATTTCCGAGCCCATGTTGTCCAGAATCTACTACCTAGAGAAAGCACGGACATGGTACCGTCTATAGTGGCTTGCAAGAAAACGACCTCCTTATCCCTAAATATTTCAGCCAGGATATGCCCGCTAGAGGTATTTCTCCAACCTTCCACAAACCATGGGCTACCTTTATCATCGACTGATGATGTCGGGCGCATAACTGAAGTGTGTTTGGGGCCCAGATCGACAGCTTGTTTAAGAGGCTAATTTCACAAGCACACCCACACATACACACACACACACAGAGGCAGGCCGACAGACAGCCTGACAGCACAGAGAGAGAGAGCGAGAGCCATAGAGAGAAACTGAAACACCACCAGACACAAAACTGAAACACACGCACACGTATCAACATCTTACGAGTACTCCAGAAGGGTGCGGTGACAGACCACACCAAAAAGGGGAATGTTTAGAACACGCAATGCTGTCACCCAACTGCTGTAGAGCGGGCTAGCAATGCTATGTATTTTGTATTGAAGTAGATTTTCCTGTTTTTTACTTAATTGTCTATCAAAACTTTGTCATTTTGCCTTTTTTGTGCACGGGCCGAAGCGTTCGACGTTTGTAGGCAGTGAACGGAGGAGATAGTTCGCACGGGCACCAAATAGACCCGCTTGGGAGAAGAGGGAGGGGGGGGCTCTAGGAGAGAAGAATGCCTGTGCACCAGCTCTCCACTTCGCTCTGGAGAAAAGCGAGAGTGAGTTCAAAAGGGGGGAGGGGGGGGGGGTTTCCACCGTTCGGTGCCCTGCAGGGCTTCGTTTCAATTGTGCAGAGATGTGCCGCCTTAAGCGCACGGAGGAGAAGACCGCGTTCTTATGGAATGCGGAACTAGACGATGGTGGAACGCAGGATCTGAAAGCCAAACAAACAACACAGGGCAAAGCAAACGCCAGCAAGGGGAACGGTATCTAGGACCAACCGATCCGGTTAATATTACAATTATAGGCAAGATAGTCACGCAAGATTTAGAAACAGATCTTAAAAACAGTCAACCGCCGACTCGAAGAAGCAATGGGAGGGAAATAGAGGTTTCATCGGGTTATTTCATAGTTGGTTCACTTTGTTATCTTCGTTGTTGTATGTATGCGGGTTGTTGCGCACACGAAGCGGGTAGCAGCTCCAGCGTATGAACACATGAGGAGTGTGTCCCCCCTTTTCTAACCGGACTGTCATTACGGTATCGAAGCATGGGTACGATTGTTTCACCAAAGGAGTGGAAACAGGATGGCAAGTAATTGAGTACATGGTGTGAGAGCATGACCTTTTTATTCCTGGGCCCCATTCTGTTGGTTTAGAACAAGGTCATCCAAAGTGGAGACTCCTCGGTGACGGAACCGGGGAGAAAAGCTGCCGGGTTTTGTGGAACGTACAAAATCCTGACCCAACCAACGAAAACATCGAACCCAACGCATCTCCCAGACCACAACAGCCGTGCCCCTTCACCGCTTCAACGAACCCTTTTCCGGTTAAAGCCACTCCCCGAAGACAAAGGGGACGACGAGCGTACAGACGGTCAGGCAGATGGCTGGCGCGCACACACGCACACGGAGAGAGAGAGAGAGAGAGAGAGAGAGAGAGGGAGAGGAAGAGAGAGAGAGAGAGAG
>PDIP01000166.1:8783-27250 GCA_002811645.1 Corallochytrium limacisporum
TGGGTGGGCGATGCTGACTCTCACACGGGGCGCACCCCTCTGCCGCACTCTCCCCGTTTAAATTTAGTCCGTGAGGGGTAGTAGTGAGAACGCGTAGAGACGCTGTGTGCATTAAACCCCGATGTCGGCACACCTCCATCGATCTTTTTACATTCACTCGGTACCGGTGAGCTGGAAAGCTCTGGGGGGCAAAGGTGAATTAAGCTGTATGTGGCAGTCTCACACTTTCACGTTTTGACTTGTATCATATGCATGTGATTTATGGTCATCCGGAAGTGTGTGTGTGAGCATTTGCTATGGCATGTTCATTGCATGCCTGCTGTGACTTTCGATTTTGAGCGTCTGGTGTGGGGCGGGACCAAGCCGTTTACGCGGCAATTGTCCCACACGTGAAGAAAAATCAGCCTTCTCCAGCCATATATATTCTGCTCGACCTGGTCGGTCCTTGGTTTTCATTTAGTTTCTTGGCTGCCAAGAGTGACTGTCCGGGACTGCATAGGTCCAATACGGCCATATGTTGGGACCTAGGGCGCATTGCATAATTTTTTTTCCCTGCCCAGACATACCTGCCACCGGCAGCTTCCGCTGCTGGGGCCTATGCTGGATTAGATCCGGTTCGTGAGCTGGACAGCCACAGTATTACTTTGTGCGTACTGCAAAACTAATCTGGTGGTAATACAGCTGATAACTATATTTCCAGAAGCACATGGTCACTTTGTCAAGCATCCGCCGCTTCGGATCGGTGATGTTAGATCCGCTTAGTGAAATGAACATGCTGCTTTATATCTTTTTGTTTCAAGAGTAGGTGCATGATAAAACTATCTCACTGACAAGGGGTAAGGTTTCCTGCAGGGTCCCACAGAGAGAGCGTGTTTCACTGCCCCACCAAAAGAGTCCCCAAAGTTTTCCGGAAGCCACAGACAAAGACACCCGCAGTTCTCGAACGATGAAATAGCGGCCGCTGCACTATAGGCCAAATTCTTGGTTGTTCTGGCCATTCGGGGTCTTCAAAGGTTCCTGTGCAGGTGTATCTCTGTATGGCCCCTTTCTGCTACTCGCGTGCCTCTCTGGAGTGAAGCTGAGGTTTTCTGTCCCCTCATCCACTCCCAGGGGCTTTTTCTTTTTCGTGGTTTTCATCGCTTCTCCCTCGCGCATATAATTTTCCCTTTCAAGACTAGAAAATTATCCGCGGAGTCAAGTCCCGGAGACGACGTGTGTGTGTGTGTGTGTATGTCCGCCGTACTCTCGGGAAGGCTCGGCACTCCTGCCTATCGTAACCCCCCCCCCCCAATGGCTGCCAAATCCAGGCAGTTGTACCTGTAAATAATGTATGGCTTCCGCGCTCCCTAGCCACCGCTTCAATCACCAGCAAAAAATGTTCGTTTTGGAAGAAATCAGAACAACTGAGAGAAAAAAAATTCTACCCTTCTCTCCATCCGCGGTCTCATTGCAGGCTCAATTACGCCGTAGAGTCGACCACTACATTCATTCACTAGCAGATAAAAGAATTTTTCATATTCGTCCCCACCAACTTTCCGTTTTGGCCCTGACTGCTGCTCGACTGGGCAGGAGAAGGCAGTTCGTTGTTGAGTCCAATGCCTACTCTACTGGGCTCCACCTGGTTTGAAAATGGCAGTTCCAAGAGTTCAAATTCCTTAGAGGCAAGACAACCATGTTCAACATAGAATCATCGTACGCCAAGTGTAGTATGCTCTGTCATATGGGTCCCATTGGTACTGGGTAACTCTTCTATATTGGGATTTGGGCCTGCTGAGTTTGGTAAGGCAGGTGAGTTTGTATGTATACACAGGCGCTTCCGGCGAGCTCTGCCTGAGTTCGCGTATGCTTAGGTGCTCAGGCTTCAATACACCCACCCACACAGCAATAACCCCCCAAGACTCGGGCGAGAGACCAGTGGCGGCCATACCTCGTGTGCTGTTGTGGTGAGCCAGTTAATGCAATATGGGTGAAGTGGACGTACTGAGAGAAGGGGTTGCGAGCACTCCGAAAGTTTGGTTGTGAATACTGTCCCGGGTAGACCGGGAAACTGAACACAGGGTTAAAGTTTGGTTATCGCTCGGTCATAGATTCATAGCAATAATGAAGGAGGCTTGGACAAGAAAGACACACCCCTCAAGCATCCTGTACACTCACTAGTAGCGGATTCTGGTGAACAGGGTGACCCCTCTCTTCGAAAACCCTGGCCGGGGGAGGGGGTTATTGGAGTGGATCCCCCGGCAAACAAGCCCTTTCAAAATGAAGGAAAAAAAAGGGCAATCAACCACCGAAGTTCTAATTTCGAGTGAAGGCAGACTGTTTGTTATTTTTTGTCAACACCTTTGTGCGGGTTTGGTCCGAATGGTGTGTAAAGGACGACCGCGGTTGATTAGTTCGTCCACCGGTGGGCATACCTGCGGTTCGTTTACCGGAACAGCGGGGGTCAGGGTGGGTAGGTTGTTGCTGCTTTGGTAGGGGGGTGGTACGGGTCGTACGGGTGGTACGGGAGTACTGCGAGTTTATGTGTGTATTTCTGTTTGGCTTACGATTGTTGTTTGGCAATGATTCTCTTCCGGGAATGAAGGCCTACACTGGCTGCTCACTTTCTGGCTTAGGAAGGGGCCAACGATGATTTGGTCTTCCGGTTCAGTTGAACGGTCCCTTGATAAATGTGAGTGCTAGAGCTGGGGCTCGGGGGCCAGTACTTAGACACAGTACACTAAGGATGGGAACCCGCGATGAGAGGGGCAGGGGCACGGGAGGGGGAGGGAAAGGGGGGGGGAAGGGAAAAGGGGGAAAGAGGGGGGGTTGGGACATGCATTGCACAAGGGAGGGTCTTAAGAGATAGGAGCCATAACGAGCACAGATGAACTACAGAGCGACGGACAGATAGGAAGTTCAATGGGGTTTACATTCGTTCCAAGTAAACACCAGGGCATCACAGTGGTATAAATTGGAGCACAGATCTTGGAGATGCGGAATTTCCAGTGAGTTCTAATGTATGTGAATGATCACAGTCTGCGAACAATAAGCCTATTTGAAAACCGACATTTTGCCGTGTGCCGAGATTAGAACATCTTAAACAGACAAACACAAACCTACACAAAAATGGTCTTTGGATTCTTTGGACTTGCTCCCTGCCGCTCTGGCAGCAAGGGCTTCTGTGGCCGCAAGCGCCACAACAGCACCTCCAGCCACTCCAGCGAGGTCAGTTCCTCCAGCAGAACCAGCAACAAGTCTGGCATTGCCGATCTCTTCAAGAAGAAATCGAACACCAAGTCCCACGGACACGGACACTGCTGCCACGGACGGCGCTGCAGCGCCCGGCACTCCAAGCGCCGCGTCAACGCAGCCGCTTGGATCGCCGCCAACGAGCCTCTCGATGGAGGTGACAATGATGGCCTCCCTATGCCTATGCGTGCCCCTCCCGCATACAGCGTGGTTGATCCCATGCCTGTGACCACCGCACCACCTCAGTACGTTGTCTAAAATCACCAGAGCATCGTACAGTTTGTAACATCCATCATCATTCTTCATCAACATATTCTTTGAACATCCATCATCATCATCATCATCATCATCATCATCATAGTAAACATAGTATTTCCAGTTTCATTAGTCACCTTTCAGCCTTCTATTGCAGCATTCACTTTCTCATGCATGCTGGTCAGAACCCATTTGCGACTTGAGCTGTTCAAGTCTTTTGCATCTCCACACCATGTGCCTAAAAAGATATGTGAGCACTTGGTGCCCATATGGAAATGGGTGGTGCCGATTCCCACTTCCATGTGGTTTGCAAGGTGGCTACGTGCTCCAGGTCTCAACTATGGTAGTTCAATAGAAAGTGGTTATGACCATCGAGACTCTGAACCTCTGAAACCCCCAAATGGCCTCCAAATGCAAACCCCTCTTGAACCCCTGAGGATGCTACGTCACAGGCCACAGGGATACATTATCAAAGACTACCATGTGGCACAATATCTCCGTGAAGCATTTGAGGACTAACCAACGTATCAAACAATGGACAAGAGATGTGAATCTGGCAAGACCGTACTGTGTATCGAAGTGCGTGTGGCCACATTCAACGCGGGCAAATTGCACGGTAGGTGCCCGTTCTCGCAGTTCAACCCACCACCAACCCCCAAAGCCACCACCTCATTTGTCCGAGCCAGCGCCAGCGGGAGTCCATTTTCCCGCGTTCCCTCCCGCAGGGGGGGGTTCGCTTATTTGTTTCAATTGACGGATTGATTACTTCAGCAGTGTTCCACTGTACATAGTTACCGGTCAATGTTAGAGTTTCTGGAATTCCCGTCGCTTCCAACTTCTTGTGCGAATCCTCTCGAACTGGGCCTGCGAATGCCGGCCCTTCCTCCCTGCAGTGAACTCTATGCCATAGATACTCATAAAGAAAAAAAAAAGGAAAGGGTCTGTCCTGATGGTTTTGGAAGACTTGGCCCATCCTCCCGTGCCGGTTGCCCGTTTCCACTATGTCCTGTTTTACCTTCCGCTTCACCAGGCCTTGCCAGTTGTTCGTTCCTTTTTCTCTCCATTTCGTGCGAAACAGCGGTGGGGGTTTACAGCCGACAAGGATCCCATTGCCCGTAAGCCTCTCCCGTCCTCCCCCCTCCCCCCCTGCAACGGTTCTCTCTCTGTCACTTCCCCGGAAAGTAACGGTTCGTGAAAAATTTGCAGAACCGGCTAATATGCATTTGCCACCCAGGGATGGCTTGTCTAGCGAGAAGATAAACCCCAGAACACAAGTGTAAGGTTCAGAGCAATTGCAGCATTTTGTAGACCACGTGAAAAATGAGCATATTAGAATATCAGTACTTGGGCATACTAAGACAGTTGGAGCGAGCGAATTAGTATTACAGTGGCGGTAAAGCGACTGCATTAATTCAAGTCCGAAGATTGAGTACCCAAGAATGCTCTGGTTTATGAAGGATAAAGTCTGAAGCGGAGGAATGGACTCCGTTCTTTTTTTTTTTGGGTATGTTTTCTTTGTACCTAGGAAATTGCGCGCGAGCTTTCATAATTATGTTCGCCCACAAAACACCGCCAAAATTTCAATTAACGAAACCCTCCCTCCCCTCCTCAAAACCCTCTCATTTTCGTTCCTTTTGCCAGGTGTGTGCTTTATTTGATTTATTTTGATTTGATTTAAAATATATGACTTAAATATATCACTATGTGACTCATTAAAGATAACGATTTGTGATTTTTGAAAAGAATCCGAACCACTGTTGAAAGGAAGGTGTCCCTGCAGGGCCTTCACCTATGGACAAAC
The DNA here is from genome assembly GCA_002811645.1 of Corallochytrium limacisporum. NCBI lineage: Eukaryota > Corallochytrium > Corallochytrium limacisporum. Next base: position 14,068 of record PDIP01000166.1, read on the forward strand.
TAATTGGGAATGAAAGTAGTACTCTGAAAGTGTAAAGGGGCTGTACTAGGTGCTCATTACTTGGGATTAGGAAAGAATTTTTGCCTTCGTCGAAACTGGGGGGCCAAGCTTCCGCTGCCGCTGCATTTGCTATGGAAAGCCCGCACCTTACTTCCGACCAAGTGTTGTTCAACTAGCCTTCCGCCGGCACCAATTTCCTAGATATCCACCAGACGGCCAGGGATGGTAAAATAGGCCCCAGATGTGGGGTGGTGCCCATGGAAGGCCTGCAATCACAGGGGCACACCCTCGGCAGTTTGAACGCACTTGGCATGCATACGTCCACATTGGGACGGATCTTTAGATCTGTTGTTGCCATCAACCACATGGAGCAACATGGATGCAAGTACTTCCTATCTATCCGGATAGTGACCAAATACTAATGCCCACACTCTCAAAGGGGTTTATGTACTTCCTTGATAACTTTCTCGTTTAGATGGGTTGGACGGAGTTCGTTGTGCATTCTGGTTAGAGATAGATTGATGATCTTGATCTCCCGAAACCCGCATCTAAGTATGGTTGTGAACCCACACCCCTAAGTATAGGTCACAGGTGAGGTCACCCATCCCTAAGCACGGGCGTTGTATCTCCCGTTGCAACCAGAGGGCAGAAACGCGAGTTGCAAAATAGGCCCCTGGTCTATATTGACATCGTGTTGTCCGGTGGTTGTTATGCTCTTGCGCGCGCAAGAGTCTCAGCCAGCACAGTACCCCTGTGGGTTATCATGGTCTTGACTACACGCGCCAGTGGGTACCCTCCCACTGACACCCGGAGTTTGGGAGTCCAATTTTCGCGCCCTCATGCTGGTATTTCCCGCCTGGGGTCCGAACTGGTAGGGAGGAGGAGGAGGTACACTCACAAGCGGAGCCCTGGCCCCTCAACTCCATTACTACTCGCTGCCTACAATTCTCAGACCCCCCATCCCCGGCGTCAGCGGTGCATTTCGGTGGGCGTCTTTAGCCTTTAGAGGGCGAGGAAGGGAAGGTTGCGACGCTTTCGGGGCCGGTCGGGATAAAAAGCGGAACCCGAGGCCGTGAGTACGCGACTTCGAGACTGGCTGCCACGGCTGGCTGGGGATTGTGGGGGCCGGCCGGGACGGTGAGTGTGTAGAGGGGATATTATGACCTCGGTTCACGTCAGGGGACCACTTGGGCAGTGCCCCCCGGCCCCCCCGCCGGGGGGGGGGGTTGAGACTCGTTTATACGGCCGATATCACAATTTCTTAGCACTTGTGCGTTTTGTTAGAGATAAATTCCAGGTCTCCGTTTGATAATTCACTTTTGTCCAGGGAACGAGTTGATCAGTGTCTATGAGCCTGATCGGTAGGTATTGTTAATTTATACTAGGTACAAGTAGGAAGCTTCCTACCACGACGGGGTGTCCCTTGGCGTGTAGTGACCTGAAGCTGGGACAGCTGGGACAGCTTGGAAGACTGATCCCGCCCAAGCAGGAAAAACGATATCATGAGTTCAATGCACAGCGACTCTGATGGTTCTTTCTGTAAAGAGAATCTAGGCACAAAAAAGTTCCCAAATACCTAAAATGGACTTCCTTGTAGCTTTGCAGCACCCCGCAAAGGAGCATTTTCCGGCCCTGCGGAGGTTGTGGGACCGGCTTCTTGACGCTTTGGGACAGCCTCCATCGTCTCGTGCGTCAAATAAATCCCTAGCGGAACTGCTCGCGAACCCCTGGGAGTGGCACAAAGCTCTCAGTGTGGCTGCCAACGACACTGTGGACTTTTTCGATGAATTGTTGCAGAATCCGGAACGGGAGGCCATATTTATTGTACTTGCGGTCATTCTCCTGGTACTGGTGCCACTGTTGATAGTTTTTTTCAATCGTCGGCGCCGAAACATGCGCAATCAAGACATTCTCAAGCGGGTCAACCCTTCTGCAACCGTATACAACGAAGAGGCCGGCACTTTCAAAGCCTTGCATGTCCTCATGCCGACTGATTTTACTCAACCCGTGTACTGCAACGTCTGTAGACAGTCTATCTTTGAGTTGGGTACGTCGACAGGTTTCCGGGGCTACCAATGCCTCGTCTGTGGCTACTCCTGTCACGAAGATAGGACTTGCCTGAGGGCGGGAGAGGCCGACGGACGGTGCAAAGGCGCCAGCATGGGCGACATCAGCACCAGCGTGATTGTTGAGGATGTCGATAGTGAGGACAACGCATGGAGCAGAATCCGTTTCCCACATCATTGGCGACAGGGGAATCCACCGTTGGGTGCATGGTGTTCAGTATGCCGCAGAGCCGGTGTTGGTGATGTGAACGCCCTGGCCGGCTACCACTGTCTGTGGTGCCAAGCGGATGTGCACTCGGAAGGAGTGTACCTTACAGCAGAGGGTAAGCTGATGAGCGCACAACAGAGGTCATCGTCGCAGAGTCGAGTTGGCCAGCCAGACAGAGCTAATCTCAACGGTACGTCGCTGGGAGGAGCGTCGGGATCACGGGCCCGATCGCCAATCCCCGTGCCCGCTGATAGCCCGAGAATGCACGGGAGGAAGCTTGGAACCGGTGGCAAAACAGCCGCCAATCCGCAACGCAGCGTTTCTCTCGAATCCGGCCTGAGTGCAACGACCCTATCGACAAGCACAGACCCGCAGGATAGTAGCACAGGCGCCCAAGGAGAAAGCAGCAGCAGGAGCACCGATAGAAGCGGCAATGTCAAGGAGGCTCACACCTGCTACCATTACGTGCACGATGCCATCTGTACACTTGGCAAAAATCGTTCGTTGATCATCCCACCAGACGCGGTAGAGCCGGGGCCGGAGTTGTCGGCACAAAATGCATCGGTTTATTCCGAACTCTTGGATGAAGCACTGAGGGATAAGAATGGACTGAAGCTGCGGCACCGAAACGAAACGGTTGAAAAGTTGCGGACCCTTTGCTTTGGCAGCACGAGTGGCGGTGGGTCGATGGCATCGCTGCGAAATCTCTCGCCGTCAGCCACCAGAACTGGCAGCGCTAACGAATCGGCCAAGCAAAGGAAATCTAGGCCTGCGTCCCTTCCCTGCGCCGTACGCGCGGACTGGCTCAAACCTGACGTGCGCCCTCTGCTGGTGTTTGTCAATCCTTACAGTGGAGCTCAAGGCCGTGAGTGGGAATTGTGCCATTATTTCTACGGCCACCTTAACCCCTGCCAGGTCCTCCTCCTGAGACCGGGAACCACAACTCCCGTGGAACTGCTTGCACCGTTCTTGGCAATTCTTCATCGCTGCCGTGTGCTCATTTGCGGCGGTGACGGGACCATTGGTTGGGTTCTGAACACACTTGACGACCTCGGCTTCACGGGCCCTAAGAAGAGCCCGTGGGTAGCGCTCTGTCCGACGGGCACCGGCAATGATCTTGCTCGCTGTCTCGGATGGGGCCGAGGACTAGCCGGTGTGGACCTGGACACGTTGCTGCAGAGCGTCGCAGTGGCATCGAAGCAGCTTATGGATCGCTGGGCTCTGGTGACGCGTCCCTTGACGAAGCAGGACAAAGATGGAAGCTCCCACCGCCCTCGGGAAGGCAGTCCCAGCCCTATATCTCGCGAGCTCAGCGATGGAGATAGCGTCTACAGTGACGGCACGGGCGCACCCCCAACCCCAGCCATGGCTCCTGAGCCTGTGGAACACCCAGAGGACGCCGGCATCAGTGCCTTGGATGGCATTACCGAACTTATCGGGGAATCTGCACTGAAGCGGGGCAATGGTAAGGCCACAACGACGCAGATGGAGGAAGAATCGAATCTGATCGCCGCCGCGGCGGCAGTCGCCGCCGCGGCGGCACCAACGGCAGCCAAAGAGCCATCTCCGATGTCTCCAAATGGCTCAAGGTCTCTACTCCAACCCCAAACCTCGCCGAAACCCCCCAGTGCAGCGCAATCCAACAGGCGCAAAGATGGCCGTTTGATGGATAGTCCGCTGCTCAACCCGCTTGGACTGGGCCGCATTGGGCCATCGACGCCGCGCCAACACTTATCCGGTGCGCGCATTGCGGAGGAGGTTGAGGAGATGTCCAATGGCGCTGACAGAGATCCGAGGAGGGAATCGCCAATTACCCGCACCGGAGCTACCAGCGACAGCGCCCAGTCCAACAACACGGACGGCCCAGCGTCCCGTAAGGGAAGCAACGACGACCTCAGGTTGTCTCCAGACTCTAGTGGCGTGACCGTACAGGTTACTAGCCAGGGATCGGGTCTGGTGAAGCGCTACTACAAACGTTTGGCACTCATGAACAATTACTTCAGCATCGGCGTCGATGCTGCAATCGTCAAGAATTTCCATTCCATCCGAGAGCAGTACCCGGGACTGTTCATCTCCCGCTGGCTAAACAAGATTCTCTACGGCATCGCTGGGCTGCAAGACATTATTGAAGCATCCTGCGCTGAGTTGCCCGAATATCTTGACGTGGAGATCGACGGTGTGTCCCTTCCTATGCCGGAGGGCATTCAGGGGGTCGTCTTCTTGAACATTGCCAGTTACGCAGGTGGCAAGAGACCCTACCACGGCGATGGTGCCATCTCCACGGCCATGGATGATGGAGTATTTGAAGTCTTCGCCTTGATCAATTCGGCGCACACTGCACGAATTCAGGTTGGATTCGGATCAGTGGTGAAGCTTGGACAGGGCAGCCGCCTCAAGGTCACGAATCGCCGTGCCTTTCCCATGCAAGTGGATGGTGAGCCGTGGGTACAGCAGCCGTCCGTCATTCGCATGAGCAAGCATTCGACTGTGGGCATGCTCAGAAAGCAGGAGTCGGACTGACGGTCCGATCTTCACTGTAACAAGGGCAAGGACTTCACTCTACCCGTTGCCGACGGGCGAGGAACGACTTCCACAGTTGCTGCTGCAGTTTTATCTCCCCCCTCTCCACCCGCCTGCCACAAAACATGAAGGTCTAATTTAATATACTTTAATCTTTGAAATGCCCCCAAAGACCTGAAATCGCTGCAAAATTAAAGGACTTATTAGGGTACCAGTTAAAATGTTAACCTTTGTTTTCTACTGCTGAGCCCAACTGTATTTCGCAGTCTTCACCCTCAAAACTCAATATGATATACGCATATCTATGAAATTCTGCATCTCTACAAATCCCCAGGAGAAAAGGGGGGCCGGGGGATTTAACAATGAGATAGGGTATCAGTTAGCAATGTCTACTGCTGGCCCTTAAGAAAAGGAGGGGGGAGCGATCAATCCAAGCGCGGTGAGGGGAGCAGTGAGTGTTCCAAGGCTTCAGGGGGCCGGCCCCACCGCGAGTGCTTGCTGTCCTGCGCCTCTCTTCCGTTCCCCTACTTCGCTGTGTGCGGGCGTGACTGTACGTGTGTGTGTGTGTGTGTTCGCTTTTTGGGCCGGTGCCTCCGCGCTCTCTCTCTCTCTCCCTCTCCCCTCAACCCAGCCAGCGACTTTGGCCCCCTTTCTCACTCTCTCGCGTGTTTTTTTTATACCCTCTTTGTTTCCGCAGGGTAGCGGTGGAGCGGTGTGTGTGTGAGTGTGTGTGTGGGTTACTCACACTGTGAGGCCAGACCACCAACCCCCCCCCACCAAACCCAAAGTGCGGAGCAATATAAAGAACCAAAGACGGGCGGAAAATTTAGAAACGGAGGGCCCCGCCCCCCCTCCGGGGGGAGAGAGCCAAGGGAGTCCAAGTTTTCCCTTGGAGGGCCGGGGGCTGGTGTGTTCCCTAAGGCCGGCGGGGCCTCTTTTTTGATCGAACGTTGCAAAGGGCCATTGTCTCTTTTGGAATGAAAGGCAAAGGACAGCGAGAGATAGAGAGAGTGAGACACAGAGAGAGAGAGAGAGAGAGCAAGCAACTTTCCTTACCATACGTTCACAAGGGACCCTGGGGACCATAAACAAAAAAACAAAGAAAAAACAAAGAGAGAGCAACGAGGAGAACGGTGATTCCTGGCGAGTGCCATGGAGCACGAACATAAAAAATTGGAAAATAACACCATCTTTTGGCTTTCGCCGCTGGTTCACTGGGCATGGAAAATTACTTCTCCATCACGCCCTACTTTGGGAACCACCAGTCCCCGGAGACCGTCGTCTGTCTTGGAGTTCTCTCGGTTTTCGTCCACCCTTCGCTTTGAGCTGAGCTGGGCTGAGGGGAGGGAAGGGGGGGGGTTGGGTGCACACCAGGCTCCGGTACTGGCACTACTACTACTGCGCCCCTTCTTTGATCGACACTCCACCCACCGCCGAGAGGGAATTATTTCCGGAGAGCACAGATTTTTGTACACACCGACCGCCCCCCCGGGGGGGGGGGCCGGCCCTCGTGCCCTCTCTGTTCGTTTGGCTTTTCTTCCCCTTTTCTTTTTTTTTTTTGCTGGCCCAGAAACCACCACCTCGCCCTGCTTTTGGCTCGGGTGCTCCGCAATCTGCCACCTGGGAAAAGAGGCGGACTGCGGGAGAGAGGGGTGTGCGTGTGTGTGTGTGTGCACTCACTTCTGCCTGGGGGGGCCAAGAGGCGACGGCACACACACACACACACAGAGACAAGAGACAAAGAAGCACGCCGCCCGTCTCCTTCTCGTGCGGTGCTTTTTTTTTTTGTTTTTTTTTTTTTGGGCCTCTCTCGCTCTCTCTCCGTCGTGTGTGTGTGGTACGGTTCTCGGGCCCAGCAGTGGCTTTGTGGGGTTGGTTTGGAGGGGGAGGAAGAAGAGTGAGGGAGAGAAGGGGAGGGGAGGGGGGGGGCCCTGTGGAAGAAACCGCTCGTTTCGCAAGTTTGTTATGGAGTCGTCCGGGTCGGAGTAGCTACAGTTGCTTTTGGTTCCGAAATGCCAGGTCCCCGAGCCGATTTGGAATGGGCAGCAGGCACCGGATGCTGTGATATTAGTGTGCAGAATATATCATGATGCGATACGGAGTGTCCATTATACAGCTATTTAGGAATCCAAACAACTAAATCATGGGAAATGCTGTGGCCCCTCCCGCACCAAGCCATATATTCAAAGGGAGGATCCGCATAGATCGGGATAATATAGTTTATTCTCTAACAACATACGCAATCATGGTTGATGTTAAGCTCGAGACCGTCCAGTTTGACCCCCGGTTCCCCAACACCAACCAGACCAAGCACTGCTGGCAGAGTTACGTGGACTACCACCGGTGCGCCATGATGAAGGGAGAGGATGCACCTCAGTGCACCAAGTTCTTCAAGACTTTCAAGTCTCTGTGCCCCAACGCATGGGTAAGTATTTATCAACGGATGCCTTCATTGTCGTAGTCTAGGGTTGCAATCATTTCTTTTAATTATGTCGGAATGCCTGCGGGCATAATTCAGGCAAATTTGGCGCCGATTCTGTCCGATGGGGCTATGACAATTGGGGTGTTTAGACCTGTTGTTTTTTGACCAGACATAGCTAACAGTCTCTTATCGTGTTCGCACACTTCATTTGTTCTTTATCTACAGGTTGAGTCTTGGGACGAGCAGCGGGAGTCCGGTACGTTCCCTTACAAGTTTGACTAATTCTGTTGCCGACTGAATCTATTGAGATCCAAACAACACTTCCACACACTGAAAGTAAACCTACTGTAGAACATCATCAACGTAAGCTTTTTAAGGTATTCCATCCGTCTTGTGTGTCCTTTTGCTTGTTATGCCATCTTGTTTGTCGAAATTCAAACCGCATCATTATGCGAGATCATGCAGTGCATCTCAAGCAATCGTGGTCGTCATTTTTTCATACACTCAGACAGCAGCCTTTCCGAAGCTCCCTCACATTCAAACAAACACGTACTCCTGCAGCACCAAGCCAGGATCAATTTAGTTAAATGGATTAAACAGACAGTAGGGGTCCCGTTTCTTTCCCTCCCAGTATATTCACTATTAGGCCGCCCCAGCAGGGCTGGCCGCAAGAAAACCTCGTGCGAAAAAAGGGGCTGGCTAGCCCAAGGGTTGAGAGGCCCTGCCGGTGGTGGCGCAGTTGTGTGTACTGGAGCACCCCCCCCCCCCCAAGCACTGGTGGCCCGGTGGGGGTGTGCGATTCTTCGCCGGCACCTTGGAAAAAATGTGGAAACGTTGGAAGAGAGGCCCAGGGGAGGCGGCCCCCCCACCCGGGCCGTGTGTGTGTCGAGTGCCAAGCATTTTTAGTCCCAGGGAATGGAGGGAGGAGGGGCAGGCCTCGAGGGGCGGGGAGAGGCGGGCCAGGGTGGGGAGGCAGGCCACAGGCTCCGCTGAACGGTCGGGGGTGCGCTTCATGGGACCTGCAGCACAGACGAAATGCTTACCTTTCGCAGAACGTTAAGGAGACAGTCTTGAGATACGCAGCACCATTTCAATTCATTGAGCCACATTTGATGAAACAATTGCAACGCATACTGCAGTTGGAATTGAAACGGGAACCGGAGAACAGATACAGAGGACAAGATAGGTACATCACGTGTGTGTTGTGCGGCTCTTAGCAGACTAATTTACGAATTTCCAATCGTTCGGTTGTTGTACATATTGTATTGGACGAATTGAAACAGAAATTATGTGGCCCTTCAGCTCTTCCGAAGACGACAGTCAGGCCTCCAACACCGCCGGTGGATTTGGTGATGAAGAAATGAAGATCGGGGACTCCGGGTATGCTGATCTCAGCGGTAGTACCAGCCTGGACTCCAGCTTCGGTGCTTCTTCTGGTGCTGGAGCGTACGGTGGTGCCCCTGCTGGTGGCTTCAGTGCTGGTGGCAGCCCAAACTCACGCAAGGAGGCCCTTATGGATAATGTTCGTGGTCAGCTAGCAGTTGCTAACGCACAGGAGCTCCTGCAGAAGATTACTGAGAAAAGCTACAAGATGTGCGTAACCCGCCCTGGTCAGGCTCTTGATGCTGGCGAGCGTCAGTGTATTGCTAAGGCCATGGATCGCTACATGGAGGCCTGGAACCTGGTCAGCCGTGCATACGCTACCCGTCTGCAGCGTGACAGCCGTGGTATGCAGCAGTAAACTATCCAATCCGGGACAGTTGCCACACAAGGGCTCAATCGGTCTAAATGACCTTTGATCATTTCAGTGTATTGAAAAATCTTTGACACATTGTGTCACGGGCAGAAACGCAGTACATACCCATACAGCATGAGCAGAAACATAGTTCACAGCCGGGAGCACACAGGTGCAACTCATTGCCAACGTAATGATGATCACACACACAGTTTCGGAGCTTGTTTTCATGTATCATAAAAGCATTCTACTTTTACACCGTTATCTATTACTATGCTCAAACCCCTAAGCCTCAGGTTTCATCTGTGGTTTACACATCTATTGAACATGCGACGGGTACATGCGACGGGCATCCTCATACGCAAGGGAAAGTCAATCCTGCCACCAAACTCTTCTTGGCCCCCCCTTGAGAGCTTAGTGGCACTACACGCCCCTCTCCCCGGGGAGGGGGGGCCCCCCCTCTCCTCCTGCCCTTCCCTGCCCCTGCGTCAGCCCATACAGAAGAAAGTCGGAGATGCCACAGAGGCAGGGAGCGGGTCCGTTGACATATCACGTCTCCGATAGTGAATGGCCCGGAGCAGGGTCAGGATTCCACCCGTGCAAAACGATAGGAAGCAGGGGGAGGACGGTTAGAATGCACAATGGGGAATCGTGATGTCATCTCGGAGGCTTTGTTGTGGAGAATCGAAATGTGCGCAGACTTTGCGATAAGTCGAACTCAATATGAGCATTTAGAGGTATTTGATCAACATATGCATGTACTGGCTACGCTCTATTTGAGCACCGTATATACTCTTGGCTCCTGGTCCGAGGTTCCAATGTCTTGGCTCCGGTCCCTATCGATAGCACAACGCGTCAGACAGAATCATATTCGGAGATCAAACCTATTCTTAAATCACCTTACACAACGTGCCACCATGTCCACCACTCTATACAAGGATGTCCCTGGTGTTCACTCTGAGGTGCCCGAAGAGACTAAGGGCTTCGTCTTTCAACAGACCATGCTGCGGATCAAAGATCCCAAACGGTCCCTCGACTTTTACACCCGCATCATGGGCATGACTTTGGCACAGAAGCTAGACTTTGAGCAATACGGCTTCTCTCTTTACTTCATGGTGAAGGTTCCTGACCCTTCAGTCATTCCGTTGGACGACAAGGAGCGCATGAAGTGGGTCTTTGACCACGAGACCACCCTGGAACTCACCCACAACTATGGCACGGAGAAGGATGACAATTTCAGCTACCACGACGGGAACAAGGAGCCCAAGGGCTTTGGTCACATTGGCTTCGCTGTCCCTGATGTCTACGAGGCCTGTGACCGGTTTGAGAAACTCGGGGTCGAATTCCAAAAGACGCCCAATGGTGGCGCAATGAAGGGTCTGGCATTTATCAAGGATCCGGACGGCTATTGGATTGAAATTTTGAACCGCGCCGGTCCCGGGGCCCAGAAGGTGCGAGAGTAAGGAAGACATTTTGTCCCAAGGTACACGCACAACGACGCACAAAAGGCGAACGCGCTGGGCCAAATCTTGGTGGGTACTGATGTGTCACTAAAGGTAGAATTCTTTATCTCACAAAATTTATTTGTGTTGGTGTTTTTGTGTACGTTTCAGTGATGGTGATGGTGATGGTGATGGTGATGATGTTTGCTATTTTACAATGAATCTAAGGATGATACGTAGTTAAAAGGATATGTCACGCATTGCTGTTGACCGCAAAATCTTTGTCTCCGCTTATATGTTTTGCACAATCTGCTGGTACAAGATGGTGATTGGCATCGCCATCAGGGTGCTGATGGTGACCATGCCACTGAGGTAGGTTTGGTCGAGCTGGTGCTCCGGAGTGGCACTCGAGGCTGCGATCGTGTGCGCAGAGATGGCCTGGGGCATGCTGGAAAGGAGAAGAAGGATTTCTCCAGATTCTCGGGGCAGTCCTGCCATGGTCATCAGCGACACGGCACAGAGCATAACTAAGGGACCACCTACCCAGCGCAGCACCAGACCAGACAATAGGTACTTCTTTTTGCAAGGAATCAGTCCAGACTCGTGCAACTGGAAGCCAATAATGTACACTGACAAGGGACCATTAAGTGCGGCCAGCTGACTGACAGCTTCCGTCACAAGCTCTGGCATTTCGTAGTTGAAAACGTTCTGACTGACACTCAGTACGATAGCAAGGATGGAGATGTGGATCAGATGATTGGTGGCAATGATCTTTGCCACGATCTTGACCATAGCGTAGGCACGAATGCCAGCCTCTTGAGCTACTGACACCGGCATAGACCGCTGAGACCAGGCAATACCGCTGACGCCACCTAGAGACTGAGTGTCAGCAAGAAAGCCACCGCCATTGGCGACGTCGTGCATGGTCGATAGTGAAGCGCGTCCATCTGCGTCAACACTGAGAGCATCATGGGAAGGCACCTGAACATTGCTGGCGTTTTGGTGATGGTGCCCACGCATCCGCCGCACGGGCAAGGGGGAACGCATCAAGCTCTCAACGTCATAGATATTGTGGTTGTTGTGGCTGGTGTTGTCAGCGGGCAGAACCACACCACCGGACAAAACGTTGTTGTCATCGTCTGCAATACTGTCTACGTCAGGAAGGTGCCGGTGGCGCCGTCGCGTCTCGTTGCGTGCTACAATGTTCTCGAGGACAACATTGTTCCAACTCACACCAGGACCATTATCGGGCATGGTCCGTGCTGACATGGGGCGGCCGTTCTTCTCATCGTCCTCGTCACCATAGTCGGAATCATCAGAGTCGCGCTTGAGATTGACCTTGCGCGTGGTCATAGGGGTGAGCACCGTGGATACCCCATAGATATCTTGTATCTTTTGAACGGAGACAGCCTTGCCATTCGTGTCTCTGGCATGGTTTGGATGTGGCCGGGCATCCATATAGATGGCGGTGTCATCTGGCTTCAGGCCACCGGCCAAAGCGGGAGGTGGCGCAATTGACGAGGACACAGAGTCCGGTATTTCGTCCACGCTTCGCCGTCCTGCGCTATTGGCAGAAAACATTGAGTCGACACTGGCGTTGAAGGCGTTCGTGTTCTGTTGCTGCTGTTGGTATTCGTCGTCATAGTCGAACTCAAAATCTGGAATGCACTGACTCTTAGCTTCCGCAATGACATCATTCAGTTTGATGATTTCGTAGAAGCTAAACTGAATCGGCACCTGGACGGCGTTCTGGAAGAGGATGTAAATGATCAACACACGGTCGGCAACTTCCTGAGGATAGACGGCTGTGAGGATGGGTCGACCCAAAATAACGCTGTTGGCGATCATCAGTGTCGCGACGATGGTTGGATAGTTAGTGAAAGTTAGCGTCGGCATTGTCCAAGGAATCCATGAAGGCTTCGTGGCTGCGACAGAATTCCAAGCGAGGATGCCCAAGCCGGAGACAATGTAAGAGAACAGAATGTATAGAGTGATGGTGATGGCAGTATTACCGTCAAGCTGAGTGAAGTCTGTGGCAATCACAAGATCTAGAATGAAAGCAGGGATGGCAATTCGTGTGACCACGGTACCAAGTTGCTTGGCTCCCGCTGCGGTGTTCCATTTTAGATGTGCTCCTAACCAACCAAGGACGAGTGAAGCATACACGGGTGCGAGATTGACTGCAATGTCATAGTACTGATTACCCATTCTTTGATTAAAATGCTCTAACCGTACTTTATTCCCTTCTTTGCAAGCGCGAGTGAGCACAGAAGAACCGTCCCACGAACCCGATCTTCGGGACTTTGATCTCAAATACCAAAGATTCCACATACACACCAAAAAGTTGTGGTGTTCACAGTATGCGACAGTCTCCTTACGCGCTGCGAGTTTATTCACCGTGCAAGAGTCGACATAAGTGTTTGTCGACTTCGCGCCTAAACGACGAGAGTGGAGAACTAGAAGACTCCAAAGAACAGCAGGGAAACCGATTTCAGAGTAAACTCTGCAGACGTCTAACATAACGGAACAAGAAATCCACTCCCTGAGTTAGCCAATGACCTATATGTGTTCGTCGCAGCGAGAACCCATGGCCATGGTGAAGCCATGAGAGCATGGGGCGGTTGATGGTGCACTTGTGGGCTGTGAAGCCGAAGGGGGAAAAGGGGGGCGGGGGGAGGGGGAGGCGAACTTGACAGGGCGAAGGGTCTGCGTGGGTGGGGCTAAGATTAATTCATGTGTTTTATTATTGTCTTATTGTCTCAGTGAACGAAGAAAACACATGAATTAATC
>PDIP01000167.1:0-15404 GCA_002811645.1 Corallochytrium limacisporum
GGGGGGGGGGAGCGCCGTGTTTTGTCTCGGTATTTATTGTTTCACTGCTCCATTATATTGCTTCTACGGCGACGTAAATCATCGGAAAGGATTGACTTGGGTGTGCCGGTCGAATGACTCAGATGTCCGAAAGTCATTTCGACCAAAAAGCCCCGAAGACTGCTTGGAGAAATGCAGGCACACTATATTCCATACAATAAGTAGAGAATATAGGTTCCCGTTTGTGGCCGGGGACAGGCGGCGATTTGCAGATCTTCTGTCCCGAGCACCGCGCAGGCAAGGAGCGGAACTGCCCGCATTCACGTTATCGAGAGAACGGGGTGCATGCAATGCCCGGTGGCGTTGTAGCCGTGTATAGATAGTCAATGTTTTAAATCATGCATGGTCAGCAAACACCAGCTGACGGATGTATTCTCTGTGCTCGTTAGCCTTAGTATGTGTCGACTGTCCAGCTTGCCCACGCACCAGCCCTATTGCCATCACAAGCTTACCGTTATGGGCTGGCTGAGGCCTACATCGTGCTGTTTCTGACCCTCCGAAGACACAAAGCATCCAAAGATACTGGGCAGCCACTAGCGGACTTATTCAGTTCAACACCCGTAAGATGACCTCAAACAGACCTCAGTTATGCGAGCCGTGCCCACAATTCGAGCGCCTTAGCAATCAAATGCACCGGCAAAGGCCCATTTTCAATGTCCCCATAAAATGTTCGTTTCCACAGGCTTCCACTCTTGATTTCCGACCCGGGTCGACACTTTGAATTCTTGCTCTGTCGTAGTAATCGTCGGCTTTAATGTTCCTTTGGCAGGGACAGAAGGACAGGGGGCCCAAATGCCAAACCGCTCGCGGAATTAAAGGCCTGCACACCTCAGAGCACAACCACGCGAGTGGAGAGACTATGGTCGTGCGGGGAGAATCCACATAAATTCCACAACGTTTCTAACGCAAAAAAACAAGGGTCGAAGTACCACCGGTACTGCTTTTTTATTTATATTTTCCGAGTCCCGAAGAGTGGTGCACGTTGCGCTGATGGCTCCTTTGTTGCTACCTGCGTAGGAACGTGCTTTGGTTCACGACCCAGTGGTGTCTAAGGGAGCGAAATCGATGTCGCGTCACCTGGACGGACTGCTCTCCTCTCCCCGGGCATCGACGGGGTCTGTCCGAAACGGAGAAATGAAATAGTGAATGTAGGAGAAACAATTTCGATGAGGTTCGGGTACGTTGTGCAAGACATCTTCCCGAGAAAGGATATGTTCTCTTTCACTATCCCCGACCAGTGTAACGGTGTCGGTGGACCTAGGTGGTGAGCATCTGATACCGTTCCGTAAAATAGTGCCAGTAAACTGAATCACTCACCATTGTGTCCTGGGTAGTTTGACTCTAGGTCCTGGTATGACATGTGAGGAGGCCATTCACGATGGAACAGTCCCGAGCAATGCTTCAAGGTATTGTTTGTATTCCGCTATCCGAAGTCAGAAGCCATCGTGCATGCCCTGCGGACCTTTCTGGCGTTACTGTTGAAAGCGAACATTGGATGGCGTTGTATGCTACTGCAGCATACATTGTCTTTCCACACCGGGTTTCTCAGTTGTTCGAAGATGAAGAAGAATTCATTTCGTACCATTCTGTACATCCCGTCCGTTTCTTCTTTCGTGGTAGAACGGCAAGCTAGACGATGGCATTGGTAATCTATGCAATTTGGTGGTTTCGCGATGAAGGTTATTATAAAATTCTTACCGCTCGCAACCCCTTCTAACCTCCTCTTTCTCGGGAGCTATTCCCGCCTGCTAAAATACAGGCAGGGTGGGGCACCGTTCACATCTCCTTCCGCCGAAAGTATAAGGCCTGGGATTTTGTCGCTAGGGTATGACAGGGGCACACTTGTCACCGGTTATTTCCATACTCATGAATGCACCGTGCTATGTAACGGGGTTACACGAGGTGGACATCTACAAAGTGAAGTTCCATCGCGCTGGGGCAGATGATGAGAGTTCTGAAACGGTTTGTTCCACTCTGAGAACGCTATAGAATCAAAAATGGCTCGCGATGATCTTTATTATTGTTTCTGAATATGGTTCACACCATTCTACAAGGTACCAACTTGGTAGCAGACTAGGCTCGTTAAATCTATAGAGAAAGCGAAAACCGACGCCTGGTAGTTCCTGAATCGGCTTTGTAGGGGGATTCCCAATTTCTTGTGCCCCGCGCACCACTAGTCACTCCTCTAAAAACCCAATCCAGCCGTTTTGTTCGGCCGTCTCGGCCTTTATTTTATTCTTCCCTCTGCTGTCCCTGATTTCTTCTCATATTCGTCAGTTCCTGACAGTTTGCCACAGTCAGGGCATGGTGGTACGGGTGTCGTGAATGGGCCGGGCGAGTGGTGGTAGCACTCCACGAAGTTCTTGTTTCGATTTGGAGTTCACGGGCTATCCGAAAGGTTCGCGTTGTAGAGGGAGAGCAGGAGTGGACAAATCCGGAGGGGAAATGAAGAACGATCGGCATTCCCGCTCAAACCCCCATAACCCCCCACCCAACAGGCCGGAGGGTGGCGAGAAAGCACGAAGGGGGGGAAGGGGGGGAAGGGGGGAAACCGGTGACCTTGGCTGCGGGGTTTGCGCAGATGGTGCGGGTCACACACGTCCGAAAGCAGAGTCTTTTGTTGCGTTCCTGCATATGATATCCGTTAGCTCCCAGTCAACTCCCATGAACGGACAATGATATGGGGTACAAAGCCCCGAACGACCCAGGGCACGGTATGATACACTCATTTCGCTACTTTTCCATAATGTCCCGGATAATGCAATCCGTCTCCAAATGGGGAAGCACTTTGACGGTTGAAGTTCCTTTGCGAGTCTCTGAGCCAGTCATTTTCTTTACTGTAAGAAGTTTATTTAAGAATCCACATAGAAGATCCAAGATGAGGAAGGCTTCAATGGTCTTGAATTCCGACTCTCATGCAGAACGAACGGTGACTTTTAGCAAGAGACTGCATAGCCATGGATCTCGAAGAAGGTCTTGACGGTTATGAAGGGTTTTTAGCCCGACTTGATGTGCGCACAGAGTTTCCTAATGATGGGTCGATTGAAGATCAGGTTAAGGAGGCCAAAGATGCTAATATTATTGCGATCTTTGCCAAATCAGGATGTCCCTTCTGTCACGAATCCAAGAAGATTCTCTATGAGGAAAATATAGATCCCACAAAGATGACGGTTTACAATATAGACAAATTCAAGGAGTCTCACGCTGGTACAATCCAAGACACATTGCAGAAGTTGACTGGATCACGAACAGTCCCCAGTATCTGGGTCCGTGGTACGTTTGAGGGAGGTTGCAGCGACCTTAAGGCCAAGCAGCACAATGGCACTCTGGACGGAATCCTCTCCGGTCTGCGTGTTCCAACATCAAAGGCCGTGGATCTCAACGCTTTCTCTACTATAAAACATGATAATGGCAAAGTATCTGATGATGAGACCCACATGCTACTCTCGCCCGGCATCCGCAATGTCAAAGGCAATGTCCACGATGTCGAGAACCGCATGTCATGGCCTCCAGCTGACGAGGACACTGATTCTGATGAGAAAGTGATCCTTAGCACCCTGTTCTACTTCCCACATACCCTGAATCGCTGGGTAGTTCAGGTGAGCGGTGTCCTCGTGTTCATCACCTGCATTATTCTGGCTGCTTTCTACGATCATGAATATGTCAAGTGGGCCTCTCTTGGATTTTTCTTAGATTTTGTAGTCCGTTTCATGTTTGGTGGCAAGGCGAGTATCATTGGATCGCTGGGGGCTTTGATAGTGTCCATTCCGAATCCAGAGCCGCAATTCGTGGCTGGTGCTCCCAAACAGTTTGCACAGTTTATCGGTGTCTTCTGCAGTGGCATGGCTGCTCTGCTCTTTTTTGTCAATGCACCGGAGGGTGCAGTAGTCTTCCTGGCGATGTTGGCCGGAGGATCGGGGGGTGAAGGCTTCATCAATTTCTGTTTGGGATGCAAAATCTTTGCCATGGGTGTTAACCTGGGTATTGTGCCCAAAAATATTTACAATGAGCACATCGTGGCCAAGCGTGAGGTTGAATGGCAGTACAATTTCCGGTTTGGTGAGTATCTAAATAAGGTGGTTCCGGTACCATCCTATGCGCTCACTCAGGCCAGCCTGACCAGTGACACAAAGAAGAGCACTGAGCACGACAAAACGGGTGACGAAGGATCTGCCACCCCGAAAACATCAGGTAAACATGTTGCTGTGGCCAGCGGTAACGTGTCTAAAGTGGGCACAATCGCCACCCATACCACACCAACCTGGCAGTGGTACGTCAATCCCAAGAGCAAGCCCACAGCAGTCGACTTCCGCTGGAAGGCGGGCAAGGGCGACGACGTTGAGATGCGACACATGAGCATCATCAAACACTGCCGTCCGACCATCTTTACTCCAGGTGCCATTTTAATTGGTCTGGCGGTTTTATTCCGCATCATGACTGCCTTCCCACGATACAATGCTCCGGAAGAGCTTTGGAAAACGTTCGCAATCCTTGGCGCTATTTACGTAATTTGGGCGATTTGTGTCTATGGAGCTCGTTTGATTCTCTATCCACGCAAAGTCTACAAGGATTTGACCCACTTCCAGTACCGCAACTTCTTTGCAATGCCTGGAGTGATCCTGTCATTTAGTGCCTTCCTTGCCCAGACCCAGTACGCTCTGGATCTGGCCAATGGCGATGACTCTGGCTATGGCGACCTTGCCAAGGCGCTTTTTTGGATTGGTTTTATCTGGATCGGTGTCCTACAGCTGTTCCTATTTGCCGAGTGGTACGTACACAAGCATGAACTCCAGCACATCACTGGTGTTATCTTGCTGCCGGCTGTGGCCGGTACCACCCTTGCTTTGGTAGCTCCCATAATTGACCTAGACTACCTGCCCTTGGCGCAGCTGCTCCTCGGTGGCTATGGTGGTCTTGCACTATTTCTGCTTATTCCCTTTATGCAGAAGATCCAGGTCCAACCCTTCCATGTCGATGAGAAGCGGAATGGTCCCAATATCTTCCCAGTGGCGGTCAATGTCCTCGCCATTGCCACCAGTGTGGTGCTGGCTGGCAACGGTTGGTTCGATTTCACCGGGTGGGTCCCGCGTGCCCTGTTCGGTCTCGGCATTTTGCTGGAGCTCGCCATCTTTAGCACAGTGTTTTGGAACTTTCTCGGTCGCATACACTTTGTGTTCGAGTATTTTGCTTGGGGGTTCAGCGTTCTGATCATCGCCTTTGCGACCGTGCTCTTTGATCAGTCCCTGAGGACCGATGCCTCCTGGGCATTCTCCTGGATCTGCATTAGCATAGCCTGCTATGTTAACGCTGTTCTGTTCCTGAACTTTGTTGAATCTCTGCTCCACAAAACCATCTTCCTCCGCAAGGATGAGTGGGGCCCAATTTCCTTCATGAAGATGACTCACTATGCCATGCGTGAGATGATGGGTGCGATTGAGGCGACAGTAGCTGCCATTGACGCGGAAGCGGCCTGTACAGAAGAAGCTACGGACCAGACGTCATTGGCCCGTCTTGCCGGACGCTGGGCTGAGTTCCAGCGCCTCTATGCCATCCACAGTCGCCAAGAGGATCACGTCTTGTTCCCTACCGCCGACCGCTTCTTCCCGGGCTTTGCCTGCACCCAACTCTGTGCTTTGCACTCCGAGGAGGAGGGCCTGGTCGAGAACTTCAATTCTGTGGCCCTGTCCTACACTGAACAGATCAAGACTGGGGTCCGCACTGCCAAAATGGGAGAGCTGACAGAGGCGTTTGCTGCCTTCAAACGCCATTTTGAACACCATCTGTACACAGAAGAGACAACAGTCGTGAAAATGATGCGTAAGTATCTGAACTCTACATTACAGATGAAAGTGAACAAGAAATGCTGGCGGATCATGAGTGAGGAGGAACAGGAGTTCTTCCTGCCCACCGTTGTGCAGAATCTTCCCGTTCACTACATGCGTGTAAAATTCATTCGAACTTGGATGTGGGCCCAGCCTGAGATGAAGGAAATCATTGGACAGATAATCTTCCGTGGCGTCGACACCATGACCTGGCTGCGCATAGTCCGTGACATTCCTGATCTCATTCCTCGCAACCTAAAGTATTGGCACCAGTACAAATAAGGTCCCATTCCGGTAGATCAAAAAAAATTGAGAGAAGGACAATCAGTGGTTCTAGCTTGCTCGAAAGAGACCATACTTTAATTTTGTCATATACATTACATTATACATGGAGTCCACAATATGTTTCTAGTGCAACCAAGGACTTACTGTCTAAGACATGGGAGGAAATGAGAGACTTCGGGAGTCCCATCAAATACGTGACTCAGACTGATGCATACTGGCCACGTATCCCAGTTTGGGATCAACTTTGCCGACCAGCAAATCATCGAACAGTTTACTGACGTTCTCTGGGCCTTGAATACGCTTCACCTGCATCCATCGGCCAGCGTCGTTGACGAATTGCGCCCAATCGGCGCCAGTCTTGCGCTGGAACTGTTCGGGACCCCATTCTTGGTTGCGCTTTTGCGCTTGCGCAGGTGCAAAGAACAACAGTGGCTTCGGGCCGGGCAGATCATCATTTCGACCACGGTCGTCCCAAAATGTCGCACCCACACTGCAAGAATATTTGAGATTGTCCCGCCAATGATGATGAATGTTTCGGCGCAATTTGTTGCTCCCGGCCATGTCGACAAAAACTGTTGATGTGGCACAGTCCAGATCCCGTTCCAAACGGTCATAGGGAACCACAGTATCGTAGAAACCAAGATCTTCACAGAAACGGACGTTGTTTGGGCTGGTCAAGCCAATGATTTGCACCGGGTGCCCCTGACGCTGAGCCAACTGGAAAGCCAGTCCGATGGACGTCTTGCTTGATGCACTGCTGATCAGAACAGACTTGGCACCGTAGAACTTGTTGTCCTCAAGCCAGTCATCAATCAGCCAGGAGGTCATGTACAGAGGACGCAAAAGCTCAATCAGTGCCTCGGCATATGGAGAATAGCTCGGATCCGCTGAGCATCGGAGGTAGTTGTTGTAGACTGGAGCCAGCGGCTTACGGTACTCAGCACCGTCCGTGAAGCCGTTGCGCGTGACCTTTGTGGGGATGAGGCTGACGTACTGCGCAGGACAGTAGGCACCGTAGAAGCGCTCACCGACGGATACACCCTCGCACTTGGACTGCACCACATCCGCGAAACCCCAAACAGGGAAATGCGCCCATTGTTTTGGATCTGCGGTGGGCCAGAACTCGAAGTATTTCATGTGATTGCCAAAGGAGGCATAGGTGATGTTGTTTGAGGTGAAGGCAAATTCATTCACCTTCATGACAACCTCTCCTGGCTGAAGATCCTTGAGAGAGATCTCATTGCTAATGACACGCGAGCGTGTGATGTCCTTGCGCGTTACTTGGAGGGCTACGTTCCGAATCATCATTGCGTTGTATGTGACCCTTTCCTTCTGCTTTCGAACCTACGAAACTCATTAATCCAAGGACTGACGTACTATCTAGCACTCAGGCCCCTTAAATACCATTTGCCACTGCTCAGGTCAGCCCCCCCCTTCGACCTCAACCAAAAGTGACTCCGCACATCTGCGAAACACCGCTCTCCTACCCTCCCCCCCCCCTCCCTTCTTTGCCCTCTCTATCACACTTTCGGCAGCGTCATTGCCTGGTCATACCCGTACATTAAAAACCAGGAGCACACGGTGGTATTAGTGAACCCGTCACGCTATCATCATTCTACACCACGGAAGCCAAAAAGGAGGGGTGTTGAGGGAGGCCCTTGGATTTTCTCTACGCACTCTTTGCCCGGAACTACTGATCTTTTTCCGTCCTTGTTCCCCGAAAGGTCAGGGAGTCCCAAAGCCAGATGAAGAATTATCCAAAAGATCCCGTCTCGCTCCGGCACTGGGCCCGTATCCTAATTATAGAGCCGCCAAAATATGGGAATTGGGTGTCAGAGGAATGGGAGTCTATTTATTTCATTATTTCCTTTCCTCTTTTTGTGGGTTGCACAGCAGGGAACCAAGAAGACCACCTTACCCTCGCTCTACCCCTCCCCTCTCCAGGCCCACAGCGCGCCGGGGGGCCTAATCTTCACTTTGCCCCCACCTAGGCCATCGAACCCGCCTTGTCGAGTGCGAAAGGACCCCGCCTTGCGCGGAGGGTCGGCGCACGCGCTGGCCATTTGGTGCATTCCCAAGTGCCAGGCTGTTGTACAGATTCGTTTCCCTTTGTCAATATTAGACTACTTAAGATTTGTGTGCCTTCATATTATGTTGAGTGCTTCTATTTATATTTCTGAGCAGAGATCTAGTATGTTGGGCTCGTCGCTATCGGTCATGTCTGTACATAGCCATGGAGCACGGGTTTGTGAACCACTATGAAATTCTGGGCATTGTTTGCCCAAATCTGTTAGCAGGTGAAAAGATAGCGAATGATACGATACGTACGGCCTACCGCAGACTGGCATTGCAGTACCATCCGGATAAGAACCAAGGGAATCCGACTGCAATTGCAAAGTTCCATTCTCTTTCTGCATCCTTTGAAGTCCTGAATGACCGGCGGGCAAGGGAAGCGTTCGACGCAGTCCTCAAAAGTAAGCAATGGATCAGACACCAACAAAATCAATGGACTGTCGAAAGACAGAAGCTGCGGGCGGATCTTGAACGGCGTGAAGCTCAGGCGCAGATGGAGAATGCGAGGGCTGCGTTCGAAGTCGAACTCAACCGCATCCGGGAAGACAACCATGCAGCCCTGAAACAATTCCAACGGACCCTGCAAGAAGAAATTGATGCACAAGAACGCGAAGATAGTCGACGCAGGGCACTGGCAGCAAGTCAGCAGATCTCCGCCCAGCAGGCCAGTAACTCTGCTGTGCAATGGCAGCAGAAGACGCTGTCCGTCCGGCTCAAGCCAGACTTCTGGTCAGAGACCTGCGAAGAGTCCAAAGCCGAAGCAGAATCCAATCTTCGAAAGCAATTTAACAAGGTTTGCGGTGATGACGAAGTTCAGAACATTGTCATCGCCAAGGGTGGCAAAAAAGTCATGCTCGAATTGAAGTCCAACGACGGCTGTGAGATTGCTCTGCAGGCTAGCATTCCAGGAGTGGCCAAAGTCAAGAGGGTCAAGCCATCCCATCTGCCGTCTTCTTCTGTCCCTGTCACAGATGGTGCATCTGTACCGCCACCCCAAGTGCTTGATGATGCGCTGCAGCGGGATATTCGCATTCGCGCTGAGATGATGTCCCACACAGATTTTATTGCCCTGGAAGACAGGATACTTCGGTCCCTGTAACACTAAAGAATACATATATTGTGAGCCAACAAATGTTGTGGTTAACGAAACAAATAGCAAAGGAACGAAAAGCACATTAACACATTTGATGTATTAGTTATGGCAGAAACGGCCCAAAACAAATGGGTGTTACGGTGCGCGTAGGTGTCGAATGGGGGGTAGGGGGACTGTCCATGATCCAAATTGCTATCTCCTTGTTTCTCCGTTTCCACAGGGGTAAGACCGCGTACCTGCATGGTTGCCCGGTGAAATTTTACAATTGTCCGTCCCAAGGAGATGTGATGAAGATTTTGGTGTGTTTGCCACGGAATCCGGAGGAATGAACCCTTCAATGATATCAAGCGAGGAAGTGCCATGAGAAGAGAGTGCTCTTTCCGTATCGGCCGCACGCGCCCTTCAGCAATTACACTGACTCGCATTCTGGTCATTGGTCTTGGTTTCTGTCAGCTTCACATCAATAAGTTCCTCCTTCTTGGCGTCGGATACGTTATCAATGCCCGGCAGGGCAAGAGCGACCCGCCGGAAGAGCTGCTTGACGTTGTAGCCGGCCTTCGCACTTGTTTCAATGAACATTACGCTCAGTTCCTTGGCTTTTGCTTCTCCCTCCTCAATGGACACCTGGCGCTTGTCACTGAGATCTGTCTTGTTACCAACCAGCATGATGACCACGTCACTACCACGCTCTGTCCGCACGTCGTCGATCCACTTACTTGTCTGCGTGAAGGAATTCCGATTGGTGACGTCGTAGACTACAACAGCGACCGAAGAGTCACGGATATATGATGGGATTAAACTACGAAAACGCTCCTGTCCAGCAGTGTCCCACAGTTGCAGGCGAACAGTGCGGTCTTCGAGGTACATGGTTTTCGACAAAAAGTCAATGCCGATTGTTGCTTGGTACGAATTGTCAAAAGTGTCGTACATGAAGCGCGTGATGAGCGACGTCTTACCGACGCTCTGCTCACCCAGAAAGACGAGCTTAAACTTCCTCAGTGAGGACCCGAACTCCTGTCCTGCCATGGCTGAGGTTTTATGATCTGTGTGTATGTTAGTAGTGGAACTGTCCTAAACGTGTTCCAGTTTCCGCAGGGTCTAGCTTCCTTTAAGCTTTCACCCAATCACCCTTCCGACTCGTGTCAAGGAATCGACGTCTATGCGTCTTTTTTATATTTACTATCGCGCCTCCACGGGTCCCCGCTTGTGAGTCGTCGGTTCCTTACGTAGGACTCCCTTGTGGTGCTATGACAAAACATTGGACCCGTGACGCTCTCCAATATACTAGACTTCAATAAATAGCACATATCCTAGAAACTGGCAGCTTGTGATTCGCCACTTAATGCACGCAGCCAAAGCGGTGGAAGACAATGGCGTATCCCAGCACATGAATCCAACGAAGAAGCCGTACTTCGTCTTCCCGCGGGATCACCGACAACAAGAGCCACCTCAGTTTCGCCCGGGCTCTTTTTTTTTCATTGTGGTGAACACATCTTCGTTTGGAGTGATTGCGGGAACCCCCAACCGCGCGGAGACAGGTCCCGCCCCCCCCCCTCGTCTTCCCCCAAACCTAGCTCCCCAGGCCACCGTAGTACAAATCCTACTGCCATGGGGCCGGGTGTTCATTCAGGCCAGGACGTGGCTAGTCATGGCGGCAACACCCTTCCCTCCCCCTTTTCCTGCTGAAAAGTCCTTCCCACACCGCCTCGCACTGTGGTGCGGCCAGTCATTCGCTACCGACCCGCCTTGACTCAGTGAGCATTCTCTCTGCCCCATTTTTTTTCCCTTGTTTTTGCAGTCTTCTCTTCTGTTGCCGCGGAAAACTAGAAAATATAAAAAAAAAGGAAAGAAACAAGCAAAGTAGACGAACTGAAATATTACCAAGGCATAACTCACTGCGGCAGTACTCGCAGCCACACACACACACACACGCACACACACGGTGTGGGGTCCCCCTTGGGGGTTGTGGGTGTTGGTGATAGCGGCGCTCCCCAGTGAATCTTCCCCGTGCGGCCGCACTGCCCTTGGTGTGATTTATTGCAGTGTTTCAGTTGCTGCTGGTTTCCCGAGGGTGGACAAGATTTGAGAGGGGACGGGGAAGACGTTGAGCCCTCTCTTCGCCCAGGGAGAGGAGAAGAGAGTGGGGGGGGGCGCGCGCGTGAAACTTTTCAGTCGTCATAAACCGGTGTCTTCGGCTCTCTCTCTCGGTTATTGTCCGGGTCCTCTCCCCCCTCCCCCCCTCTCTCTTTCTCTCTCTCTCTCCCACCCAACCCCCCAAAACTCCTCCTCACCTGGCGGCACAGACCGTTATAGCCAAAGTATTGCCAAAGCCAGACGGTACGAAGACCTCGTGATTTTCCTTTCTCCTTCTTATTTCTTTTTTACATATTTTTCGTGGTCCGCCTTAGTTTTACCTACTGGGCGCTGGGCGTCCTTTAATTCCCATCCCATTATTCATAGTCGTGGCCCTCACCGAAGCATTCTGTTGTGGGTGTTAAATGTATGGCAAAATGAAAAGTGGATCACTCACTTTGGCCCCAGAGGAGCTCACGAGGGAAGCGCGGATGGGTCAGATCCGAAAGCACACACACTCTCTCACCGCCAAGGCAGAGACACTCCGGTACTGAAGAAAAATTAACCAGCATGAAATCAGTACTGGTATCGGATGTACGGGTTTCACCTCCCACGTACTGAATCAATGGTGATTTAGTACTTCAGCATCATCCATACAGAAGGTAAGATGATCTGTGAAAATTTGAATCAATCTTGATTTTCTACAGACGCTGTTCAATGGTGAGCCACACACTATACAATCGGTACTTTGAAGAGGACCCCTGGTTGATTTGCCAACAAGTCAGTCCAGCTAGAACAGGAACAACAAGCCACCACTGGCTGGAGGGAGTGAGTATCGAAAGGGGCGGTGGATGTTTCGAGAAGGGTTGGGACGTCTGTTACCCCAAAGGGAGGGCGGAGGGGGTGAAAGAGCGCGAGTTTACTGGAAGAGGGAGGTCCCCGGGGGGGGGGGTGTTGTGAAGCCCAGCTGTTGGGAGCAAGTGTGGGGTGGCTGGTCGAAGGCGCGCAAAAAACAAGGGGTATCCCGTCTGTGTGCCGATGGATTTTAAACCCTGGTGGCTTTCCTGACGGCTTTTCCGTGTGCCGCCAGTTCGTCAGTTTTAAGGGACTAAACTACCTCTTTCTGAGTGGTATTTGCGAGTCAGCGCAACTTGATTCTGGACTTTCCTAGCGAAAGCTAGCACGTTTGCCGCGGTATTCCGGGACCGAGCACAATTGTAATCTCTAATCAGGACGAGTGACAGAATTTATCCTCAAATGTGAGACGTATCATAATGAGATAAGAACGTGAGTGAATTAAACAAAGACACCCACACGATTCAACCGAACCACTAGTACATAGGCCAAAAAGGGGCTCCGGCTAGCAAAGATCAACCACGGCATAGCGGACCATTAACTCGGCATAAGATGTCACTAATTACTCCCATCTCTAGCAAAGAACCAGATGCAGCAGATCTGAAGCGCAGTGAAGAGCTGGAGAAGTGCCTTCGATCTTTTGATCTATTCGAATCGGAAGCACAGCTGCAGAAGAGGCAGAATGTTTTGGGTAAGCTGAACCGGCTGGTAAAGGAATGGGTGGTTGAAGTCAGTCAGGCACAAAACATCCTCGATGCAGAGAATGTCGGGGCAAAAATCTTTACTTTTGGGTCATATCGTCTCGGTGTACATGGTAAGGGTGCTGATATCGATACGCTGTGTGTAGCACCTGCCCATGTGACGAAGGAGGATTTTTTCGGTGCGTTGGTCACAAAACTGCGGGAGCAGCCGGAGCTGAACGAGTTGACGCCTGTACCTGATGCTTTCGTGCCCGTTTGCAAGCTTATCTTTGATGGCATTGACATTGATTTGTTGTTTGCTCGTATTGACCGGCACAGCATCCCGGACGACCTCGATCTACTGGACACGAGCGTTCTGAAGGGAATAGATGCCAAGGACCAGGCCACAGTGCGGTCCCTAAACGGGTGCCGTGTGACAGATCAAATCTTGCGGTTGGTTCCTAAGGTACCCAGCTTCCGAATGGCGCTGCGGTGTATTAAGTTGTGGGCCAAGAAGCGGGCCGTGTACTCGAACGTCATGGGCTTTCTCGGTGGTGTAGCCTGGGCCATGTTGGTGGCCAAGATTTGCCAGCTTTTCCCGAATGCGGCACCGAGCACCATTGTGAGCAAATTTTTCAGGGTGTACAGCATGTGGAAGTGGCCCACTCCTGTGCTGCTGAAGGAAATTGAAATGCACCACGAATTGAACTACACAGTCTGGAACCCAAAGGTCAACCGCCGTGATGCCCAGCACCTGATGCCCGTCATTACGCCGGCGTACCCTTCCATGAACTCGACGTACAATGTCAGTCAAAGCACGAAGAAGGTCATGCTGGGGGAATTTGAACGCGGAGTGGACATTATGAGCCGACTGGAGTTGGGAGAGGCCACGTGGGACGAACTATTCGAACCCTCGGACTTTTTCTACCGCTACAAGAACTACATTCAGATCCTCGTCAGTGCCACAACAGAGGAGAACTTTAAGCTCTGGGAAGGCTTTGTGGAATCCAAGCTTCGTCATTTGATTCTGCGCCTGGACATGGTGCCGCAACTGCTGATTGCGCATCCGTACATTTCTTCATTTGATCAACACAACGAGGCCGAAAGCACCTGGCAGACATCCTTCTTTGTCGGGCTCAAGGCAGCCAGTGCGGAACAGGTGGCTCAGCCGCTTGCGGAAGGCAAGAAGCCCGAAGTGGACCTGACCTCGGTTGCTCAGGAGTTTGTAACACTCCTGGAGGGATGGGAAACCAAGACGGAGGATATGACGGTGCGTTTGAGCAATGTGAAGCGGACCAATCTTCCCGCATTCGTGTACCCTGACGGAAAACGTCCTGCACGCAAGCGTGCCAAGTCATCGCATCCACGCAAGGATGGTACCAATGGCACTGCCGATAAAGACACTGCCACTGCCACCGCTGAGGGTGATGCGGAGCCCAAGCGTCGCAAGACTGACAAAGAAGTCGAGAAGGCCGCGGGTGCAGACGGCGAAGACACCAACGCCGGCATGCTTGACATTAGTGAAAGCGGTGACCATCCTGGAGTGGTCAACAGTGCCATGCAGAACAAAAACCTCAAGCTCAACATGTCAGTTAAATGAAAGAATTGAATGTGGTGGCCGTACAAGAGAGACTAAAGTGAGCAATTACGTGCACCCCTATTCCTGGCCCAGTCACCCCTGGACGCTCTCCTTGCGAACACCAGCAGGAACGGACGTTTGCGCCAACATGAGGGCAACCGTACCTGAGAGAAAGTCGGGATCTTTGCCGTTTGAGCCCGCCCGTGAGCATGCACGCGCCATCAACACCAAATTTTATATATCCATGCATCATCAACCATTCTCTTTATCATACCCATCATCATTTCCATCAACATCATCGTATCAACAAACAAAAAACCGCCTAACCTAAACATCCAAATAAAACCGTCAAAACCCACACAAATCTGCCGTAGATGATCTCCTCTGGCAAGTGCCCCTTCATAGCGTAATCACCCCAGGTCCTTGAGAGGCCGCCGACCAAGACCGAATCACCAAATGCACACTCGGTGTCGAACCACTTTGCAACGCTCCATCTGACCACTTTATTCACACATTTGCCCGGGGCTTGTCGCCCCAATCCCGCGCCACAGAGGTGAACTTGGTATAAGGAGGGTGGTGAAGCGATTAATAATTGGACCCCCACCCGAGGAAAACCCGTCTGCCCCCCCCCCCTGGGGACGGCCCGGGAGCCTCCCGCTGCCCGCTGGTAGCAAATGTACCAACAGAAAACACGAGCAAAAAAAAGGAGTAAAAATTGAGTGTTAAAAGGTGCGGGTACTTTTGCTACCGGGTGGTGCCCCTATCTGTCCGCACCCGGCTGCTGCGAACTGATGTTACCTTCACGGTGTGTGGCTGGATTCTGCTCCCTCACGTTCCTGACCTTCGCTTAGTTTTTGGTTTAAAAATGGGGGTCCCCTCCCCTCCGGCCCCCCCCCCGGGGGGGG
>PDIP01000168.1:1234-17478 GCA_002811645.1 Corallochytrium limacisporum
TTTTTCACCCCCCGCCGTTCTTCCCCCTTCCCTCTCCGGCCCCCCCCCCTTCCCCTTCCCCTTCCTCCTCGCACTCCCCCTCCTCCTCACCCCTTCTCTCTGTCGCTGTGGTCCTGTTTCCCCTTGCGAACCTTTAGAAAAAAAACACACACACACGCACACACACGCACACACACACAGGGGGTGTCGTCATATTGTGCGCCTGTTGCGTCTGCGGGTAAAGATGGCGCACTCTTCGTTGCCAAAATCTATGGCCATCAGTGTTTCTGTGAAATAACAAGAATCTTGGACAGGACAGGAACGCGTCAAATGGGACAAAGAGCAGATGGTACAATTGCTTCGAAGCTCCCGGCCTTTCGTTTGTTGTCCCATGCGAGCAAAGGTATTCGAGAGCGCAAGCTGTGCGACTCTTCGATCGTTTGTAACAGACAAAAACTTATGAGCGCTTGATCCAGTGAAACGAGACACAGAAAGGTGCAAACAAGAAATTACAAAGGTGTCAAAGAGAAGCAATCTAAAGACCAACCGAATGCCGTAAATAAAGCAGGAATCCCAGTCATTCAGTAGCGTAACAACCAGGCACAGCGTGTGTTACACATTCTGACCAGAGACAGAAAATGCAGGCTCCACCCCGGGCAGCGCGTGCGGGCGGTACACCTCCAGCACTGCAACGCAGGGTGCCCCACTTGGAGCTAGATACTGGTAGCGATAATTACCTGGCACTGGGCAGCAGAGATGGCAGTCCCAGACCCGCCAGTCTGCCCCAGAGTCCCCGGCAGAACAATCTCCCCGCTAATGAACCTCGGGCAGGCGTCGAGTGTCCTCGGCCTCTGGGCGCACGTATGCAGTCGTTCATGAAGAATTCATTCGAGTCCTTGTTCTCGCCACGGCCAGAGAAGCAGCAGACGCCTCTCACCGAGTTCTTCTATGCCAATATGAATTTCCGGCAGACCGTCAAGGAACTGGAGGCCGCCTCCGAGGAGGAGCACCAGTTGGCCGTGATTGAAAAATTGCACGAGCACCAGGCAGCGGTGCTGGACTGCATCGAAAAGGTTTTCGCAGACGTCAATGACCCACGGTTGGGCCGGGAGTACCGGCTTAAGTTCCCCTCGGAGGTGCAGAACGAACTGAACAGCACTTTCTGGGAAACACTGCTCTTTGCCGCGGAACTGATCGCCGACGGTCGGGTACTGGAAGGCCGCGAGCGTGCAACCGAGGCTCTGCGCCCGGCAGCGATGGCCCTGTGTAATGCATTCGAGGCCATCAACCAGACGCTACGGGAGCAGGCCAAGCGGGACCCGACGCGCTACTCACCCAAGGTGCGCTACGCTCTCCGTCACTTTGACACGTGCTGGACCACGTTCGAGAATTTATACGTGAGGGCCATTGTGCCTTGCAAGTCAAGCAAAGAATACGACGACAAGCAGCACCTCACTGTGATCATGTCGGAGAGTGTACAGCAGGGTATTGAGCAGGGAATCCTGACCAGGGACATGATTGACGAGTGTGACCCGAAGGCTTTCCTTAGTGTGCCCCGCCTGGCCATCCTGTCCGCCACTCTGCTGGACCCGAAGAGCATGGAAGGCTTCAGCATCATGAAGCCCTACGTACAGAAGTTGCGTCACATCCGGCAGCAGCTCTCCCTGCTCAATGAGGAGGACTTGGCCCAACTGCGAGAGATTCTGGCCGACCACGAGAGCGCACCGAGCCCGGAGGCGGTGCGCCGAAGCCTGGACAAGTACGACAACAGGCGTCTGAGCAACGCAATGGCCGAAGCTGAGATTAACAGCACTGGAGAGCACAAGGAAGCCACGGAGAGTCCTGAAATCAGGGCCGCACGCATCGCTGTCGTCCACGAACTCTTCAAAGACATTGCCGCCATCAGTTCCCAGCTGAGCAGCGGCAAGAACAGCACGGAATTCCGTGACATTCTGGCTACCGTCTTCCGCATCAATCAGACGGACCCATACGGTGACCCCGACGAGGAAGACGACGAAGAAACGGTCGACGCTGTGGTCAGTGTGACGGGCGTCAATGCGGACAGTGCCACCGTCGGCGAGGACGACAGCGACACGCTCCACGACCTCAGCGACCAAGCCATCGAGCGCAACCGCCGGCGGAGCCTCTCCCGGCAGGGCAGTGTGGACCCCGACCATCCGGCGACCTCCGACGGCACCTCTGGCCAGGCCTCAGGCACCGATTCCGAAGCGGAGGAGGCACCGATTGAACAGTTCCAACGTCTCAGTATGACGCTCATGGAACACCAGAAGGCCACTCGCGAGGCCCTGGAAAAGAGCATGAATGAGGAGGACAACACCATTGCCTCCCGCTCGTCCTTTGTGGACGAGGCTGACCTACCAGTGGTGGTGACCGGAAAGGGCAAGTCGAAGAGCGGCACGGCGGACACGCAAAAGAATTGGAAGAAGAACAGTGATGCTCCGGACTGTGCCTACTGTGAAGTTGAATTTACCATTCTGCGCCGGCGGCACCACTGTCGGTGCTGCGGGGATGTCTTTTGCCATGACTGCACGCGCCACGTGTACCCTATTCCCGAGCTCGGTCACCACGAGCCCGTGCGTGTATGTGACTCGTGCCACCGTCAGCTGGTCGAAAAAGAGCGGCAGCGTATCCAGCGGGAGATTGTGGTCATGGACCGGTACCAGAGGAAGGACAAGAAGGAAAAGAAGGACAAGAAGGAAGAAAAGCGCAGGTCCAGGGCGAGCAAGAAGGGATCCACGTCCTCATCATCGTCCTCGGGTAGCAACCCAACCGGTAGCACGCGTAACACCAATGGACTGCCCACCACCCCTCGGGAGGCGCGCATGCCTCGGTCCTGAGCCACCTGCCTTGGCTTTGTTCAATACATCTATATGTATATATATATATGCAAATAAACCCGCAGGCCAAATGTCATGTTCCATTACCCTCACACGTACAGGATAAACGCAATTCGATCCCCCTCCCTCCCTGTGGGTCAAACTCCCTCGCGTTCTTTGAAGCTTTCTTGCTTTGCTTTTGTTGAAAAGCAAAAACTTTTTTGGACCTTCCTTGGTTCTCGGATTACTGGGCCACCCATTCCACCCTGCCAACACCCCTCCCCCGCGGGGGGGGGGGTTCTCTTCTCCAAAGCACCGGCCCCCCTCGCTTCTCCACACACACAGGCACACACTCACACAACCCCCCCCCTCCCAGGGTCCTCTTCTCACCTCGCGCAGCAGCACACGCCTCAGCTGTCCTCCTGCTCCCCCCTCTCTCACCAATTCCACCGCAAGGCCACAGACATCCAGCCCAGCCAAAGCCATTCGAGGGTTTTATTTGTCGATCGGAGCTAGGCGCTTAGTGCTTTTGAAGGGCAACGACCACGCCAGACGACCATGACAGTGGAAACACGTCCAGCACAACAACCGCGGGCTAGAAGAAGAACGGAATTCTTTTGGTTCTGTCTTTCTTTCCTCAATCTGATGGTAAGCGGCATGAAACTGTGCATAGCCAAAAGTTCCATCATGCGGTCTTGGCGGTGACAAGGTGAAAGACAAGTGGGAAATGAATTCGGGTGTGAAGGGGATAAAGAGAGCATTCTGGGCGCACTCGCTATGCAACGGTGGACCACAGCGCTGTTACGGCGGCACTTTGTGGATTACTTTGCGAACCATGCCGCCGTAAAGCACCGACCGACACCGGGCGCCTCAGTGGTTCCGCAGGCGGGTGACCGGTCCTTGCTGTTTGTTAATGCAGGAATGGTGCAGTTTAGAAATGTATTCAGCGGCAACGAGGAGCCCAAGGTCCCAGCCGCCACGAGTATCCAGCGTTGTATCCGCGCTGGTGGCAAGCACAACGACCTCAGCCAGGTCGGGTACACTGCTCGGCACCACACCATGTTTGAGATGCTGGGCACGTTCGGGTTCCGGAACGCCTACTCCAAGGACCAAACTATTGCCATGGCCTGGGACTACCTGACTGGACCGGGACCAGCCAGACTGGCCTTACCGCAGCACCAACTGGTCGTGTCCGTGCACCGCGAAGACAAGGAAAGCTACGATATTTGGCATCGGTCCGTTGGGATTCCCCCGGCTCGGATCCTTAGACTCGGGGACGAAGACAATTTTTGGAGTGCAGGAGATGGCCCAGGTCCATGTGGTCATAGCACGGAAATTTTTTGGTGGCACAAGGCACCAGACTATCCAACGGCCGGGTCCACAACCGCTGCAACATCCACAGACCATCCGACTCCACGGGAAGAGGATCTCCTTGAGATATGGAACCTAGTCTTCATGAACAAACAGCGGCGTAAAGCACCGGATGGATCGTTGGTCGTGGAGAATGCGCCCCCTGAGTTGGGTATGCAGGTGGACACGGGAATGGGCCTCGAACGTCTGGCGAGTGTGCTGCAGGGCGCGAGGCCAGAGGAAGGCAGTTGGGCCAGTGATGGCTTCCGCGAACTGGAGGCCGGAATTGCCACCGCCCTGGGCCTATCCTACGTCGATGGTCGGCTGCTCTCTGCGGCCGGCACCGGGGGATCGATGAGTGCAGCAGCAGTTCCCTTGCTGCGCATAACTGCGGACCATCTACGCACGGTCAGCGCTCTGGTGGCGGAGGGCCTGTCGGTCGGACCGACGGGCCGGGACTATGTTGTTCGTCGCCTGGCAAGACGTCTAATTGCGGCGGTGCACAATTTAGAAGGACTGTATGTCGGTAGCGCTGCGGATGAGAGTTTACCGGCTCGTTCGCCGCGGCCACAGCTGTTGCTGCCCCGACTCTGCGATGTCCTGACGGAGACATTAACCGCACAGGATGCCGAGCACTGGCAGGACATTATTGCGTCTGCAGATGGATTGAAGAGCATGCTGACTGCGGAAGAGCAGGGCTTCTTGGACCTTCTGCGCAAAGGCACAGAGCACCTTATGTCGGCCATCGAAAAAACGGGAGGTACGGTCAGTGCAGATGAATTGTTTACATTGCATGACTCACATGGCCTCCCCCTCGAAGTAGCTGAGATGCTTCTGACCACCAGGGGCCTAACCTATGATGCACCGGGCGTGGAGGCACTGATGGCCCTGCAGCGACAGCGATCGCGAGATGATCAAGCTGCCGGTGGCGGGGTCACGGGTGCAGGTGCACTGAATGCCACTCACGGCGCTGCAAGCGGTCCGTTCTTTGACACCGGCAGCGCACAGGTCGTGGAGATCGAATCGATGGCATTGGCAATCGGCAGCGGTGGCGTCGGCTCATTTGTTAATGATGCCGTAGACGCAACCGCTGCGGCAACCGTCGAGGCCGAAGTGCGAGGCGTGCGGAGGGACGTGCGGGATGCCTCAATGCTTTGGCTCGCCCTGAATCCCTGCCCATTCTACGCGGAGGGTGGTGGACAGATTGCGGACCACGGCTCTGTGGCAGTGTTGGGTGGCTCAGCAGACTCGGACTCGCCCTTGTGTGCGACCGTCTGTGATGTCCAAATGGTTGATGGCCACACTCCAGCGGTGTGTGTACAATTGCCGGATAGGAGTGCCTCAGGGGACACCAGCAATCCAGTGTCCCTTTCGGTTGGCACGAAAGTGCGGTGTGTCGTGGACCACGAACGTCGTAATGACCTGGCTGTTCACCACACTGCCACTCACGTCCTCGGTGCCGCGCTGCGGAACGTCTTGTTGCGGCCACAGATGTCAGCGGGGTCTGGTGCGGAGGGCTCAGAGCCTGGGCGACAGGAAGCGCGGTCACCAGGCAAGCCGACGAAGAACAATGGGAGAGGAAAAAGCGCGAGGGCACTACAATCGCCCGTCCAAGTGTCCAGTATTACGCAGGCTGGCTCGCTGGTCGAGCCGCACCGATTGCGTTTTGACTTTTTCTTCCCACGTGCCCTGACCAGCACGGAATTGGCTGCCATAGAGGATTTCATGAATGATGTCGGGCGTAGAGGTGGATCCCTGGCAGTCATGGAAATGGACTTGCAGGAAGCGGTCCACGAGCACGGTGCCGTGGCCCATTTCCAGGACAAGGGCGTCTATGAGAGCAAAGGGAAGGCCTCAGGCAACAGCGATTCCCACGTCCGCGTCGTGGAGATCCCAGGGGTGAGTATTGAACTCTGTGGTGGCTGCCACGTTCCTGATGTGAGCCGTATTTGGCCCGTGGTGCTGGCCAGTGAAACAAGTTGCGGTAAGGGAAAGCGGCGCATTGAAGCCCACGCTGGAGATGCGGCGGTACGCTATCTCCGTCACAGTCGCCAGGCAGCAGTCGATGCAACGCGGGCGTTGGGGGGCAAAGTACCGAACCTGCCGGCACTGTCTTCCGCATCTTCCGCAGATGGAGATTGGCTCCGGGGCGAAGCCCTCACTTCTGCCCTGGCGCTGGCCACCAGCATGGCCACTAAGCGAGGCCAGGACGCTACGGACCGTGCTAAGACGCTCAAAACGCTACTGGTGCGGGCTGTCACGCCGACCGAACCGACGGCCACAACCACACTCGTCGGTCAGACAGCCGCACTGTTTGTTCTCGGCGGCAGCAGCGACCCCGAAGGTCTGCGCAATGTCCTGCAGGCCCTTGGTCCGAACGTTGTGCTTAAGGACGCCTATGGGCTGCTCCAGACGCACTGCAGAGCCTCCGGCACGGAACTGCCACCACTGCTTCTGCTCAGCGTTGACCGACACATTGCTTGTTACGTGTCGAAACCGACAAAGAATTTGACTGCGGTCACAGCTCTGAATGCTCTGCTAGCAGAACTTGACGTTGCCAGCAAAGGCAGCCCGCAGATGGCCATGGCGATGCTGCCAGAGGAGCCTGTTAACTTTGAAGCACTGCTTAGTCAGGGCAGAGCTACCACGGGAGGTAAATAAACACTGTCTCTCTTATCTATTAGAAATCCATATTCGTCACAACCATGTCGATCTGTGGAAAACCTGGTTCAGTCCTCGTCATCGTCGTCACCATCGCTATTGTTGGCATCCTCGTCCTCGTCAGCATCGTCAATGATCAATTTGCGGTATCCGCGCATGTTACGCTGCAAAATCTCACTCAACGGGCCCAAGAGCCGCGTAAAAGATGCTTTGTTGAGCACGACGCATTCCACGTCAGTGTCTGCCACGACTGTTGCCTGCCGAGGCGCATCGTAGAGCAAGGAGATCTCGCCAAAATAGTCCCCCCGTCGTAGGCGGTTCACTTCTTCGGGCTTCTCGTCCAACGCGCTCAGAGAACCCCCGGCTGGTCTCCGCACTGTGTCGTCCCCTTCCGGCTGCTGGTCTTGTTCTTCCGCGATCCCTGCCAAAGCTGACTTCTGTGATGTCAGGTCTGCACTGCCTCGCTGCGTGGTGGCACTGCTCGCCCTCCGTTCTGGGTTGGTGATCAGTGTACTAACGGTCTTAATAACCCGTGCTTCACCTCTCGTGATGATGTAGAAGTCCTTGCCACCCATATTGTCCTGCTCCACAATAGTGGAACCAGCCGGAAAGCGCGCCGGTTCCATGGCGTCCGCAATTTTTGATCGTTCCTGCGAGCTCAGAGTGCTCAAAAGCGGTACGTCAGCCAGAAATCCTTCGTATTCCTTACGCTTTTGGTATGCAGCGCCGAGGATGATGGTCCGGAACGTGTGCCGATCCATGGCCCAGCACTTGGACGGTTCCGTGGCTGTGACAGTGGCCTGGCGCGCCGTGTTGTACATCAACGCCAGTTCGCCAAAGGAATCACCAGGTACCGCCTCTGCGACAATCTTCTGCGGTCGCTGCCCGTCATCGGACGCCCCAGTGACGTTGTCAACAAATGAGTCGTTGGCCATCGACGCCTTGCGGTGCTGCTGCTGCTCCACTCCACTGCCGTCAACGACAACACCGTCGCTGGCGGGCACAGCGGCGGGCTTAACGGCTGGTGCAGCACTGCTCCCGGTGTCCGTGTCGGCACTTTGTTCTTTTTTAGGTTCTGCAGCACTAGTCGATGACTGCTGCTGCTGCTCTTCTTCTGGTGCCTCAACTCCTGTTGACGGTCTCCTCGCTTGTTCAGCTGCAATCTCAGCCGCACTCATATTGATGGTAATGCTGAAATGCCCAGAGTCCACCACATAGAAGTTATCCCCTTCGTCGCCCTGCCTGATGATTGAGTCACCTTTCGCTACGGCCACCTCAAACATCGCCTCCAGTACCCGCGTGCGTTCCGTCTCCTCCAAATTCTTGAATAAGAGATTGCTTCCACAGGCCTGGCGAAGACGCTCCATTTCCTCCGGTGTCTTTGGGCGCCGGGGCAGTGCTGCGTAGGATTCTTTAAAATTCTGTGACGGCACAAAAGACTCCGCACTAACACTGAACCGCCGACCACGGCTGAAGTATGCTAGGTGTGCTTCGTCAAGTTCTTGGGCCTCTACATTCCTTGCCGCCTCGCCAATACGACCGATATTGAAGCCCTGAGACACTGCTGAACGTGCAAGTTCATAGCCAGAGAATTGCCCACTTCGGCCTGCGCTGCCATTCGGGTTGTCGTCGATGCGTTGGCGTTTGGAATCCCGCATAGTTTTGAATGTGTTCTAGTTACAAAGGAACAAGTGACTCCGGGTGTGCGTGTGAAATCTCAGGTGAATATTTGCTATTACTTTCCGGGGTCATTTTGTGATTGTTGCCTTTATTTCCCACCGCGATTAGTTGCAAACACCCTTGCATGAATGTGGGCCACTGATGTTGCTAATGCGTCCGACAGTTACTCCGGTCTTGTCGATAGGTTTGGTACTCTCAAGTACCAAACATCATCCAACTCTAGTTAGTAAAGGCGTTCTAAAAACTGTGTCTGGAATGGACGACGCTACGGCGCCGGCAACCCTGTTCCGAAAAGGAAAGAAACAACTATGGACACCGAAAGTAAGAGATGCACGACACCAGAGCACACGTAGGCACAGTGACACGGCGGTGGTGCACAACCCGGGCCCTCGAGGTGGGCCAGTCATAACAGCAACAAGCCAAAGGGTAACCAAAGCACGAAGAACAATCGAGTTGGCCAACCTCTCACCCTAAGCCGCAGCAACCGCAACCCTTCGAAACAAAGAAAAGGGGCCCAACACTACAAACTGGGGGAAAAAAGAGGAAACATTGAAAGGTGTCTGAGCCAAAGGGCGGGAAGTCTAAAGACAGCAAAAACCTTGGTTTATTTTTGGACCGCGCTCCCCCTCTGTCCCGGCGAGAGACCCTCTCTCCCTTACCCTCCCATTCGCTCTCTCGCTTCTCCGTTTGGCCGTCTCGTCCCTCCACTTCCGTCTAATCTTCCCTCTTGCCGGCGCTGCCCCTTCCATTGTCTGGCACCACTGCAAAACAATAATTCCAAGGGAAACAGAGTGCCGGGATGGACGGGTGTGTGCGTGCGGATTGTATGTGTGTGTGTGTGAAGGGGCAAGCAACATACAGGCGGGGGAGGGGAGGGAGGAATACACCCGACAAGAACCCTATACACACCCTTTTAGTTCTGTTCTTCTTACGGTTACGTGTTATTGTTTATAAACTGGACTCCCGATGATGAGGGTGCAGCTCCCCAGGAGGGGGGGGGGTTTGGGGTTTTCCCGCACAATCGAATGGAATTGGAAAAAAAACGTGGTTTGTAAGGAGAAAAATAAAATTTCACCTTGTCCGGGGATTCTACGGCTTGCTACTTGGTACTGTAATCTATGAGACTTTTCGCCGCAAAGTGGCTGGAGCAAGTGCAGTGGGGTCACGGTTACCGGCCGGGACTACACACCGAATGCTACACAACTTCTAGTGATTTGGGAGGAGGGGGGAATATTCCTGGGAGGTTATAGTGATTGTCGGTATATATTAATATTACATTTGATATACTAATATTTAGTTAATGCAATAATTTCATAGAAGTCAGTATGTATAAGATCATGGGGGACCAGTCGATTGGGGTACTCGACCGCAGTTCGAGGCAACTGGGCGGGGGTACAAGGTTGGTACTACGGGCGTAGGGGGAGTTACTTTTTTGGTTTTGGGTCCCCATTCCGAGAGCGGCAACGGGCGGTTAGGGACAGTCCTTGGGTGCCCCCCCCGGGGGGGGGGGGCCCGGGGGGCCAAACCGAAAAATCAGGTGTCTGCTTTCGTCACCCGAGCGGCCAACCTCTCATCGCTGTGCTCACCCTGGCCATCGCTGGCCTGCTACGGTGCCCCAGGGATCTCTCCGTGAATGTTACAGATTGGCCCCTGAACCGAAACGGGTGGTCTATGCGGTAGAGCTGACACAGTAGTAACCAATAAATAAAACTACTCAAGTAATCACGACACCCTTGTGGCAAGGGACATCCTTCAATGGATGGTTTTTCTCTTGGGCTTCGGGACCTTTCCAGGATGCCTCAGGGTACTTGACACGGATTACCTTGATGCAGTTCAAATTTCATTCAACCGTTTGCTTTGTGACCATCATCGCGGTTCTGATGGCAATCCGCAATGGCACTTGCAGTCACAGTGCTGACCTTGCTAAAGAATACCTACCCAACATGGATCTGAGTATGAGCGTCTCGGGCACTGCCCTGTACATGGGTAACCCCGTACACACAGTCCTAGGCTATTACCTGGGAAGGTACTTTTTCTGGAATTCCAAAGATCTTGACGTTGACATGACTGGAAAGAACGTCCTCGTAGTAGGGTGGTAACGCTGGCATCGGCTTCAGTACAGCCAAGTCCCTGGCCAAACTCGGAGCCATTGTGCACATTGTGTGTCGCAGCGAAGAAAAAGGAATGAAAGCAGTTGAGGACATTAAGGCAGAGTCGAGAAGCGCCACGGATCGGATCCATCTGCATATCTGCGATGTCAGTAGCTTAAAACAGATCCGGTCATTTGTTCCAGAATTCAAGAAAGCTGTCAAAGGAAAACTTCATATTCTGGTCAACAATGTGGCAGTGATGCTGAGGAGCTGGCGCCAGACAGATGAGGGCTTTGAGAGCAGCACGGCTACCAATCTCGTGGGCTTCTATTTGTTGACCGAATTATTGAAGCCTTTGCTCATTGACACTCGGAAAGCGCGTATGGTCAATGTGGTGAGTGCGGGGATGTACACATATCCGCTCAACACACACTACCTCGCGCAACTGCAGTCTCCAAACCATAAGAAGAGTTACGATCCCGTTAAAGCATACTCTACGCACCACCGGGCGCGTGTGGCATTAACGGAGCGATGGGCCGAAGAACTGAAGGACAAGGATGTGGTCGTGAATTGCGTACACCCGGGGTGGGTGGACACTCCAGGTCTAGCCTACAGTCCCATTGCATGGTTCCACAAGCTCATGTACATGACGCTGCGTAGTGATGCGGAAGGAGCAGACACTGTTATCTGGTTGGCCGCCAGCGAGAATCCACGGGCTGCTAAAGTCACGGGCAAGTTCTTTTGGGATCGCGCGGAACGGGCCACGTCCTTACCATTTGCCTGGACTGCTCACAGTCAAAAGGATGTGGATGAGACCGTGGCAATGCTTGATCGATTCATCGCACCGGGAAAATAAGGAATTGAATTAAACGTATCTGTTTCGAATCGACTGAGTTTCCAGGGCTGCGAAGGCGATAAAACCATACA
This sequence comes from Corallochytrium limacisporum, assembly GCA_002811645.1. Classification (NCBI taxonomy): domain Eukaryota; genus Corallochytrium; species Corallochytrium limacisporum. The sequence continues at coordinate 12,759 of PDIP01000168.1, forward strand.
CCCAAATAGTTGGCTACAGAATGTGATGTGGCACGGGGGCCTTTTATAATGTAGTTCTGAGAATGGCCTCAATCTCCGAACGCGGCCTAGCGTGCCTCCCAAACTCACGCAAGTTTGGTTCATGCCGCTGCAGCCCGGACAGGTGCTGTCCATACTGGCGCAGAATGTAGTCCTTCTCGTAGCTCCATTCCGTTTGCGTTGCACTGGGCTTCCTGCCTTCGCGCCGGGCCGCGTGCTTCTTCCTTTTGCGGTTTGCATTGTTGCCCAGACTGTAGCTCTCGTGGTGCACGGCACTGTTTTTGTGACTGCCACCACCGCTACTGCCATTAGCCTTCTTTTGCTTCGGGCCTGCTCCCAGAGTCGGGTGGTTCCAAGCGGCGGCACGATTGATGGCCTGGACCCTACGCTCAAGAGTCTCCCGCCAATTCTCGGCTGTACCGAACTTGGTGAGGCACTGACTCTTGATCTCTGCACGTGAGTAGAAATCAATATACGGCGTCCGATACTTAGGACTGCGGATCAGGACTGGTGTCAAGGGTTCCAGGTCGGTATCTTCCAGCAGGAAGAATTGCAATGCATCAAGCCGTGTGCACAGACCGTATTTTTCTGGATGGGTCCGCTCGCAGACCTCGCAAAGAGCCACCCCCAGGGGAATGTAGGTGTAGGAAGTAAGCTTGTCATTGCGGCATTCAACACATATTTGGTGCCGGAAGAAATTGTACACAGTGCGCCAGGAATTGTCGAAGCTTTGGGGCATCTCGGCCATTGGGTGCCTAGTTTTGGCCTCCTGAAGGTAACCGAGCTTCAGACAACGCTGGTACCAAACTGCAGCGTCCGAGATTGCCGAGTACAGCATCCGATTCGCGAGGGAGAACTGGACCATGTCCGGCATGGTCATGTGCTCCGCAATTCGACGCAGGAGATCCGACGGGAGTCGTTCAGAAATATCCAAGGCAGTTTCGGTATAAAATGGATGCAGTGGGTCACCTTGTTGGTCGCCATCTAGATAACCGTCGTCAGGATCAGTGTGGTACAATTTAGATCGATCACTGTAGCCGCTGCTACGGCGTTTTCTGAGTACGCCTCCACATTTGCGGATCTCTGATACCCACCCTCGGTAACATCGCAGTCAGAACCGTCTTCTATGGCATGCTGACTACGTTCCTCAGCAGCCGGCTGCAAACCCGCTGCTTCCAAATGATCCCGGTCCCTGAACGTCAGTGATGCTTGCTCTGTCTCATCCATAGTGCTGTCCATTTCTGCTGGGCCCGTATAATAGAGATCTATCGCCTCATCCAGCGACACGTGCGCCCGAAAGTCGTCAATCAAAATCTCCAACTGCGTCTCTATGGCGGCCCATAGCGCCTCCGAGGCAACCTTTTCGTGTATGAAGTGTCGGATCGCTTGCCCGCGCGGTAGCAACAGCTGTACCGCAAGCGCACCCACTGAGTCCTCAAAGTCGTATACTGTGGTAACACTGCGAATAATCTTCCTACTAATACCTTGCACATGGTTGTGCACGGGGGCGGCAAAGTCAAATATGCTCTGTTCCTCGGACGAGTTCGTCTCTCTGCCATCGTCCATTTTTCTTTGTTTCCATTTCTGCTCCCGGAAACTACTCTTTAGATCACTCTTACAAGAATGTTCTAGCTATGTTCATGTTGAAATATACAGTGAGTCAAAAGTCTGTTAATGTTCACGTAGAACTGGATTGAATACCAAGAAGTACCTCAGAAGTAACTCAGCCCCGCCCCCCTCCCCCGGGGGGGGGGCCGGCTCTATAACTTCCCTACCTACCGCCCGCATGCGAGGGACCGACTCCGTCCCCTGGCCAGCGGCAGACCCGGTAGAATCTCAATACCTCACGCTCAAAACTACGTTCACCACTCCCCGTCCTACCCCAGAAATTGCAAACAGAAAGAGCCGTGTACTGTTCATCAATTCCGAACCAGTGTTATCAGTGGGTAGATGTGTCACACCAACACAGTTCCCTAGGTGCACACAGCCAAACATTACGTACCCACATAATTGTATAGTTGGGCTGCCCAAAGCGACATTTGACAAAGGTGCTTTCAGGACTATCGGAGCATGTCAAGTCAAGCTGCGATCTCTTCGAGTCTGTGGAATGGACCAGTGACGCTATGGAGGCCACAACTTGAGCAAGAAAGGACACATCTAGCAGATGCTGGCCCGGTTCAGAGAAGACACAATGGGATGGCGGAGGCGTAGGCTTCCGAAACACTCGCATTGGGGAGGTCATGGAAGCTCTTAGGGACTCTTCGTTGCTGAAGAATGTACGGTGGCCATCTTGTGTTTGTTTAGCGAGAAATAAAGGGTTCTAAGGTGACGCCCCTTGCACGCAGGGCAGAAGGAGTTGAGACCCCATTGGAATACGTGGTGGTATGGAAGCTTCTGGTTTTAGTTTCTCAACGGCAATTGCTTTCTGTTATTGTCCAGAACTTCGGCCAACGGCTGAGTGTGGTATGGACATGGTAATATGTCGTAGGGCAAAAAATTTCAAAATATTGATTACCGTAAGTCTTGTTACCATAATGCGCTGGGATTTAGGGAAAAAGAATCCCATGCTTTTTTCTACACCTGCCAACGAAAAAGAGTGGTGTCACGATAGCCAAAATTTCTGCGATCACGGGATTGGAGTCGAGTAGTTTAATAGTATAGATATGCGGCACATCGTTACCCTCTGGTAGTTGAATAGTATTGATATGCGCCGCACCGTTACCTTCTGTAAGCATTGTACGACTGTGTTGTACTCCGAAACTCCTAAGATGGATCGGTGATTTGGAATCTGTTCTTATGCATCCCTAAGTCTCCCCTTTTCTTTTCTGCAAAATTTGCACCATGCTCGGTACGGTGGTCCATGAAATTGAAGGATAATTTAAGTTGCGGTCGCTGAATTCACCACGTCTCCGAGTATTCTTCTGAGACAATATGACACGGCTACCATAGGTCCCCAGCGTCGGGCACAGGACTATCGCCGAGGAAACCAAAGGATCATTGAATGGAAAGAGCTGGATAGCACCATGATGGAATAGTACATGTTCATGTCCTCATGGACTCACCCGCACGTCGTATAAAGTCTGTCACGGAGTCACACTGACGTCGAAAGGAGTCTTAAAAAGGAGGATAGGGACCTACCGAAACTAGGAGTGTATTAAAAGCCTCCCAAACTGTTTAGGGGCAAGTGTAAATGTAGCCACTGAAGACACATGTGAGGTACACGTTGTCCTTCGGTGCATTCGGCACTATAGAGGTTGGCAAAGAATAGAAATCCACTTCGAACGGGAGAATGCCGCTACCAAGGCTCAACGTAAAGGATACATCGGAATCCAGGAGGTTGTGGTCCACTGTCATGACGTTCACGCTACTCAGGTCATCTCGGGAATTGATGGTGAAGTCCAGGATCTGGTCGGTAGTCATGTGAATGCCATTGACATTCCAGAACATGAATGAAGCAGCGTTACTAGTTGAGTTCTGCGGCTTAATAAAGTTCGAATCTTCACTGTCGATAGTGCCAGTGATATAATTAGGGCCGTTGGCAGGAACAGGAATGTGAAGTTCGATCTTCCATGAATTGCACATGAGGGTGGAATCAATCTTGTCCGTCTGGTTGCCACCGCAAAAATATTCAGTTTGAGGACCAAAGGCCAAGTCAGAAATGGCTCCGTTACCGCCCTGGTTGACCATGGCGACTGCGTCATCCATCAATGCTTTTCGGATCTGGGCTTCTGCGGCCGCGAAGTCGGGGTCAGCGGGGCCAGCCAAGAGTGGCTCAACGACCGCAGCAAATGCGCAACTTGCGCTTGCGATAGCAATAACAATAGAGGCTGTAGAGTATTTCATAATGACTCTGTGGAGAGCTATACTGGTAGAGTTTGATGTTTCGGGACCGGAGGATCAGATCCACGCGGTTCTGTCTTCCTTAAGTACCCGAATGTCCGACAAGTCTATCTCCCACGGCCACGGGGTATCTCAATGTTCTGGTGCAAATTAAGGACAGTCCTAAGGATACAGGTATGAATGCAGTTTGATGACTATTTCACAGACGAAGGGCCTTGCCAGATACACACTGTACCGACAGAGTGCCCTAGCATTGTGAGAGACTATGGTCGATGGCAAACTGGGGCGCCTGGCCCTTTCCCTCCCGCCCTTCCTTCCTTTTCTCATAGTGCGCACTATCCTGCGAAAGTTGACCGACCAAACGGCATGCAAACTGGGTACCGGAATTTCGGCTCCCCAATAGTGTGGAAAATGTCATTAATGTTCATGCGCTCGCCAAAAGCCGTTGCCGGTAGTTGCAAAAAAATTAGAGATATGTCATGCAACCCTACGGGCGATCGTATAATATAGCGAATGGAATGCAGCGCTCGGCTGTTCGTATATACATTCGCATTGGCAATAAACTCAGGTAAGGGACAAAGGGTACACATCGGTCGTGAAAACCCCCTCACCTTTAAAATCGTCAACGAAATCAAGATTCTGACAAGCCTACTTACAATCACTGTATGGTACCTTCCGTACCGCACCTTCCAGTTCGGTTTGAATGAGCGGTGGTGGGTGATTCTTTGACTCCAAGACCAGACGGAGAGCACCCGACGCCGGTACGCAGTTGCCCCTTACTTGGATCCCAAGTATTCGGAGGCGGAGGAACTGGAAATAAATAGGGTTAGGGTTAGGGTTAGGGTTAGGGTTAGGGTTAGGG
>PDIP01000169.1:12279-28176 GCA_002811645.1 Corallochytrium limacisporum
GGGAGACCAGGCCAATACAACTTCCCGCGTTTTTTGGGGGGGGGGGGGAGGACCTGATTGCATCGGAGACCGCGGGTAGACACACATCAGGGGTTCCTTAACTGAGGACCCCCCCAGGGGGGGGGCATTAATGGAATCCCAAACTCTAGATGAAGAAAGCCAAGGAGGACGAATTCTTTGGAGCCATACTTCCTTTGTGACTTGGAAGCCACGGAGAGCGGAATTGAACTTGCCAAAAAAATACGGTCAGGGGGGCAGTACCAACCGCAAAAGTGAAAACTTGACACCCTCCCTATGTCCGTCGGGCCACCACCGGCGTTTGCCTTCCATCGTGCCTGACACCTCACTGCAAACCACAGTCGTTCCCGCAAAAAAAAAAACACGAAACATCCCAGCACCGGACTGATTGACTATTGACCAGCGGGAGAGGGAACGACTCCGATACGCACGTAGGGCCGCCGGAAAACCTTCGGAGGCTGTCGAAGGGGCGTAAACGTTTCCGCGTACCCCAGATCCACCGTGGATATTGAGCCGGTTCTGTGGAGTGCTCACACGGCGTACCAAGCACGACCTTTTCGGAGTCATGGAACCATGACTACTGTAGTTTTCTTACAGGTGTCCCTGGAATTGTAAAGGTTTGCTTGCTTTCCTGGATATCGCATATCCGGTACAACCCACACCGTCCCAAAGTACCGGCGAGCAATTGATCCGTTCTTCATCTGCTCAAAGGTACGCTGGCGAGCAGCATCCAGTCACGAATTTAAGGTCTTCAGCATGTTTTGGGGTCTTCAGCATGTCTTGGTATGGTATACCATGATTCCTAACCCCAAAGCCTGTGAGAGTTATGACTGGAGATGGATAAAATTAGGTAGTTGAGCCATTTCATATTCTCCCAGAAATTTTGCAATAGGTGAAGGTTAGGTATTGAAGAACACAAGAAGCTCCCGGTCACCTCATTTCCCTGCCAAGCAGACTGAATCTAATTCCAGTCAAGTCACATTGAATATCCCTCATCTTGAACCTACGAAAGAACACAGTGATAATGACGTTCTATGAAGTACGCACGAAGAGTGGCACTTGCACGTAATCAGTAAGTGACGAGGACAGCATGTCAACACGGGCCTGGTAACTTGATCCAAAGGATCACCATGGATTGTTTGCCCAGTCTAATAGTGTACCAAATTGAAAGGTATTCGGAGGATACCAATAATAGACTATTATAAGGAAATGCCCTAGATTTAAGACTCACTTCTAAGCTCGGGCCAGAGGGCGGTGAACACAAGGTGCCTCCGAAGTACAAGCGGGATTCTCTGCGTATCGGACTGAGTACGCCCCTGCCCATCAGAACATACGAACCACTGTGGTGGCGCATCCCCGGGCGCCTCCTATAAGGACCAGAGTCGCAATGTTTGTGAAGACCAATCCGCCCGCGGAATCAGAGCCAGCGCACGCCGTTTCTCAGCGCTATCGCTCACTTCTACTGAACAGACGGACTGCCCCTCTTTTTTCCCTCCTCAAACGTTGAGGAAATCTGATTCGAGAGTCAAACTGTCAATGTACGTTTGTTGTTGGAGAGTCCCTAATGTGAATCCTTGGAATCTGTGTTCCCTCTCTAATCCGTGGGACAGGCGGGCCGTAACAAAATTTTGCTGGCACCTCACTCTGACAGTCCCCCTCCCCGGGGCCCACGGGGGAGTTTGTATGCCAAAATATTACGTCAGCATTGACTACATATTGGAATTTCCCTTTTGAGGCAGGGAAAGGACGTAAGCTTTTCAGAGACGTAAGCTCGCAGGGGCATCTGGTGGTGGGTGTGATGCGCATTCCAGAGCGCATTCCAGAGCGCTATCCATCACGTAGGGCTCGACGCTTGAGCACGATAAGAACATTGGATATCAACAAGTTAAGGAAGGCAACGGACATGTAACTTATCACGAATTGGAAATATTCCTGGTTACTGTGCCATTTGCGAATCGTTTAAGACGTGTCACAATCTTCGAATATCGAACCTCCTTATGTGATTCCGACGGGGTTCGACGGTTCATCGCGTTAAGGACCCACTTGCCGGTTGGGAAAAATTTCCCGCCCAAAAAGTGTTTCCACGAACCTCACCGTGTTGCTAAGATGGCAATGGATGGGTCACCTGCAAGATGGTCTGATGAGATACAACCAGGTATTTTTTAATGCCAGATCTGATCCCAGGAAAGGGAAATCCGGAATGACATTCAGCTAACGATCTAGTCTCGCATCGAAATTTCTCTTCAGGTTTATGTGACACGCTCAAGTCTTTGCGATGTACACCTTGGCTGTCCTCATTGCTGTTGCCACCTGCTCCTCCTCAGTGACGGCTGCTCCGACCTCAGTGATGGCTGATCCTTCCTTGGGTGTCCAGAGCCACGTCGGCACCGCAGAGGAGTGCAATACAACGTACCTCAATCTCACCAACAACATGCCTGAGAATTTGAATTTCACGCTGTACCGCCCAGAAACGGAAGAAAAATACTTCTCCCCTGGCACCTTTGATGAGAACGGATCCTTGATTATCCCATCAAACTCTACGGCGCTGCTCTGCCGTACAGATATTTGCATTCCCAACGGCGAGGTCTACATCACAGTCGACAGCCCTTTTTGGTACGATTACTCTTTGTTCGGTGCCGTGATGTATCCAGAAAATGGCGAAGATGATCCCCAAGACTGCGTTATGATGATCCACGGCTACAAAGCGGCTAGAGGCACAGCTTTCTCCTGGACCCAATTCATCGACAAGACCGGCAGTGTCCTTGGCCACGCAAACGTAAGCTTTTGCACTCCCCGAGCGTACGAACTAGGTAAATGCGACCAACCGCTCCGTTCTGAGGACCAGTAGAACAGCTGGTTGCGGGGATGATTTGGCGACACAACCTCACTACCCGCGACTCCCAAGATATTTCTAGGGGAATCCTGGTTGACTTGATGGCGTCAACGACGAACGATGGCCACCAACACGTTAACAGAATAACTTTCGTGACAGAATAGAGCGCCTTAGAATTTGATGCATAGGGTGCTGTTTCTGAACGGCCGGACCCTCGCTTTGGTTTGATGGACTATGGAGTCCCCCGCCGTAGACGTGATGTCCGGATGCTCTGCTGACATTACGACCCCACATTTCCAGACAGCACCTCAGCCGATTTGCTGCGCGGCGGTGACTTGGATTCAGAAAGCGAACGCGGGGATTTGGGTACCCAGATAAACCCGACACAGACGATCTCCAATCATTGTTCTTTGTGCCATCATTTTCGCTTAAGTCTGCTGCGCGTGCGGAGCGGTTCCACCGTAGACAGATCGTGAAAAGCCTGGCCGGGGACGGGTGGCAAATGGGAGGTCAGGGAAGGGAAAAAAAAAAAAACCTAGGTAAAGAGAAAAGGGGGAGGGGGAGCGGAGGGTGTCAGACCTCGTAAATGCACCGAAACTGCGCTGAGCCAACAGAGATACGGTTGAAACGGGGACCAGGAAAGACTAGCCTTCGACTATCGGTACGTCACACCGCAGGCCCGCACATATTTTGAAAGCTGCGTGCTCAAGGGCAGGAGCCAAAAAGGAAGGAAAAAACCTTCGCGTGCATGGTTCTCTCTATTGCCAAGGAGAAATTGTTTCTGTCCTGTAGGGCAAGTTCTAAGGGAAACGAGTTGTAAACAAGTTGAGACTTTGGAGAATACATCGATCAGAGCAGACCGAGATTTTGCTGCCATCTGACTATGGTTTCATCAACGTTATTCAACCGACGTTTTTTTTTTAACCTGAACAACGAGCGCTAGAACCACAGTTCCGGTGGCAATGCCTGCCAGCTGCGATTAGCATGTCCTTCGCAGCATGTGCAATCATCACCAGACAACAAAGGAATATTTGGGTGCCAAAACAATAAATATTGACTTTCCTAGCAGTGGTTTGCTGGAGCTCTCTGCGAATTGCGGATAGGGTGCCATCGAAACCACCTTGCGCAATGCCAAATGAGTGTGCACAAGACGTATTCACTCCCGAACAATTCATTCGCCCGCCGAGACTAATCGGAATCGGGCCGAAACTCGAGCCATCCACTTCAGTCGTGTCTTAGGCATAGTACAGGGCAGTTTGAGGGTGCTCCACGACGGTTGCGGTCGATGTAACCCAACGTCTTGCGGGACACGGAGAAGTCGGCACTCTTGTGTGTTGCCCACCCCGCAAGACCCCGTACCTTCGAAGTCTGTGATCTGCATTTAGTCTCGATGACGATACAAGCGGGATGAATCAACATCACCAGGAAAGTGTGCAGGTTGCACGACTAAGCAGAGTTTGATTCCGGAGTCAAGAGTGAGTAGTGGGCCGGATCCACAGGAAAGTATTTAAGGATCGGTTGACCAGCAGGACAGCTGTCATGTTCGGACCGTACATACTCATCCTACTCATAAGGAGCAGAACCAAATTCACCATGACCAATATGCTTATTTGTAATGCTGTACTTTTGGCAGCCGTCGCGATTGTCACGCAGGCAGCTTCTGTAGCCACGGCCACAGATTTGCTTCCCGAGATATGTCTGGTTCCTCAAGCTACTTGTGATCTGAATCTCTTACAGCAGGGGCAGCATAATCCAAATATGACACACGCCCTTAGCGGTACATGCGACACCACTGCCATTGCCAAGGAATACGTAGCCCAGAAGGACAACCTGGAAAGCTTCATTCTCCAATTCATTGGTAACTTCAATACCGTGCAGCCGGGAAAGACCATGGATGCAAGTGCGGCCTGGTTGTCCACTGTGGGCAAGATGTCAATTCTGTGGGGACCCCTTCTGCAAGCACCGTATTATGACACAGACGTGGACGAAAGCGATTTGAAGAACTACACTGAAAAACTCTATTCCGTCATGCAAGGCACTGATAGCACTCCTTGCGCCACCAAGGCATACGGACAATCTGATGGAATTCCATATGCCATTGGCTTCCCACTAGATCCGACGTACAATCTTTTTGTGTCCTCAGAGCCGTCAGAAGTGCGAAGCACCTGGTGGACGATGGACTATGTGCGCACCCCAATGTACGCACAGTAAGACATGAACACCGACGATGGCAACACCTGCGATACTCAGGACATTACGTACGAGAAAGATGTGGCCCTGACCACCAGCGCTACTAACAGCTACTCTATCACTAACTCCTTTACATTCTCGATGGAAAGTAAGACAACAGCGGAAGTAAGTGCCAAGCTCGATGGCATTGGAGCTAGCGTCAAAGAAGAAGTTGACGTAGGGTTTTCGGATACAATTTCTGCCTCCTACAGCTCATCTAAGACGGTCACACAATCTACTACCACAAAGGTATCGAATTCATTCACGGTCCAAATTCCCCCTTATGCTCTCTCTAACGTCACACAGTATGTAGATCAAGTTCAAGTCAATCTGGGCTACACGAATGATGTTCACTACTCGGACACACAGGCTATTGTTCCTTACACGTCTCTACAGAAAAGAACCCTAGTCATCCCTAGCACTCACTATACCACCCTGGCTGATGTCAAAGACTTGATTATTGAAGCCGCAAGCTTGCTTGGTGTCACATTTACGGATCTCTTCGAGGATGTAATCACCACGGCTTCTGTGTCTGGTACAGCTTCTACCGTTCAAGGCATGGCAGTGACAACTCTTCACACTGCATGTGATTTAGACGCAATTGAGAGCGGCCTAATTCCGGAAAATGAATGTACCATGCTGGATGCCAAACTCTACCCTCCTACGTCATCCTGCTAGATTGTAGACATGAGCGACCATGGTCATTGTTTCATTCAAACAGAAACTACAACTGCCCAGACCATTTCCAAACCATTACATTATTTCTAGTCAGGTCTGAGATACACATTGGGGGGCTTAGAATATGATGTCATGAAGCAAACCCAGCTCCCCGTCCCCGAAACTGTCTTAGGTACTGGGAACCCCTCGTAGTCTTTCACGGAACTCCGCACCCGGAGTGATTCTAGGGGGTACGGACACCTGCCAGGAGTGAGAAACCGGATAAGAACGGAGAGGCACACGGAGTGGCACGCAGAGGATAGAGGGTGCTCTGCTCACAGTTACCGGTCATCTGCGCGTGCAATGAGACAAGGAAAAGCACAACATCTGAAAAGGAAAAGGTCGGTGACAATTGGATAATTTGGACCCCCTTTCCCGCCGGCAGGGGGGACCAAATGAGTCAGGCTTTGTCTTGCGGCATATGGAATCGCTCTCGTTCCTACCTCACATAATACGGGGACACGTAATAAGGACTGTATCGCACGGCACGAATACCTACACGGACATGCATAGTAAGGCGCAGGGGAACAGAGGGACTCCTACGCAACGAGAAGAAAGACAGCAACTATAAAAGCTTAATATACAAAACTACAAGTGCGAGGAGATTAGAAATACGGAAAGCACCCGTTGTCAAAATCGGTAAAGAGCACATCTGGCTCATGGCTCAGATCATTCGACCATACCTTTTGAAGGGCATTCCGTTGGACGTACAGAATATGTGGGTGGTCCTTATGTACGCGACTGAAGATTACCACACATGGCATAAAATATTGGACAAGTTCTCAATCATGACGATCGCTATCACTACCTCCGCCGGTGTGGCGGACACTGCGCAGCGAAGTTGCTACCATACTGCCATTCCATAGAACTCCGCATCAGAATGTGACCCCTGCGTAAGGGGAAGAGGGCACCTGGAAGAAATCTTCGGGCCTGCCACGCCTGGCGGGGAGAGACGGGTGATGTGTGGACAAAGGCTAAGGACACAATCGATCAAATGTGTTCTGCAATGCGATAGATTTCATACCCTAGCGATTTTATACGGAAAACTTGACTCTGGTGGCCCACAACCCTCGATAGTGTAGTACACTACGTCACCCTTTGCTGACGAATTGTTGGCTGGGTCGCAAGCCAGAATAGCGGGAGGGGTACTTGGCTACCCTTCACAGTACCACTGTGTTCAGAGATTGGCCTGGTAAACAATGTTTTGCATTCCTGGATTTCCTTAGTATTGGTCATACCTGTGAGTTGGAACTAGCTGGGGAGTGGGCCTCACATCGAGCAGACCATGCGGACCGGTTGTGATGGAAATACTACGCATGTGGTTGGGGGCCTGAGTCAGGAAGTGCTCCTATGACACCAATCTTCTAGAAGGTAGCCGGCGGCATGCACATCTCCTCCACTTTGTCTAGCATTTTCATCACCCACTCTAAGGGCCACAATTGTCTGTGGCTATGGTCCTTGCCGACACTGGGAGGGTTTCTTCCAAAGTAAGCACATATTTGGAAAGCCGTGCTCAAGCAACACACCAGGACGCACGTGGAAGACTTCTACGCAGTGCTTGGATGGTAGACTTGGACATACTATTGCAAGACGCTATATTTCCTTTTGTAATGCGCGAGTCCACGGAAAAACTTCGCACAAGATTAGAATTTGAGGACAGATCGATCAGAACCGGCCGTAATCTCATCTCCATCTGATGATAGTTTCATCAGTGCCATCCAAACGCCAAAGCACCATGGCAAGATCCGTAGTACGGCGGCGGTGCGGGATACCAGCCACAGTATCTGGGGTACCTATGGCCATCAACAATGGGTGCCTAACGTGTGGTTTTGGTGTTTTCAACAGCATGTGCGAAGCATGGTCATCAGCTGACGGCAAAGGGACATTAGGACCCTTGGCTCGATGCAGCAACACACACACTGAAGCAGCGGCGGTCGGGGTCCCATCGCAACCAACTCTGGCAATACAAATGTTGGTGAAGAAGGAATGTTCACTCCCAACAGAATTCAGCGGTCCGATATGAATAGCCGCAATCGGGGCAACCTCCTACATCAGTGTCTTAGGTATATTGTTGGGAATATAACATTTTCCGGTGCTTCAATGCTTCTGAGATGCATGGTAAACCCTCAGGCTCGCCAACACCGTCGACCTTCTGTCCTCACGGGCACCCGCCCTTCTCACCCCTCTTCCCGAGCCCGACTTCCCACCCCTCCCTTGCCCCCGGGGAGGGAGCCACACCCTCTCCCCCCCCGGGGGGGGATGGGGCGCGGGCCGCTTGCTCCGCAATGCTCAATTCATCGCACGATGAATTTGCCCTTCACACCGCCAATGTGTGACAGAATTGTATACATACACGTTTCTTTGTGATATCAACATGGACATGAAATTTATGGGAAATTGTTTGTCCAATGGGCGTTAAAGGTTCGAACCGACAGGTCCCCAAGAACAATGGCGGGAGGCGGGAGGCAGGTGTGTTGCGCGCCTTGGGGATCGGGGCCGCTCCCGCATGACTCCCTGGCCCTCCCCCCCGGCGGGGAGGGGAGGCAGTGTGCCGAGGAGGAGTACACAGGGCCTTCTTTCCCCACAGAGTATTGGCGATAAATTGAAAGCATACTAAGCACATTGAAAACAAGGACAAACTTCTGGTGGTTGTGGGCGTATCGGTGAAGAGGTGTGGAAGTGAAGAGATGGGGGAGGGAAAGGCGCAGCCGTGGATGTCACCTTGGAGGATGACAGCATCGACTTCTGGAGATCGATCCAGGGCTGGTTGGGTAGAGTAGGGCGCAGAGCAGCAAGCAGAACAGTCTTGGAATCCGTCTGTGCCATAGAAGCAGCGGTGGAATCCGGTACTTTGCGTTTTGTGGGACACTCGGGGACATTAGTTTCTCAGACGGACAAGAAGTCTCGTTGCACGGCATGAACAGTCTCTAACACATGCCACGTCAAAACAACACCATTCTTGCGACCTGAAGTGACAGTAGCCAGCTGATAATGTGAACAGCACCGTCCAAGATGACCTTCATAGGGCACAACCAGTGGCTTGCTTGGTACGCAACCACAAATCACATATGGTATCGTCCTTTCTGTCATTACACTGTACGTTTCTGACGCACTGATATCCAGAGACATACTGTATCCCTCACCAGGACATCATGAAAGCTGTAAGACTTGACACGAGCACGCAATAGATCTGATCCGCAAAAGGGTATTTAACAAACAGGTGATCAACAAGAAAGTTGTGCGTTTCGGCCAGTGTCTACAACCCCCGAGCCAAGGAGCAATCTCAAACTCACCATGCGCCTTTATCTTCAACGTTCTACTATCGCTTTGGCTGCAATCGCCAGTGTCACGGACGCAGCTCCCGCGGCCTTTCCTTCCACCCTACCAAATGCACAATTGGCCATGGAACAGGATGTGGCTACCACTGCACCTTACTGCTCAGCCCCTATGGCTGTTTGTGACATGACTCTGCTACAGCAGGGACAGAACAACCCGAACATCCTTTACGCTATTGGTGCCAATTGCGATACCACGGCCATCGCCAAAGAGTACGTAGTCCAGAAAAACAATCTGGAAACCTTCATCCTTCAATTCATTGGTAACTTCAATGCAGTGTCCCCCGGACAGACTATGGACAAGTATAGCGCATGGTGGTCTGTTATGGGCAAGATGACAGTTCTGTTTGGACCCCTTCTGATCGCACCGTACTACGACCCTGATGTGTCCCAAACTGACTTGGACAACTACATTCAGAAGCTCTACACCGTCATGCAAGGCTCTAACGACATACCTTGCGCCACCGAGGAGTATGGACAGGCCAATGGAGTTCCATACGCCGTTGGGTTGCCCTTGTATGACATGTACAATGGTGGAATGCAACCAGATCCGGCACATGTCCAAAGTACCTGGTGGACAATGGACTACACACGCACCCCGATGAATGCACAGTACGATATGAATACTAACAACGCCCCGTCATGCGACTCAGAGCAAATCTCTTACGAGAAAGATGTAGCTTTGACCACTAGCGCTACCAACAGCTACTCTATCTCCGATTCTTTCACATTTTCGATGGAGAGTAAGACAACGGAAGAAGTAAATGCCAAATTCGCAGGCATTGGTGCCAGTGTCAAAGAGGAAGTCGATGTAGGATTTTCTGATACAATTGCTGCCTCCTACAGCTCATCTACAACGGTCACCCATGCAACCACCACCAAAGTGTCGAACTCGTACACGGCGCATATTCCCCCGATCGCACTTTCCAACGTGACGCAATATGTAGATCAAGTTCAAGCCAGTCTCGGGTACACGAACGATGTGTACTACTCCGACTCACAGATAGTGTATCCTTTTACCTCGCTGCAGAAGCAGTACCATTCCGACATGGCTACACACAAAGTCACCATGGGTGAGGTCAAGGAACTGATTGTTGAGGCCGCCGCCTTGCTTGGCGTCACGTTCACCACTTTCTTTGAGGATGTGATCTCCACGGCTTCAGTATCTGGTACCGCTTCTACCGTTCAGGGCCTGGCTGTGACCACTCTGCACAATGCATGTGACCTAAACGCTGTAAACAGCGGCCTAATTCCGCCGGGTGAATGTACCTCACTGGAGGCAACTACATACCCTCCAAAGTCCTCCTGCTAGGGTTCCGTGTATGAGCAGTCCATTCCTCGCAGAATGCCCTTGTCTTCGTCTTGTGGTCAGAATTAACTGATCACAAGAGCTATATAGACATTAATACACACGTTAGTTTTGTCAGGCCTGAGATTCGCCTAATTTCTTGAACATATCTTGCTACAACGGCAAGACATGGAATCAAGCGATTGACCAGGAAGCGACGTCTGTTATACTGTTTGTGGCTGATTCCATGCTTTGATATCGCTGAGATGACTCGCTCTCTTCCGCGCCAGCGAGGTAGAAGTGACTGCTTGGCTTGGCTTGCATGTTCGAGTTGTGTATGACGAGGCTTGTCGTGTCATGGTGGCCCTTCGCACTGACGAGATGACCAAGTTCTTTGTCACTGGCTACGATAACCATCTTCCCTTCCACAATGAGGAAGAGATCAGAAAGCCATCAGAAATATAGTATCTGATATACTATTTGACCACAAGTAGATGCCAGGATGTAATTCCCGACTAGTGTGGTCAGTAGCACTCCGTAATATCATCAGAGCCTTCAGAATTTTGTCTTTTGCAGTTGGTTCACTCCGAGGGCAGACGGTTCACCCGTACTCCCCTGCCGCCCGGCGGCGGGGTGGTATGCTCTTTGTTTCTATGTGCTCTGGAGACCAAGGCACTATTGATACACGAAGAACGGGAAGGACCAGCAACAGAGTCGCTGTCGATTCAAGAAGACATACGATAACAGCACAATGACTGCACCTTCAATCTATTTCGCGGCGAGGACCCCGGTTCTAATGAAGAGCACATGATGAGTACTGTGCTGTTCCGAAAACGTCTTTCCTCCGAAAACGCGGCGCTTGAAAAACATGGAAGGGTCCGTACTGAACTATGTGCGGATAGGTGCCAAGTTGAGTACCATTGAGTGGGTTTCAATATATGCCATCCCTTTCGTTCTTTACCTCTTTGCCTTGTTTGGCGATGAGCTGCAGGAATTCGTATACTGGAACGCAAAATGCCAAGTCATACTGTTTGCACTGGTCGTTCAGATTCCTGCTTACTTAACGGGGCACATGATGTATGTGGATATCGGTTGGCCCAGCGGACTAGTGCTATTGTCCATCAATGCATTTCTTTTTGGTAATGGATATTGGGTCAGACGTTGGGTAATCTGTGCCATTCTATTTCTACACGGTTTTCGCATGTCCATGGGGGCAGTCTATCTGTTTGGCGCCATCAGCAAGTTTACATATCGATTCAAGAGCGATTTACCGAGATACAAGTATGCGAAGCATCGATGGATTGTACATGACAAAATGCCAGCAGATACTTGGTGGATCAAACTTCAACATGATTGTGCACAACAAGGGTTCATGAACTCAATATTGCTGTGCTTTCCCGTTGCCTTTGCCGCGTTCAACACATCTGTAGACCTTAGTTTGCTGGAACTCTTCGGTTGGCTCCTGTGGGGCAGCGGGTACGTTTTTGAGAATATGGCAGATGTACAGAAAGCGAAATTTGTGGCCCATATGAAAACGGCGTCGAAAGAAATGAAGACGTCCGCGCCCGCATCCGACGCAGTAATTGGGCTGGCTCCGTACGATGGAAAGCCATACTCCCTGTGGACCATGTCTCGACACCCAAACTATTTCGGAGAATGGATCTGCTGGTGTGGCATAGCTGTTGCTGGTGCGGCGTCTGCATGGCACATGTTTGATTTCCCAATCCTTGCCTATGCTCTATATTGTCTGGCAATGGTACCCAGGGTGTTTTACGATTGTTTGCTTTATTGGACCGGAGCTGAGCCGGCGGAGTACTATTCCATCCGCCATCGTCCCAAGTATGTGGAATACCAGAGTAGGGTGCGGTGCCTCTTCCCCTTGAATCTTCCACTATTGAATCATCACCGTGAGCGAGGTTGGCCCCACAAGAAATGACGCCTCTCCAACAAGTAAAATAAACCAATGATTGAGACCAATGGAGAACTGTATTCGGGATGAACGCAACTGCTTTCATTTTCTCCCTTCTATTCTTGAAAGTGTCAGTTGGAGGTATGGACTTTTGTTGGCAATCGCCGAACAACTGTGCCGACTGTTTTGCTCCAACCATGCTGCTGTTCGGGCCCATCCTCTTGAAAACTTTTGACACATACCGTCGAAGATTTCGACTTTCTGTTGCTCTGACGTCTTCAAAGCAGCTCCTGGGTCTTCGTTTCGGAGGCATCAGTCGAGGTCGATGGTGTGGTAGAGTGCTCAAATACGTCAAAAGATGAGAACGATCTCTGTCTCCTCTGAAATGTGTGTGACAGCAGGAGGCGTTCTTTGACATGGATACTACTAATACATTTATTCGGAATCTAGAAATCTTTGAACATTGAGGCTCTCAGGCGATAGTGAGAGCGCAAAGGCTTGAAAACGATCTATGCAAACCCTGATAACTTGGGAATAGTGCCCAGATCACTAAGATCTGTCAGGAAAAGTACATGGGGAACCACGGATATATGGGTGGCTCCCTCGTTGGCCTTACTAACTACACACTCTTTCCAACTCACCGACAAATTGCTCTCGAACATCTTTTTGATATGCAGTATTAGAGGGCAACACCGAGACCTTGCCACAACAGCTAGAGGGCATTTAAGTGTCATATTTGTTATTCGTCGTGGCTTCCTCTGAAATCACTGATTTTAGGTCAATCTCCTCTTCTATGTTATTCTCCTCGAGGTCAGAATCAGGGATCATGATTGGTCTTACATTTCCACTCAATGGACGCCAGGCCAAGTGTCCAAGAATCACGAAATACACTATGCCAAGAAGCACACCGATGATGTCCACACTGATTTCCCCGGGGAGTGACGTGTGGATGCCCACTATAGAATTTGCTATGAGATAAACGTTTGCAGCAACCATGACAACACCGAGAAAACCAGCCGTGGCAGTCAAAGGCCATGAGTTCACGAAGGAACCCATGATATCGGCGCTGGATGTAAATTTCATTAAAGGAACAAGAGCAAACGGAAGATGAAAGCTAAGTACAATTGAAGAGATAAGAATCAAAACGTTCGCGCCCCGGTCTCCCGCGAGGATAGTAATTACCAAGGACGGAATGATTGAACACGCACGGGTGATCAGGTTACGGTGAAATGGCTTCAGTTTCATTTGCAGGAACCCTTGCATAACAAATTGCCCAGCAAACGTGCCGGTAATGGTACTGCTTTGCCCGCTGGCGAGAAGAGCAATTCCGAACAGAATTTCTGCCCCTTTGCCGAGAGCATGACGAAGCATGCTGCTCGCGTCGAGGAAACCGATGTCCAATACCTTGTCAACTACAGTGTAGTCATTGTTCTCTGACGGAAAGAACACAGCCCCCGACGCTATGATAACCGCGGCGTTGATGATGAAGCTAATTCCCAGTCCCACCGCGCACTCGATTGCGCAGTAGAAGTTCGCCCATTTGAGTTGCACTTCACTCGTATGGTCGACGTGGCGGGTCTGCATGAGAGCACTGTGCAAATACAGGTTGTGAGGACTGAGCACAGCACCGATCAATGACACAGCTACGAATATCTGCTCTGGGTATATGATGGGAATGAAGCCGGACCACACTGTTCCACAATAATTACGAGGACAGTCCTTGTCTCCTTTTTGGCAGTCAAGGGTCGCATACCACTCCGCATCACTGAGACACTCCGCCGAGCCAATAGTCCAGGCCACTTGACTTAAACCCGCTTCAATAACGAAACAGATTCCCATGATGGCGATTAGAACAACAATGACTCCCTCAATTTTCCGGATGCCAAAAGTCTGGAGGCCCAAAAGCAGCAAAGTGGAAATACTTGTAAGCACAACACCCAACCACAGAGGAAACTTGAACAGAAGTTTCAAGGCAAATGCAGAGCCAAGGACTTCAGGAATATCAGTGCAAATCATCATAATCTCTGTAAATATCCACAGCCCAATGGTTGTGAACGTGCGGTCGCCGTACTCTAGTCGGCAGCATTCCGCCAGATTGAGTCGGGACACAACGCCGAGGCGTGCTGCAAGAATCTGCACCAAAAGGGCCATGGCACTAGCCACTAAAAGAACCCATAGCAGCGAGTAGTTGTATGCAGCACCGGAAATAATGTCACTGAGAAGGTTTCCCGGATCAATGTATGCGATGGCAATGAGCATACCAGGCCCGAAGAAAGCAGCGAATGTTTTCCAGCTGAAGCGATCCTCATCAAGACCACCCACAGCTATGGGACTGTTCTCCGGGCGCTCAATCAATGATTTGAGCTGCTCAGCCCGTTCCTGGTAGAACTGCGAAAGACCCATAGTTTCGGACAGTTCTTCAGGTCATGTGTATTTCTGTGTTGATTTGTGTGTGGCTGGAGAGCAGCGCATGATCTATACACGTTCACTCAGGTATATATCGTCTCGTACCACATTGTGCTTGGTAACTTCATATTGGGGACTAATAAATCTAATTCTCAAAGATAGGAATGACTTTGAACGGAATGATTCCTCAGGAATTTGGCCTCCTTTGAATTGGGTATAATTTGAGTGCTTGAGAACTAGGTAAGCCCATTCTTACAATACGTGTATGTCATTGGTAGGACTTGCTGACCCCTGGCCACGCACCGGGCGCTGTTCCCAGATACACTTCCTACCGCCCAATGAACAACCATAGCGTGCCTTATGCTCGTAGCGTGGCTTATGCTCAATGCGTGCGCAGGGGTTACTCGTGTTTTGTTTTCTGGTCTTTCCACCGCAGTTGCCAAATCGGTACTCCGGTGGTCCTATTTCTAAAGTATACCCGTCCAACTCATGACCAACTCGGTACAGTGAAATCCCTCTTGGCAGGTGTGTGAACCTGTACTCAGGACATCTTATTTGGACGCGAAGCCCGGATGTCGTTCGGGCGGGGTTTTACGTGCCCAACCTGCCCAAAAATCGACATTCGAATGTCGCTTTTGGGCGAGGCATGTCGTTTTCTTGCAGGCACAGGAGTTTGTTAACGGACAACAAACCCGGTAATTCGGCCCCCCTCAGGTACAGAAACCGGAGAGTGCGGTCGTATGACACACTTTCTGACGCCATTTGCATCCGACATATCAACGCCTAGCACGAGCCTTGGACGGGGCATCAATTTCAAGTAGACACTGTACGTGAACTTAAACCGGCCGTCTGAACTGCTGAATAGAACGGCTCTGGGTTTAGTATGCTGTCAATCCGCAACAAATGACACGTCTTTCGAAGACGAAGTGAGAAAACACTAGGCTGAAAGCCAGCAAACCAGGCTGGAAATTAGAAAACACTGCCTCTCCCCGTTTGATGTCCCTGCGATCTGCTAGAAGAAGAGATGGGACAGCGGGTGTAAATCACACGCTGTGCACTAATCCATCATTAGGCCCTCCCACCGGATTCCTACCCGCTCACTCCCCCAACCCCTCACCCCCTTCCCTCGTTATGAGCGTTCTGATGTCTGAGGGTTAGGGTT
>PDIP01000016.1:0-19788 GCA_002811645.1 Corallochytrium limacisporum
GGGTGGTGGTCGCCCTACTGGCAGTATGTACTGCGTGGTTTATCTACACATTCACTCCTAGAAGGCTACCGGGAATCCCCGGTCCCAAGCCAGAGTTCTTCTTTGGAAACGTGCGTACTCTTTGGCAATGGGGCAGTCGTCGTCAGATATTCCTTTTATTCAATAAGTGGAGCGAGGAGTACGGAGACATCATGACATTCCAGCCTCTTTTCAACCGTAACGCCACCGTTGTGCGGGATCCGGTAGTTGTTCGGGAAGTGCTAAAGAACGTCGCTGGCGATGGCGTCGTGCTGCGTAGTCCGACTTTGAAGCGCGGGTTCGCATATCTGGCCAAGGGTCTGCTCGTGCTTGAGGGTGATGAATGGCGTCGCCACCGTCATTTAGTCCTACCCGCCTTCAACACTGCCCGCCTTCGCCCCGTAGCTGAGATCACCTACGAGGTGTGTGTCTCTATGGGTGAACGCTGGCGGCGTCTTGGCAAGGACGCTCCTATAAATATGCATGCTGAACTTAATAAGATGGCAATGCAGGTCCTATTGAAGGCTGTGTTTAGTCTAGACTATGATATTGTGAACAATCCAGACGTCAAGCTCCGAGATGCTATGGCGCGTAACTCTACAGCTGTGGGCCGCCGCAGTGCTTTGCCTAAGTGGACACACCGCTTCCTCGACGACAACAAGCAGTTTGACGATGATAGAGAGTACGTCAACGGTTTCATCACCAACCTGATCCGCGAGAGACAGGCCACAAACGAACGCTCCGACCGCGACGTTCTTGCTCTACTCATCAACCAAGCTATGGAAGGCAAGATCACCGAAGACGAAATGGTTCATGAGACGGTCATGTTTTTCAAGGCTGGCCACGAGACAACCGCCACCGCGCTTACATGGGTGATGTTCCGCCTAAGCCAGGACAAAGAACTAACTCGTAAGTTGCGTGAAGAGGTCCTTCAAGTTGCTGGCAGCGCAGAGAAGACAGTCACTTACGACGAACTGCCGAAGCTGGAGCTGCTCGATGCAGTCATCAAGGAGACTCTTCGTCTGCATCCTGTCGCCCCGGTGACCTCCAGAGAGCTTCTGCAGGACATCAAGTGCCCGAATGGCATGGTTATTCCGGCCGGTGCCACCGTTGTGTGCAACTTCTACGGTCTCAATCGCCATCCAAAGTATTGGAAGGACCCTGAGGAATTCAAACCCGAACGCTGGATGCAGCCTAACTTTACACCGGTGCCTGGCACCTTCTTGCCATTTGGCAGTGGACCGCAGAGCTGTATTGGCGAGCGTCTGGCCCGCACGGAGATGAAGGCAGCTCTGGCGTCCCTGGTACGAGAATTCGACTTTGAACTGGACGCCCAGCCAGAGAAGCTACTAGCTAATGCTGTCCATGCCATCACATTGGGACTAAAGAAAGGATGCCCCGTGCGTGTCATTCCTGTTGACCAAGTAGCGTGAAAGATAGTGGATGTACTATGTAACCATAACTTAAACTTTTCCAATAAAACATATTATATTTGGTACCGTTCGGGGTTCCACCCGATGACACAGCCTCAACGACATCGTCATCAACCCGTATCGTCATCAACCCGTATCGTCATCAACCCGTATCGTCATCAACCCGTATCGTCATCAACCCGTATCGTCATCAACCCCTCACCCGTCCCTCACGCCGTCTTGTTGCGGTCCCCTCCCTGTCAGCCCGAACCATAACTTAAACTTTTCCAATAAAACGTATTATATTTGGTACCGTTCGGGGTTCCACCCGATGACACAGCCTCAACGACATCGTCATCAACCCGTATCGTCATCAACCCCTCACCCGTCCCTCACGCCGTCTTGTTGCGGTCCCCTCCCTGTCAGCCCGACCTCTCCAACCTCCCCTTCCTCTTGACGCTGTGTCCTACGCCCGTTGTTGTGACTCCCGTTCCCTCCCGGACCCCGAGTACCGGCCGGCATCCCGTTCGGACCTTCATATCCGGCACTGTTGGTGCACTAGGGTACTTGAACTATTGGAAGAAATTCAATATAACCAAGAGTGGAAGAACGGTAACGACTTTCATATGGGACAGACGGACAGACAGACAGACAGTGAAGAGAAACAATAGTTTTAAGGAAGATCCATAGGCAAAATTCGAAACAATGAATATGTTGTTTGCGGAGGTTGAGAAAGAATAAGACTGTACACAGAAAAACAATGACAGATCAGGTCACTGTGCCAAAATGCAGCAGCCTAGACGATTACATTGTGCTTGCACGGTTTGAAGCAGGCTGTGCTGTACTTCTCACACCCGATCTACGGTCAGTCGATGTTCCGCGGATGATGGTCCCAATGGACCTGGAACCAGGTTCCATCGTCAAAACTATTGTTCGACCGCGACAGGACTTGGAAGAAGCCGAGCACAAAGAATTTCTGCTTACCCAAGACGAAATTCTGCGCAAGGCAGAGAAAGAGTTCATGGACACTCGGGAGCGCAAGAGACCCAGTGTAATGACCGAAGTAATTCCTGCAGTGCTGTACATTACGAACCTGAAGGGATCGAACCGTTGGGGCATTGAATTTCCACGTTACAACATCCGGCAGTTGATTAGTTTTGGCAAGAAGA
The DNA here is from genome assembly GCA_002811645.1 of Corallochytrium limacisporum. Taxonomy (NCBI): domain Eukaryota; genus Corallochytrium; species Corallochytrium limacisporum. Next base: position 2,600 of record PDIP01000016.1, read on the forward strand.
CCCCAAACATTGACGTGCCGGAGTGCGCAGAGACGGTCTTCCACCACGAGGCTGAGGACACAAGCAGCTGTGACATATACCATCTGCTGAAGCCGGTCGCAGACGCAATCGCGGCAGCATCAGAGAAGAATGAAGCGACCGTTCTGGTCTGTTCGGAACTGACTTCGGTGCCTATTTGCTTCTGCATGGCTTATCTGATGAGCTACAGGAATATGCGACTGCCCGATGCTTTCAAGTTTATGACCAAGGTCAATTCTTCTGCGGAGCCAAATTTTGGTTTCATGACCCAACTAACTCGTTACGCCAAGAGCGAATTCAAGCACGAGGAACGGGAGTTTTTGGCAGACTATGCTCTGGACATTCTCAAGGGATGGGATGTCACCAAGGAGGACATGTTGCAGGCGTTGACAGACAACAGGGATGACCTGCAACTGGCAATCCACCAGCTCATGACTGGAGAGAAACCTGGGCTTGCCACAGCCGATGGGGGGCCAGAACCGGAAAACTAAACAATTCATCATCATGACGACAAATGCGCATGTACGAAAATTGCGATTACACATATATACATCATACTTTGTCAACCCTTTGCAGTGCGTATCGTGCGATATGCCCACGAAATGTCGGCGAACTTGGCGTGCAGATCGGTTTTGTGATCTTTCGAGGCATCCGCGTACCGGTCCGGATGCCATAGTTTCGCCAACTGACGATACCGAGCGACAACTGCGCGTTCGTTGCTATCCCTGGGGAGATTGAGAATGTGAAAGGCGCGGGAGACTTTGTCTCCTGTCACGCTAAATTGACGGTGTTCCGGCGGTGATCGTCGGCGCCGGTGGTGCTGGTCCTTTTGCGGAGTGAAGGCGTAGCGCCAACTTGGTCTTCCCTTCTTTCTGGGCCGCTGTTTCTCCCGAAGACCCTCACGATTCAGACCTTCCTTATTCACGGCTTCCTCGGTAGATTTATGGAAATTCTGGACGTGATGTTCCAGCAGGACATTTGAGCGAAAGCGACGACTGCACCAGGAGATTTTGCAGACAAAGGGTAGATTTCCACATTGCGCGATGTGGGCATTCAGTTGAGCTGTTGTGGCATACCACCGGCCGCATCCAGGGGTAGGACACTGCTTCGGTGTATCGAGTGTTGCGCTGTGCAACCGACAGTGGACAATGAGAGAGTAGAAATCGTAGAGCACGTTTTGACAAGAAGACTGACCGCAGCGGAACTGACCTTTGTGAGTTTTCATATGTTCGATCCACCTCTCACGACTGCCAGCAATCACGGCACATTCTGGAAAGGCACAGGGATGATTTCTCCATCGACTCTCCTCCGTTGTGTAGAGTCGTGTATGAAACCCGTATTTTTGGCGCCGCTTGGGATCATAAAGACCTTTTTTCCTTACTTTCAAATTGGCCGCAATTTTGGCAATTCCTTCCTCATAAATGTGGTCGCCGACCACGTGATTGAAAAGACCGAGAGGTGTTGAACTAAATAGACACATGACGCTGGTAATGTCCGCTTTAGCCCACTGACAGTCCAATTCCTGATCCCCAATGCGGCCATCGTCCTGTTCCGCATTCTGACCCTTTTCTTTTTCATCTGAGTGATGCTCCTGAAGGCCAAGCATGTGTGATTCCCCAACATGCCATGCAAGAGATCCCAGGGCGCTAAAGGCTCTTTTGCACTCGCTCCACCGACACTCAAATGTTGGGCCCTTCATTTGATCGATCTTGGTTATGTATCTTGCCCGCATGTTGAGGTCAATATCATCGTCTTGGACGTGTGCAGACATCATATATTCCAAGGGAGTCGTTACCTCGCCGGTGGCAGCAAAGATATTATCAATTCCGGCTGTTGCTGCAGTGAGGGTGACTCGCTCACCTTTGGTGCCGCCAAAGATCGTGGCCATCCGAGTGTACCTCGATGCATCCCAAAGTGAGACATCTCCGGCTTCCACGGCAATGAGAATCCGATTCAATTTCTCCTGGAAGAGAATGGTCAGTACTGGTGAAGAACCAGCTTCAAATTTTGCAAGCTCCGCACCGTCTGACAGAGCATGAACCATCACTTTCCCATCGACAGCCCCGCTATACAGTAGACCATGCTTAATGACCAAATACGAAATGTCGCTTGTATGCCCAAGATATCCGGTGGACTGCTTTCCCGAGTAAATGGATCGTGAGGTGATTTTCCCACCCATGTGACCAACAACAACCCGGACTCCTTGCGGCACCATTGCCGTGACTGGGGTCTCGCAAACCAAAGTTTGTTGTCCTTTTCGCAAGTCGCCTGTGACTGTCACATCAAAAAAGGTAATAGTTCTATCACACAATACAGCCAAGCCCATTGCAAGAGACACCATGCTCAAGCAGGGTTCAGACATATCAAGAGCCAGCGTAAACTTCTCACTGCCATCGACAGCATTCCACACCTTTACCCGGCCCCGGAGATCGCACGTGAAGAAAAGCTCCGGTCGAGTGACCAACGTTGTAATGGCCACAATGGCATCGTTTGTGCTTCCCGGCAGAGAGTAACGTATCCGCATGGTTTCACCATCCATGGCAATGATCCCACCCGTTCCAGTCCCAGCGTATACGAGTGTAAAGAGCGACGTGAGGCATGTGATGTCAACGAGTGGCGTGAACTCCTTGCTTTGAGAGTTGCAGACCAGATTCTCGCCGCCAGCGGCAAGATGGGCATTAATCACCTGCTGATAGACGGCTGATTCCTTAACGGTACCATCATCACCAAACTCATCAACTGACTCAAAACTATCAGTGCTGGCACTGTTCTGTCGTTTTCGCTGATTCGCAGTGGACCTGCCGTTGTCGACAAGTTCACCCTCCTCGTCAGATACCAGGTCAATCGTCGCTGGCTCTTCACGAGGATTGTTCCCAGAGCTCATAGTTATTTGTTTTCTATAGGCAATACATAGTCACTTTAAACTTGTGAACACCTGGAGGATATGTATATCCTGCCCAGTGACAGTATGTCCATGTCTACCAACGTGCCCGTGCATTCGATTCTCACTGTACAGCGTCACATGATCAAGAAGTGCGTGTATGATCTGCACTACATACTCATGATTCACTGCGCGAGGGGGTTATTTTCCTTTTTTACCCTGCGCTCGGACAGGAACGCTATTAGACTATCATGGTACCACGTACAGCACGATGGACGGGGGGCAAAGAGGCACACGGACCCACACTGGAGCCCAAGGTAGACACTGCTGCGGATCTCCAAGCGGGTGGGTCCAATTACTTACTGCCCCGCCCCGCCGCCCAACCGCTTCCCCGGGGGAGGACCCCCGGTGCTCGGACCTGAGAGATTTTCTGAATGTTCGCGAGTGGGTCAGCAAAGGCTCACCATCTCCGGGTTGGGGGAGGAATCCGCCAGTCTGTACTGGTCAGTGTCTTTCGGACTCAACGGTTTGACGGAATCTCGTAGTTTAGTGAACACTGCGACAGAAGCATGATTTCAATACAGTGATCGTAGAGCACGAGGTATTTAAAAATCTTTGCTATGAGAGTCACTACAACTTTCCAGTTCCCTCATATGTGAAGAATTACTGTGAAGAATTAACGTGAAGAAATATTAACTCGTGAGTTCGTTGAGTTTTGGTTTCCAGACTGTTCAGTATGACCGCTAACGGAGATGCAAAAAAGCGCAAAGTCGCTGAGGACGGAGAAGTCGTTCGCATCTCGGAGACGATTAAGCGAGAGACCAAGGAAACGCAACTTACCTGTCAGGTGAACCTAGACGACAAAACGACCAAAGCCGATATAAGCACGGGTATAGGCTTTTTGGATCATATGTTAGAACAGTTGAGCAAGCATGGAAAATTCTATATTCATCTCCAATGCAAAGGAGACCTTCATGTGGACGATCACCACACCACCGAAGATTGTGGTATTGCTCTCGGAGAAGCCTTCCGGAGTGCGCTAAAGGGCGTGCGCGGTGTTAAGCGCTTTGGCCATGGCTATGCACCCTTAGACGAGGCTCTGAGCCGGGTTGTCGTAGACCTTTCAGGACGGCCTTATGCAGACATCAACTTGGGACTTAAACGGGAGAAACTCGGCACCCTGAGCTGTGAAATGTTGACCCATTTCCTGTACTCCTTTGCCATTGAAGGACGCATCACTCTGCACGTGGATGTGCTAAAGGGCACCAACGACCACCACCGGGCAGAGGCATCGTTCAAAGCACTTGCTATTGCCATTCGAGAGGCCATCACTCGAACTGGTGACAACGACGCTCCGAGCACTAAGGGTATGTTGGCCATGTAGCCACGTCATCTGCTCCACTATTGACCATGTATCATTTTCTCTGCTTCATACATTGCATACCTACACAACCCACACGTCCAAATCTCGAATTCTAGTCTATTCAATTTTACTTGCACAGGGCCGGACATGGGACCCTATGTGTCCAACGGCGCGACCTTTGTCTTAAAGTCTAAGCTAAGTAGCTCCCGCAACAGTTTGTTTTCGGCCTCCAGCTGGTTCAATCGACTCACCTTGTCCGCGGCTTCCTCCTCGATGTCCCGCATGTTGGAGGCCACGACATTGACCAACTCTTGCATCTTCTCCTTCTCCTTGATGACCTCCTGTTCTAGCTTTTCGATAGTTTCACGCTCCCGTACGACTGACTTCTGAGCATTCTGTACACTCTCCGTTGCTGCGTTTTGCAACTGAGCGACCTGTGATCTGTGCTTAGCCATAAGCATGTCCGTGACTATTTCATAGTCCCGAATGGTGTCCAATAATTCATAATTTTCTGCCAATAATCCATTTGCTACACGCTCTAGGTCTTCATGTGACAGTTCGTTCGTGCCCTTCAATGAGGCAGTCGGCTTGTTGCCCTTGGTCAGAGTGGTCACCCGCTTCTTCTCTGCCAAACTACTCTGAAGTTTAACTCGTTCTCTCAGCGACTGTAACCGCAGATTCAATTTCGTTGTCTGCAATTCTGTGTCACTCAAGGTCTTCGTGGTCAAGTCTATTGCCATCACAAGCTGCTCCATGATTGTGAGGTTTACTTTACTGGAACACGGAAGGTGTTCCCTACCCTGTTGTCATTTGATTACTGTAGATCGTTTACGTAACAACAACAACAACATTCTGCATCCGTATACTCCACTGCCTCAACGCAAAAATACCTTTGAACTTTCCTGCTGCCTGTGACTCGTGTTGTTGTGTACAATGACGTCCGCTGCGCGCCAGCCAGGTAAGCCAACGCTCGTCTACAAACTACAGAGCACTACCGTCGAGAAGGCCTCCGTTTGGGCTGCTCCCAGCACCGACGCTGGTGCCCTGGGCAGTGGAGGGCGCGGGAGTTTCGGACTACCCATCCCTCCCCTCCACATCTGCTCCATATTTGGAAAGTTTGGAGAGAGATTTTAGTACCAATAGTGAACTCAAAAATGATAATTTACACCAATCACTATGCCGCCGGAACGATGGGAGAGCCTGCCCCTGTGGAGAAGGGCCCCCCGGGGAGGGGGGGGGGGGAAGAGAAAGGGGGACAAACACAAGAGTGAGAACTCGGGCCTCCAGTGCTCAGCGAAACCTTTGGTTGGTATTCAGGTTTTCTCGACCCATATTCTTCCTGTTTGAATCTCTGTCAGAACCTTTGGAAAAATATCGAGTAAGCCGGGCCGTCGAGTCTTGGCCTTGAAAGTTTCGTTCCCCCCTCTCCCCAAAATTCCAACCTCCAAAACTACAGCAGAGTGAGTATATCAACGTCCCGAATGCATCCCGTCCCTCCTCACCCTCCCGGGAACGGAGCGGGGCGGACCGCTGTACGCTCCGGGCCTCGGGACCCGCCGCCAGAAACATTGGTCCATTCCCTGCCGGTGTCGGGGCCTTCAGGGGTGTGCGGGCCCGCCGGGGGGGTCTCTCTTCAGCCCTCTCCCTCTGTCGCCTGTCTTTTCGCTCGCCCCCGCCTCTCTCTTAACGGTTCCAGTGCCTTGTTTCTATTTTGGCTGCTGCGAGTAATGACGTGCCACAATTTTTCGGTTGTTGGTGGTGGGTTGTGATGGGGGCGGTTGTCCGGCAGACTTAGACTCGTCTCCGACGGCTTTCATCGAAATTTTGATACATAATATATGCGGTGTTTTTTGGCGATACTGATATTAGTGTTTTCTGTATCCGTAGCCTCCCTCGCTACCTCCAGAGCAAGCAGGGGATGGTCGTCCCGCGCAAGTTGGGCTGGCGGGTCCGCTCGGACGGCTGAGGCAGAAAAATTCTGCGCCGTTGAAGCCGAAACGATCAGGAACGCTTCGAAAGCCAACGTCGTCAGTGCGTTCTTATCGCATGGAGTTGATGCATTTGGCATTGTTACTTTTCACAAACCAGGTTTCACTGAAATGCTGATATCTTGAACCATGGAGACAAACAACGTCCTCACTTATTTCAGGCGCTATAGAGTCATCAGAAGCCCTTACCGCGGAGATTGGCCTATATTGTCTGCGATAGCGAAGGGGGAATCTATATATTCTTTGCATTCGACTAGGTAGAGACAGGATTATTGTCTCTTCAGGAAATAGAGACCCTCCAGACATGATACGAACCAAGGCTTAAAGAACCGTAGACAGAATCCATACCCTTTTGGTGGCAAATTGCCAAAGAAGAGTAGAGTAGTTTATCAGAAGGGCCCTTTGTTAGACGGAAGCGATGTTGTACTCATTACTTTCGGCACCGGCGGCCCTTGCCGAGCCCATTAGGAAACCGCTAGTTGAATTTCTTGTGAAGCGGTTGGTGGGTGCATGGTTGGAAACAGATTTGGATAGTCAGCAGGTAAGTTTTTCCGGTGGGGTCTTCACTCTGCGAAACCTTCAGTTGGATAGAGAACTGCTGAACAGTATGCTCAATGATGACTTTATTGTAAGGGAAGCCAAGATAAACACAGTCAGAGTCCCATTGAATGATTTGGCAAAGATTTGGGAAAAGGGACTCTGTTTGCTCGTAGAAGGCGTCTTCATTGCTTGTGAACCAAAGTCCTTGACACAGGACACGGCACAGAATGTGGTGGAAATGTTAGATGAACCCATGATCAGGGAGAAAATTGATAAGCTTAGTGCCAGTTTCATGTCCGAATCTGGTGCTTTAGCGGACGAGTTCATTGATAAAGAGGGCCAAGCTGAGCAGGCACGGTCAACAGATTCTTTCGATATTGGTCAGGGACCAGAGGAGCAGTCAGAGGGTCAACCGGAGAAACCAGCCTCTTCATCCGATTCACCTCCGGGCAGCGCCGGCCTGGGTGCGGATAGTTACGGAAGAGATGCGCTGGCCAGCGTCATTGAGAACGTGTTGGGTAAGACCACATTCGACTTCAGGGAGATTAACCTCCGTGTTGGTCGTCGAGAGTGGGCAGAGGCTGAGCGCGATGGCAGTGGTGCTCCGGCAGAGGGATTTGGACTCCACTTACAGATCAAAGAGGTTGTGTCAAGAGATCACAAGCGAGTGAATGAAGCTTGGGATGCGATGGCGGCTCCGTCGCGTAGCGCTGTGGACGATGATGCTTTCTATGCGGTGTACGATGAGGAAGCTTCAGGGAAGGGCTCCTCAGAGCGTCTCTCACCCGGTGACAAGGATTGGGATGATCGCGAGAGCGATCTGAGTGCAAGTGGCATGGACGAACGAGAGCACGACACAGACAGGTTCTATGATCCCATGCCAACCGGTTCAGAGCACGGTACGAGCAGCTCTAGCAAGAAAAAGCAGAGTCCTGATGATCATAAGTCGCCACGGTCGCCCAGAATGCGTAAGGAGTCGACCCCTTCACGCACCAATGACGACGAAGACGTACACGATCCTCAGGATACAGGTGATAGTCCGCCGGCACTGAGCGGCTCATATATATTCCGAGTGGAAGGCATCAAACTTTTCTTTGAAGTCTTCAGCAAGACGGGTACAAAATCCTGGTTGATTGCTACTGACTTGGGAGCCGACGGTAACCACTTGGTCGTTGAGATTCCGCCCGGTGAGCCCATGTCTATTGATGTTGACATGGCATGTATCTGGGCTTACTTCAGCCCTCAACAAATGTTTGCCATCATTGACGCACTCGGTCTGAGCCGGAAGCTGAATGATGCGTATCGGGCTATGAGGGGCGAACCTTTGCTCTCGGAGCAGGAGCAGACTGCCACGTCCAACCCTTACAGCAAGCATATGATGGACTCATTCGTGGGAACAAAGTCCTATCCTAATGGGCCAGCTCCAGCTTCCGGTGACAGCTCCCCGACCACGGGCGTAGGAACTCGATTTGGCTTCTCCATTGGTGCAATCATGCTGAACATGATCATTGATGGTCCCGCATCACATAACGCAGGTCGCAGTGCCAGGGAAGTGGAATCCAACATTCGTATGATCTTGCGAGAACAGACGGCACGGTGGTCTGATTCGAAGTTCACAGTCCAGGTCCTACAGAAAGCAGGCGCGGAGGCAAATGCCCAAAATGTGCTGTTATGGATCATGACGGACCTCAAGTTTTCGGACCAACCGACAACTCAGGACCGAAGTGAGACCAGGACACGTCTTACTGTGGGCGATATGTCACTTTGTGAACTGAACTACTATGCCCCGTGCCTATCCGACACCCATGAATGCACAAAGATTTCGAATGACGACGAGCCAATTGTTTCTCATATTGTTCACCGTCTGGACCCTGACGCATGTGGAAAGGGCTTCGAGGGCATCCGTGAGAGGGATGCTATCCTGCGGATTGTCAACACACACGATGCGCGGAACGGGAAAAAGATCAACAGCGAGTGTGAGATTGCTCCGTTGAAGATCACCATTGATCCATCTTTGTTGACGAGAACCCACCTTCCCAAGGGACTTATGGCTATGTTCTTCGGTGGTTCTGAGACTGGTATGCCAGGGGACCGTCCAGCAGGCTTGGTGGCAGATGATATCGTCATCTCAAGATTCATGGCGGAGACCATTGATCTTGAGATACTGGCGTGGCCCTCCGGAAACATTTGCGAACACTGTATTCGACAGGACACCAGCCAGCATACGTCACTCAACCTTCACTCGGAATATGTGGATCTGAGGTTAGAAGCTAATGGGACCACCAAGGAGTGGGAAAAGATCGTCGGCAGAGCTGCCAGTATTTCCCTCGAAGTAGAGGAGTACTTGCAACTACAACGTGGCGAGAAGAGGGGCTCGCACGCATATCAATTGCTCCGCGGGCTTGATGGACCTATCAAGATGTCGCTTACCCTCGACGCCGACGCCACCGCTGAAGGACTGACCACCGTTTACGAGCCAATGCGACCGGAAAATGTGCCGACCGGATTCTACTTGCCTGCTGAGGGAAAGAACCGGCAACAACTGATTCAGAGAATGCGTGCCGAGAGTACGCTGTGGATCGATTTGGAGGCGAATGGTATTGGATGCCACATGTGTGACAAGCGGGCAAAATTGCTGGGTGACTTCCTCGGGGATTTACGAACCGCCCATGAGAAGGGTTGGCTGCATGTCACCACGACCGGCTCCTCCAAGCGTGTTGCGCCGATGGAGAAGGACCCGGGGACACCTGAGTTGGTAGAAGCGAGCGTATATGCGGGAGAATCTGGGCTCATTGAGAGCATGCTGTTCTTTGATGCCACCGACGACTTTGAGGCAGAAGTTACCAGCGTACGTCAAGATATCATGGGCAAGAGTCTTCTTGCGTCCAAAGGCCCTGAATCACCTCTAGCCAATCCCAAGGAACAGACTACCGACCATGATCTGCGGGCAGATGGGAGATCTTCTTGGGGCTGGCGTCTGCGAGTCAAGCATTGCGAAACTTTCTTCAGCCGTGGCCAGGGGACCCAGTCGGTATTTGGCAATGACTACAGGCTGTCTTTCTACACCTTGAGCATGACCCACGCGGTGTCTGCAAGCTTGATGCAGTCGATCTCTACCATGCAGTGTATGGAGGCTTTGGCAAGCGAGGGTACGTTCCAGGTCATCCGCTGCGTGGAGAGGGGAACTGTGAACAGTCCGTTACTGGACTTTGCGTACCTCAGCGATCTTGAGAACGATGATGACTTGGCCAACATTGACCTATCTCAGAGCATTGCCACTCGGTCAAAGAGCAAGTACTACCTTGCTCTTCGAAATGTTGTCACGCGACAGAGGATCACGTCGAAGAGCGATAATCCACACTGGTCTACTGTGATTTCTACCATTCTCTCACCAATTTTGCAGGCACTAAATCCACCGATCACGGACGAGGACCTCACTAACGAAAAGCACGAAGGAAGTTCTAAGCCATTGGACGCCAGCGATGCAATGTCTCATGTATCTTCCACCAAGGCGAAGCAGGGCAGCATTGTGTACTTTGCCATTCAACATTCGGTGATTGAGTTGGTGCCTGAGTCTATCCCAATCTGGGGAGCCATTCGCGTTGACGGTGGCCTTTACTTTGGCTTCGGTACAGAACCGGTGCTCAAGTACCGAGCGCATGCTGATCAGTGCCATCTGCTGGTGAGTGACTGGGACATGCCAGACATGCATAAGGTTATCATCACCACGGCGGGGTACACTCCCGATATGGCCAGCCCACCGGGTGTGGGATCCCTTCCGAATGATTGGACCCCGTGGTATGGCACCAAGTGGCTGCGCCAACACGGTCTAGTGCGCAATGTCACACTGCTTGAAGGCAGCCTTGCCCAGGGAGAGAATGAGAGCTGGATTAAGCCCGTGACGCTAGAATGCAGTGGTTGTCTAGATGTCTACCACGCGAGCATGACTCTGCTGAGATACGTCGGCGCCGGAGGTGATGACTACGATCCGGGTTCCAACGTAGGTAAGACAGATTCTATGTCGCCATCCGAGAGCATGGCCAGTGGTGTGGATCAGCCTGCACCGGACACCACTGCAGACCTGGCGCGGGAACTGAATGAAGCCATGAACCTGGGACTCACCATGGTGGACAAGTCGTCAAGTGGTTCATCCAAGATGGCAGGTAGCAGTGGCAAGTCCATGGCTGATGCGCCCGACCTCACCGCTGCTGCAAGCAAGGGTGTAGCCATGGACGGAGCCGTGCAACGAGTGAGTGATGGACCTATGCTGACCGCAGTGCAGGACGATTACTTTGCTAGAAAATCGGAGGAGACGGAAGGTGGTGCCAGCAGGACGGGAGCAGAGACTTCGCAGCATCAACGTGGATCGACAGCGAGCGCACACACGCCCCGGGGATTCAAGGAAGGTGCCAATGTCATGAACTTCGACGACGTCAATGTGATCATGGTGGTGTTTGCGGGAGCGGACTTCAAGCCCTTCTCAGAAGTAGAAGAGGAGATGCCTCCCGAGCCGAAGAAGGTAGAGGAGCTGGATGCCTCCATTGCGGATTCGTATATGGCCGAGGTGGACGAGGACGAGGACGACGCTACGGAATCCCAGTTATATCATTCCACCGTAGAGAGTCATTCACCGCCTCCTGCGCCGGGAAAAAGGGACGGTGAAGATGGCAGCTTCCAGCAGCAGCATCAGGGCAGGGATGCGAACAGGTTCATTCTCGTGCGAATTGGTGGTGTGCAGGGCTACTATGCAACCGGCGCGAGCAGTAGCGCAGGGGTTGCGTCTTCTGGGGGCGGTGGTGCGCGTTCCGGTGCCCCCAGTGCCACTGTTACGGACAGCATCAAGGTCACTCTGGACCACATCAGCGTGGAGGACCACGTGCAGGACTCACAATTCAGCCATCTGTTCAACGAGTGGGCTGTGCCAAGCGAGCCCCGTGACTCCTCCCTACCGCAGGTATCGATTCTCTGCGAGTTGCTGCGCCAACAGTCGACTGACACATCGTCGTCATCGTCGGACAGTCCGAACACTGTCGATCGCCGCCGTCCCAAAGGCCGCGTCCAGGACGTCCGTCTGTCGGTCACTCTGCAGCCGTTCCGCATTGCCATTGATCAGGATACACTGCTCGTTCTGCTCGATTCATGGTGCCTCCAGCACTCGGTGCGCATGCAGACGCTGGAGGCACAGCTCGCCGCTACGCTACCGGCCACGCAATACTATTTCCACTACGTCTCCATCGCGGCTTGCCGCCTGCGCGTGGACTACCTGCCTAAGCGTGTCGACTACGACGCCCTGCGTAACCTGAGCTTTGGTGAGCTGATCAATGTCATGGCCCTGGAGAATGTGAACATTACACTGCCCAAGGTTAAGGTGATCGGTGTCCTTGGCATGGCCCCGCTGGTCGATCGCATGGCTGAGATATATGTGCCTCACGTGCAGAACTCGGAGCTCCTGAACCTGATCCGTGGAATTGGTCTGGTGGGACGGGTGCTGAACATGGGCACTGGCATTGCGGATCTCGTCCTGTTGCCGATCCAACAATACATGAAAGATGGTCGCTTCCTTTGGGGTCTGAGGCGCGGGGCGGACTCTTTTCTGCGTACCACGAGCGGTGAAACGCTGCGCCTAAGTGCGCAAGTGGCTGGCAGCACACACGGCCTGCTGCAGCGCGTCCATCAGCTGCTTGTCAGTGCCGGACTGGAGGAAGCGATTCCCGAGGAGCAGGAGTCTGCAGCGATGGCGGACAGTGAGGAACGGCGCGAGTATCTGCTGTCTGAGTCCGGAGTGCACGCACGACATCAACGGATGCCCATGCCCGCCGGGTCGCTGACAGTGGCACTACTCAAGGGCAACCCCGCACAGTTTCGAGACGAACCCGACACGTTGCAGGAGGGCCTGCGCCGGGCATTGTCGTCAGTGCAGGAGGGTGTCAGTGAGGCAGCACGCATCGTCGTCGCTGTTCCGGTCGCGGGTTCCTCCGATGACTCATCGACCTCCGGGTACTCAGCAGCCGTGCGGGCCGTGCCAGTGGCGCTGATTCGTCCTGCCTTGGGCATCAGCGATGCGATGCAACAGGTGCTGCAGGGACTGCGCAATGAGTTTTACCCAGAGTACCGAGCCGCAGACGGCCCTGGTGGGGTTACGGGATCCACGGGGAAGGGAACTAGCGGCGGCGGTGGGCGATCCGGGACGTGAGGCGTGACCACCCTTTCGGCAGCCAACGGTCTCCCAAAGCCTTCCTCTGTGTATCCGTTCGACGCAAACGTTGCCGTGGGTGTTTGGGGGGGGGGACGAAGGCAATTTTTCTTGGGAAATCACCATGGCGCACATTTCATGCAAAATTGGTTTCCTCGTTTTTTGTTGGCCATTTATATTTTCACACCTTTATATGTATATACATTCGTATACACACATGAAGTATATTGATCTTTGCTCCGCATGGGACCCAAACGTTTCCTTTCCCCTGGAGCCAGTACTTATTCCTTTGGGCTTTTTTCTTTTTTTTTACACCGTGCGGCTGCCCAACGGCCAAGAAAAAGGGACTCCCCCTTCCTCCACCTCCTGCCCCCCTCCCTTCAACCAAAAACCCAAGTTAGTCACCAGGAGGCGCGCGATGAAGGCGGGTTGTGCCAGCGTGGAGAAGAAGGGCAGGAAGGCCAGGTAGGCGGCGGAGAGAGAGAGAGAGCAGGAGGAGGAAAAAGTCATAGATTTTTCCCTGCCCCCTCTCCCCCGGGGAAAAGAGAAGGGGGGGGGCCATTGCCCGTTACAGCAGGTCCGATGGTAAGAAATGGCGATGAAGTCACACACTCCCTGCGACGGAAGAAAAGAAAGAAAAAGGGTGGGAGAGGGGAGCGAAAGAGAGAGAGAGCGCGCCCCGATTTTTTCCTTAATTTCTTCATTTTTATTTTTGCTTTTTACTTTTTTTTCCCTTTTTCTTTCTCTCCCGGCTCGGGCCCGTTGCGTAGTATGGCCCAGGTTGCGCGGCCCACTGGTGCCCCAAGGGTGGCGGCAACAAACAAAAGAAAAAGTCAACGGAATCCCGGACCCCCCCCCCCCGGGGGGAAGGGAGGGTGTGGGCCCCATCCCACGAGATCCGATGTGTGCAATGGGGGGATTATCAACGAGGGCACGGAGGGCAGCGGTCCGGCGCCCTCCATCGAAATTCATTAGGTAGAGAGGTAGTGAGAGAAACATTTCATACATAAACATGTCAACACACAGAGATACGGTATGTATGGTACAAAGTCTTACCTGTATATTGGAAAGAAGACAACAGTTTCCACCTGCCTTTCTCGGTTTTTTGAACAGATCACTGTGATTCTTCTTTACAAATTCTTTGTTATGTTCAAGGATGGAATTTAGGAATGATGGTTGATGATGCTAACATGATTGATGATAAAAGTGGGGGTGAGAAATGTTACCCCGTCGGGTTCTCTGCCTCTATGCAGCCCTTTCCCTATGCGTAGCCCTGGTAGGTAGCCTTTTCACCCATGGGCATCTTATCCATGTCCTCCTCCTCGTGGACGGCGACCTTCCACAGAGTCAGGCACAGACAAATCAGCATGATGCTCATGAACAAGCAGGTCACCCACAGAATGGTGTAGGCTTCGATAGACTCATCACAGACGTGGTCATAGGCAAAGCTTTGGTACAACTGTTGCACGGGCTCGCACTGGACGTCTTCTTCAAGACTGACGAGGTTGGTTTGGATGTTGTTCAGTTCGGTAGTAAGGGAGTCGACTGTGGAGCTGCCACAGGAAGCTGGGATCAGTTCCACAAACGCCAAACCGGTCGTCACGTCGGACTGGGCCTGCTCAAGGTCACCCTCGAGCTCGTTGGTACCTTCACAAGTGATGTAGTACATCAGGAGGTCCTCTTCAGCCCCGCTGAACTTGTTGACAAGTGCCACAGTGTTGGTGTCCGGATCGATGCAGTAGTCGGAACCGGTGGCAGTGTATGCCATAAACACAAAAGTGCCGAGGAAGACAAAGATGAAGGCAGTGGTGCCGACGCGCAACATCCACCTGGAAATCTTGGTGTTGCGAGTGGTGTTGAAGGAGCGCCTTCTGCAGACGTCGACCAGGACGAATGCACAGCCAATCACGAAAACCAGGACAAAGAGCAACACAGCGATGAAAATTGCGAAGGGTACCTTGGACGTATTCGAGGTCTTGTTAGACACGAGAATGATATCGTCCGGAGTGTCGCCAATGGCGTTCAAGAAATCGTTGACCGTGCCGTTAAGGGTAGCCACCTGGGCCTGGACATCGGCGATCTCTTCTTCTCCCGCGGCGCAGGCCGCCGAGAGAGTGTCCAGGTCCGAGGAGATGGTTCCAATGGAGCCCTGGATCGACGTCATGCCGTCCTCAGCGTTCTGCAGCAAGTTGGCGGCGTCTGTGAGGTCGCTGGTGGCGCTATCGACACTCGTCAGGGCATTGATGTTGCCGACCAGAGCGACAATGATAGCGGCAAAGACCAAGAAGAGAGCCATGAGCCAGAAGAGCCGTCCGAGGTTGGTGGCCCGGCGGTTTGCGTAGTAGTGCTTGCGGCTGGTGGGTCCACACAGCATAATGCACGAGATTGGAATAACCAGGATGGCCCAGGGCAGGAGAATGAGACCGATGCCTACCCAGTAGTTGCTCTCTGTGGGTTCGAAGGTGTTCCCGCCTCGGAGGCGAGGCAAATCATGCATGGCCTCAACGAGGGTGCTCGGGTTGTATGTGGTCATGGTGAATGGAGTCTGTTGTGTTTGCTTGCTAAACCGAAATGTTGTCTATCACAGGTATGTATCTATCCTTTACTCTCTGGTGTCGCGGCGTGTTATGCCTTACCAAGTATGGTGGTAACAAGTTTGGGAATACCAATTGGAATGATCTCTTAAATACCCCTTCCTCAAACTCCTTCTTCTGCAATCTCTTGGTGATATGTCTATTTCACTGTCTGAAACAAACACACGCACACATAAACAGAAGAAGTTGTCACTTTGGTACCGTTATTTCAACACTCCTTCGCAGTCCACTTCACCTCGCTTATATCGGTCCTTCTTGGACCCGAAAACGCGCAGCCACACGCACACCGGCTTGCAGCTCACTACATGACTCCTTGTTTCTCTTTCAGAGGACACAAACTTTCCTTTACAGACCCACGTCACAAGGAACACCCTGCGACTAAGCACAGGCACAATTTCTCAAGTCTCCTCGCAAAGCAGCGCGCACACACACACACAAGCAAGCGCGTAGGGTACTGACAGGTAGAGTTTCTTCCTCTCCAAAGGTTGACGCTGCCAAACTTTTCTCTCACTCAATTCGCCTGCGATGTCCAAGAGAACAAAAAAGGGCCGGGGTCTTCTCTCCCCCTCCCCCCTTTTCCCCCCTCCCCTCTCCCTCTCCCTCTCCCATTCTTCTCTTCCCCTCTCTCTCCACCTCCTCCCCCCCACCCCTCCCTTGGAACGAAAACAGGCAGCAGGTAGGTTTTGTATTGACACAGCGTGACGGAATCACCCACCAAAACACGAAAATATGAAGGGGGGATGATATCCTTTTGGCGACTCATAAGCTTTTAGGGTGCCAGACTAGTGTGGTGCGGACGAATTGGGAACAAAAAGTTAAGTGATGGCAAAGGAGGAGAGGAATCGAGTACGGCGGCCGGTAAGTGCAGATGGGGAAGACTTACTATACAGAGACAATAGATTTTAAACAATGGACACGGCCCGAGGTTTGGGGAGAAGAAGGGGGGGGAAGAGGAGGGAGGACGGGGGAGGCGTGCCAAAAATGAAACGAAACAAATCATGGGCTCATGCGAATTAAAAAGGAAAGGACGAACACGACCCAAAACTTTAAATTACTCATCGTCGTTGCCATTCCTCTCCCCTCCCCTCTTCTCTTCGCTTCGCTTCGGTTCGCTTCTTCCATTCTCCCTACTCTCTCTCTCTCTGTCCCCCCTCCACGCGGCCTCTTCTTCTCCCCAAGCTTCTTATCGTAGATCCGACTATTCTTGCTCAGCCAGATTTTTCGGTTGGGGACTCTCTCTTTTCGCGGCATTATTTTTTTCTCAAGGTTAAAATACTGCGAGACCACACTGACGGTGGTGGGTCTAACTTTTTTGCTGGCGGTCCTCTCGCACTCGCGCACTCTCTCTCTCTCTGTTGGTTCCCCGGGGATTTCGCCCGGGTCTGGGTCCCTCCCTTCCCTGCCCGGTGCGATGTACCCGGTACATTTACTATGAAGCGGTGGCGAAAAAAGCCAAAGGCCACGGTTTCTCGCTCTGTGATTGGCCCGCTTGCGCACGGGAGCGGTGGGAGTCCCCAGCACGCCAATCGCAGGTGCCGTCTCCACTGCTTCTTTTGTGTGTGTGTGTGTGTGTGTGTGTGTGTGTGTGTGTGTCTCTCTCTCTCTCTCTCTC
>PDIP01000016.1:19841-32334 GCA_002811645.1 Corallochytrium limacisporum
GGTGGGAGTCCCCAGCACGCCAATCGCAGGTGCCGTCTCCACTGCTTCTTTTGTGTGTGTGTGTGTGTGTGTGTGTGTGTGTGTGTGTCTCTCTCTCTCTCTCCCTCTCTCGCTGTGTCTCCCGGCTCCCTTGGCTTCCCCAGTGCAGCAGCAGCCACACGCACCACACGCACACACACACACTCTCTCTCCTCTGCGCTCTGGATCGCTTCGCTCTGTGTGTGTGTGTGTGCAGCCAGCAGCTGGCCACGCTTCCCTCGCTCCCGTCCCCGCAACCCAGCCCACCTCGATTTTTCGTCCTCGTCAGCAGTACCCTTTGTCCATCCTCTCTACGTTCACTATGGAAATACGAATCGAATATCCACACCCTTGAACCCGAGGGGTGACCTAAATAAGAAAAAGCAAATTCAAAAAAAGCCAACTGCGGGTGTTCTCGCTCGCTGCCTTGGCTCTCTCACTCCTGTGTTTTTTGTGTTTGTGTGAGTGAGTGGGCCACCGAAGTTTTCTATTTTGTTTTGGGACCGGACCACAGACTGCCGGGCCTTGTCTCATTTCATCACGAATTGTATGTCCTGGGTCGGCCACCAGCATCACTCCGATCTAATTATCCATTCATTTTATATATAATAGATAGCACCATTGGCTGATGGAACACTTGCCTGCCACTCCCAAACTCCAGGGAATCCAAGGACACACTCACCGAAGACAAAAAAACTCTGGCGTGCGGATGGAGGCCTTCCGAAGCAGGCGGTACCAAAGATCGGCAGCGGCAGGACGTATGGCACAATGATCAATACATTATATATATATATATAGATAATCTAACCAGATATATACAAATTCAATCGACGTCAAAGGGGAAGCGGCATTCCAGAGATTCGATCGTGCACGTCTTACGGAATGCCTTTCGGACTGAACAAGCAGCAATTTCCGCATACCACCCACACTCCATAAGCAAGTGTGGTATCATGGACGTAGACTGTTCACAGTTTCTTTTTTTTTCTTTTGTTTTGGTTTTGGTTTGGTTGGTTGACTCTTGGTTTTTTTTTTTGGGGGGGGGGGCTTATTCTCTTTATTCTACCACTCCCGACGTCCCGGCACTCACTCTGTGCATATATTTTCCCCCCTATTTTTTTTTCCTTTCTTTCTTTCCTTGTCTGGCTCGTTATGGTTTTGCGTCGTGGGGCAGAGAGTGCTCGCTGCGCACACACACACACACAGGCGCGTTCGGAGGGGAGAGTGTATTCCATCTCTGTCTTGCGGAATGAAATGCGAATCTTTTGTAGTCGCACACGTACACTTCCTTTTGCAGTTCTGCGTTTTCTCTTCGCTCGTTCAGGGCTTGTACCTAGGCCGAATCTCTCTCTTTCTCTCTTCTTTCTTTCCCCCCTTTTTTTCTTATCTTTTTACCTAAAACTACGAGCCAAAGAATCCTCGGTTTTGTTCGCAAGGTTCTGTGTGTGTCCTAGTGCACCTCATCAACTTCGTCACTACGCTCCATAAATGGACAACACGAGGAAACCAAAGGAGAGAAAAAAAAAGAGAAGCGAAGGAATTGGAATGATTTCAAGGGAGCGCAAGAAAATAGTAACCCACTTTTCTACCCGTTTTCCCTTTTTGCTCGGTACGGAATCCGGGGGAGATGGCAACTTTCAGTCAAGTCAGCCATGGTACCGACGTAAAGTCCGGTTGATTCACACCCGGAAACCCGGCTGTATAACGATGGAACTTGAGGGCACCTACCCGTGTGTCCGCCCTGGACATGTACCATGTTGATGTATGCAGTTCATCTCACATAATGAATGTACCGTATGATGTTGAAACGATGTTTGCACGAGGCCCAAACGCCCGGAGAATCCAAGGGACCCGTGAGAAGGACTTCCCCACCTCCTTCAACAGCGGCGCAAGCAATAAAGAAAAAGAGGGAAAAAAAAAGAAAACGCTAAGGCATGAATGTATCACCTTTAATCGGCTAAAACGCAGCGCGGATGGGAGGGGGTTTAACGAGGAAGAAAAGGGTTTCGATCATCACCCGCTGCGGTGCTCGAACTCCAAAACAAAAAACAAAAAAAAATTACACACACAAATACACAGTGCCCCGGCGAGGAGGAGGGGAGGGGAGAGAGATAAAAACAAACACGCACACCCACACACACACCCTCCCCGCGGGGAAGCCCCGCCATTCTTTTGGTTTTGTCGTTGGGGGAATCGTCCCAGCCCAGCCGCTTTGCCATTATATCATCGGGCGAGAGAAAATGGGCGTCATGGTTGGTGGTAGTACAATACGGAGACCCAGGCTGGCTTTCCGCTGGCTGAGGTCAGGGGAAAACAGCGGGGTGACGAAGAGCCCAGCTAAGCCAGAACGGGACAAATTTCGCATGGGATTTTTTAATGGGCTTTTGGGTTGCTGCTGTGCTGGTGTGTTTTCTATGTGTTCTTGGGAAGGGGGGTACGTTGGCCCGATTTGCTGATCCTTTTTTTCTGTTTTCTTGGGTTCGTACATGTAAATATATTTACTATGGAGATCGCTCTGTCTAACTCTTTCCTCCTCCTCCTTTTCTCTCTCTCTCTCTCTCTCTCTCTCTCTCGCTCACGCGCACGCACGTATACCTTCGCGCTCACCGCTGTGTGCCGCCGTAGAACGCAAACGGCGCCGACGTTTGCATTATCAGTCTACCCGTTCGTCATTGTTTCATTATTAGATGAAAGATTAGAGGGGGTGCACACCAGAGGAATTTTTTTTCTTATTTCGCATATGTTTTTGGCAAGCGTAGGGGCATGTGATTATTTCAAACACTGGCTGCCCAGTATATTAACCATACGCAATGTTTGTTGTAAATGAATTCGCCGGCTCACCGCCTCCCGGGTACTTGTGGCGTGCCTTTGCTATCGATTTTATATTTGTCTGTTATCCGTCTCTTTCATCACCGAACACAAGATCGAAGGTTTTTTTTCCCTTGCCTTCAGTGTCCCTCTTCCGGACACACAGGATACACTACGCCATACTTTCAATATGTAAAAGATGGAGAATCGTTATCGGGGGTGAATAAGAGTTGGGGTTTGCGAAATACGAGCAGACCCCGCCCGTCCCCCCGGGGAGGGGGGGGTTCCAAGGCCAGCAACCGAAGAAAACATTATACACTACGCACGGGCGCAAGCGTTAAAAGCCACGGCGGTGGCGGTTGGTGGTTACGGGTCGGGTTGGCGAGCGCTGCTATTTCATTGCTGCTGCCCGCTCCCCCCCCGGGGGGGGTGGGGAATCACCGGTCGAGAAAATCGTCCGAACGCCCCTCCCCACCCCCCTTCCAAACCGGCGAGGGCAGACCGGTTGCGCGGGTGAAGGGAGGATCACGGGGCAGAAAAGTCGGTATCGGCAGGTGCCCAAGAATTTGTTTCGCTTTGGGCAGCTGGATGCTACCTGCAGGTCATTGTCGTCATCGTTACATATGGCGGGTGAGAAGAGCGGGTTCATTGATCGTTCCAAAGACCAGGGCATGTACTATCTACCGTGATATGTTTGTGGTCAGCGAGGGATTCTCAACTGTTCTGACCGCGAACGATGGCTGATGATTGATGTTGATGTGTCATGCTAATGAGAGGACACAAGAATGAAGTTTTGGTGTATTTATTACCATGGGAGTGTATATGTTTGTGTGTGTTTGTGTGGATGAATAGACAGTGTGATGTCGCAGCAATGAGTCAATAGGCTCCGCATCCGCCATCATCAGAAAGGGCAGAGGACATCAGTTTCCCTGCACACCTCTAGAATGCCATCACTATTCCCGTACACTCAAAGAAAACATCATCACCCTCCGTTTTTGTCATGGACAATCGAACAGCAACGCCAACCTTATCATCCACCTATGCCGAAGACAGCGGCAGGTCCCGTGAAAAGCAGTTCGCACAATCGTCTCAGGACCACGGCTACCATTTGCAATTCCGCACCATATCCCCGCCCCCCCCGGGGGGGGAGCGGGCAGCAGCCCCCCCCCCCCCCGGGCCGGAGGCCTTTCTCCTTAGATTCCTGGCGATGCGACACTATCAGGCAGGGACACGCTGAAAAAAGGGGAGCGCTCGATTTAGTAAGAAAAGCAGTGAGCTCGTGCATAAACTATCCAAGGTCTACTTACAAGTTTCGGGAGACTTTCAAGATCCGCTTAAGAGGTTGCTCGCTCACCATGGCATGTGATTCTTATGTATATGCGCAAGATTGTGGTTTATGGCAGTGTACTCCCGTCGCGCTACTGATCTACCACCACTCGGCAAGTTAGGTATCACGACGGGGATTCATGGTCGCACGGCGCCGCTGCCGTCTTCAAAGCAGGCCACGACCTCACAGGCTCTGTCAATGCCAGAGCAATCGTATCATTTCCAGGATGCGGGACCCTGGGTGAGAGATACGCGCCTCCATGCAGGTGACATTGGAAACGACCACCGTGATGAGGCTGCTCCCCAGATCCAAGCGACCCCGCGGTCCGGGGCCTAATTACATATTGTGAGAACAGAACTTAATTTGATATACTTTTAATCGCGTTCGCGAACCGAAACGTCACGGACTGTGATGGTGGCGATAGGTGTACCACCTGCAAATCGGTTGCCAACAATAGTGTTCACAGCTGCTCGAATCCCGGTTCGAACATGCCATTAGTAGATATGAAACAATGAATCGAGTGTCGTAGAAATGGTGTTTTAATATGTATGGGATTGGAAATGACGTTGATGATGGATGGTGATGGAATGGGGAAATATTTGTTCATGGCTGGCTGGCTTCGCAAAGGTGCTCAGCAAAGAATGGCCGCAAGGGTAGTGCCTGGCTGGGCAAGACTTCCCGGACGGCGGCCCATTTTGTTACTGACATCGACATTGGCATCATGCTGCATGAGGTAGTGTGCTAGATCTATGTCATTGTTCATGACCGCAATGTGCAACGGCGTGTTTCCGTCCTTCTCAGTCGCGTTCACGTCGGCTCCGGCGCGGATCAGTTCAAAGGCAATTTGCATGTTGTGGGCAGCCGCGGCCACATGCAGAGGAGTAAGCCCGTTCTTGTCTGCCTTGTTGACCTTGATCTTCTTTTCCTTCAGTAACCTCGACACACACTCTTCGTGCCCATTGGCTACGGCGAGGTGCAGAGGTGTGGCACCATTCTGTTTCTTGTCAGTCACATTGAAGTCTGCGTTGGCATTAATTAACCGCTCCAGCTGACGCATATCTCCACGGGCAGCCGCATCGAGGATACCATCCTGGCGTTTCGATGCCATCCAAAAGTTCATCATGGTTCCAAATTTTGCAACAGGACACTTGGGGGGCCTCTGGTTTGTCCCTGGACAGATGTGGAAATGTCACAGTACTTTATACCGAGCGCCGTGTCTTGTGTCTTGAACACCTGACCATGACGCAACAGGCCACCCAAGGTACAACCGAACAATGAACAACCCTAGTGACCCGGGAAAACAAGGCGTGGAGAGAGTGCCCTCAACACCTGACAAAGGCCACACTCGGCGGAAGAATAGGAGCAGCTTCCACATCACCCAGCACATCATGCGACCGGGACTGACAACGATCTACGCACCGCTACATTTTACCCCTACCCCTCTCTCTCCGGACCCCGCGGGGCTCCCTTTCACTCTACCAAAAGCGCACCCCGGGGAATTGGTCCAAATTCGGTAGTGACTTGCCTCGCAAAGGTTGGGAGACTCTCTCTCTCTCTCTCTTACGCACCACCACCGCGGTGTGGCAAAAAAAGACTTTGTGCCCCCCCCTTTTTGCCCAAAAAAAATAGAACCGTCGGGCACGCGACGCGACGTGGGTTTTAGTTTCTGTTTTTTTTAGTGTGTGTGTGTGTGCGCGCGTCGTTTCAGCTCTTCTTTCTCCAAGGTACGGGTAGGGTGGGTTTCCATATTACTTTTTTCCCGAACGTCTCCGGGCATTCACCCTTCCGTTTTTTCTTTTCTTTCCTTCTTTCGGCTGACGTGTCCTGCGTTTTTGTCCCCCAAACCCCGCGCCCGGGATATAAAACGCTAAATAAAGGAGAGACGGAGAGGGGAGGCACTTGATAGGGAGAGACGGAGGACCAAGAGAGGAGAAGAAAGAACAGGACTCAGAACAAATTCTGCAACTCCGTACCTAGTACACTTGCGGCCCCAGTCCAAAAGAAAAAAAAAAAGAAAGGGAAAGACAAAATGAAAAGAAGAAATAACCGTCGGCTCGGAGATGCGGACGGGCAGCAGCAGCAGCAGCAGGGCAAATGCCTTTTTGGGGGGGGGGAAGTGGGGAACGTTGGTATTCTTTTTTGTTTTTTTTTTGCTTTCATCGACGGTTAACGGTGGCGTGCCCGGCTGAGCACGAGATTTGGCGGTCTGGCTGTTCCCAAATGGAGGGCTCCCAGATACAGTACATTCAATATTACACACAGGGAATTCGCAGGTGACGGACTTGCCGCGATTTGTTTTGGCTTTTTTTTTCGGCTGTGTTTTCTTCCAATTCGTACGTTCTCGGTGCGCGCCACGCGTCATTCTGACACCTCCACTGCCAGCCCCACGGAACATTTACTATGGAAATTCCTACGGCAAGTGATCCAAAAGTGCCCTCTGTTCCTTTGCGGGTCCAACTCCAAAAACTCTCCTCTCCGCGGGAGAGGCAGGGAAGGGCAGGGGAGGAGGAGGAGAGGGGGGGGGTGTTTCGTTAATACGTAAACCTGTTTATCGCAAGGACGTATCCGCGTAAAGCCTGATAGTTTAGGCAGGTGGAGTGATCATTTGCCAGGGCCCAGCCCCTTCCTTCCTTCGTTCCTTCCTTCGTTCCTTCTCTCTTCTCTCTGCGCATTTGGATAAAAAAGAAGACCAAGAGCCAGGGAGGGAGAGTGTGTGTGTGTGAGTGTGAGTGAAAGAAAGAAAAAAAAAAGGAAAAACTACAACAGAGGAAAAAAAAAGTTGGTGGTGGCCCCTTACCATCGGTAGTAAGTACCACCGATACCTGTTGCCTAAATCAGGAGGCACAAGGGGTGGGAGTGGCAGAAGAAGAAGAAAGGGAAGGGAAGGGTGGCGGGGAGGCAAACTCTAACTCTCTCTCTCTCTTGGCTTTTTCTCTTGTTTTTTTTTTTGCTCCACGGGTCGATCGGAGATAACGCGAGCAGGCAGAGTAGTCTTTGTGGCTGCGGTGGGGGGAGTAGGGGAAAATTATACACAGCGGAAAAGGCGTGACCCAGGGGTGTCGTTATCACCCGATCGCCCCTTGAGAAAAAAAGGGTTTGGTACCTTTGGAGCAGAAGGAAAAGAGAAGGAAAAAGAAAATCATGGCCGCGCACCAAACAAATGTTTAAGACCTCTCTAAAAATAAAGCCAATAGAGAAAAAAATAGAACCAAATCATGATCCCATCGCTCTCTCTCCACACACGCACACGCACGCGAACACCTTCAATGCAAATGGCCAGAGCGATTTGGTTCCCTGGGTGGTTTCTTAGTGCTTTAACTTCGGGCCCTTCCCTTTCGTTTTTGTTTCTCAGCCCATTCCAACTGCCTGGGTTTCTCTTTTGTTCCATAGGTTCAGTATGGTGGAAGGCGGTACGAGTCCAGTATTTTCCCAAGCTTCTTGTCCATGAGGTGCCGTCCTGGGGGTTTCCAGGGAACCGATCTCACGTACTGAAAGTATTAAGAAAAGTCTTTCCTCTCTCTGGCTCTTGGTGTTTTTCTTGTAGCCTGAGGAATTGGCCGGTTGTGGCTCTATACTGAACGTATCGCACAAAGAGGGACAAGCCACCTCGCACGGAGAACTGCGGTGGGTCTTTCGAGGGTTGTCAATTTCGGCCCAGTTCCGCCTTCCTTTCCTTTCCTTTTATTTCCCATCCTTCTCTGTCCCTCTCTCTCTCTCTCTCTCTGTGTCTCTCGCATTCCCTCACTAAGCACGAGGCGTGGAATCGCGTGCGGCAACAGAACATTCAGTACGAAACACAAAAGGAACAGAAATGCACATGGCCCATCAATCGGTATATCAAAAATAAAATCTGGCAAAGGGCCCAAAAAAAAGGAAAACAAAAACACAAGGAAAAAAGGTAGCAAAATAAATAAAAAAAAGAGGGGGGGTTTGCAGGGCCAGTGTACATTTACAACAAAGCCACGCTCCCTTCAAGGAGCTGTCCTTGCAAAGCAGAATCCCAACCACCCCCAAATGTTTGGACTGTGTGCGGCGCAAATTGCCCTGGACCACCAGTGGGGGGGGGCCTTAGTACACTGTACCGGGTGAGTTGAGTGCCGGCCCCGTTGGGGCTTTTTGGTTGTTTGGTTTTTCTTTCTCTCTGTGCGGCTGGCATTTGGATGAAAGCGAGGACGTGCTAACAGAAAGGCTTTTTCTGCGGTTGCTCTGAGTGAGAGTGCCCACAAAGTGAACGTGGTTAGCTCCCTTGTATTTGACCATACATAGGAAAATTCTGGGTCACTCGCTGATCAAACCAACAGATTTCTAAGATTGTCCGTTGCTGAGGCTTTTTTGAGATCGAGGATCATGGACACGTACCTTCACTATTGCAAGAGCCCGGACTGCGGTGGGTTCAGCGCAGTACCACTGTGTGGTAAACGGAACTGTATCATCAGTCAAATCATTGCAAAAGCAAGATCTACGACTGTCACGTAGCCGGCTTCGTCGAAGACAACTCGGGTATGTCCGTGTTATTCGAAAGGCGATGCCGCTTGAACTCTGGACCCCTGCAAAAGTAAAGTGATATCGTCTGTTCCAGATGCCGGCTGTCCCACAGCTGGCCTATAGTTGTTGCAACCAAACTGGGTGTTCGCGTGACTCCGTCTGGCTGGCAGTAAGACATCTCAACGGTGCTGCCAGTTCTGGTCAGCAGATGACCAAAAATAGGTTCATCCTTTTCTTCAAGAGGAGCATGCTAACGAAACCACCACGAGCATGCTGAAGAGTGTTGCTTTGGCATAGTCCCATGATGACATCGGATTGTTTGTCTCCCATCTAGTCATCTGCTCGGTTCAAAGAATCAGAGAGATTGACCCAGGCCGGTCCAAGGGTCTGGCTGGATACGTCGCCAGGGCGGGACAGTGATGACCCCGCTAAATTGCTGGGACAGCGATTTGGCCCCGACCAAGGGGAACATCGAAATCTGTCACATGTGCAGCGAAATCGTCCCCTTTTGAGCCGGATATGACCTGATCAAACAGGAGCAGTGGGAGCAGTGCTGTGAGAAGCAGATCAGAACGGCGCTTCCATCATGGTTGCCTGCTAGCCCTTAAAATGCCCAAAATGAATCACATGCATTTCAGTCGTTTAATCCTCAGTGGGTTGCTTACGAGCAGAATCTTCGCGTTAAAGCGCCAGTCTGCAGGAGACAGATCAGGGTCCTCTGTCGCTCAAGATTCTGATCAAAGTTTGCATGCTCCATCATCTGGTTTCGACTGCGGCGAGTCGCAGAATTCGGTCATCTGAAGGAGAACCACCGATTATGTGCAGCACTGGGTGTGGTGAAGATGATACTACAGGATTTTGGCTTGATGGCGATGCATTCTAGGACATGGCAAGATCCATGGGTAATCTTCCAAGCCCGGAGCACCTGGATGTTGTGAGGGCGCGGGCCATGGACCGTCTATCCCTAAGAAGCCCTGTCATTTTGGGCGGGGCCCGTGACGGGATGGCCCTAGGCACGGGGGTCCAGATCTGGGGCCTATTTTCGTAAATACAAAACTTCTCCCAGGTTTAAAGCAGGAGAGGCATTTCGCTTCCTCAGTACTATGACTACCGGGAAAACTATGTCCTGCACCAATGAACAGAAAGCGGTCAAGATCCTGCGCAGTACCCGTGAAATGATTTTGCCTCTCGAACCCCCATGTGTTTTGAAAGATTGGGGGGGGGGGGTTGGTCGGTTTCTCTGGCACACATTTTGCTTTCTCTGGTGTACACGGTTATCGTGATTGTTTTTGGCACATGATCGTCTTGCACACCGTGTACCCGGCGGCAGCAGTCCCGTCAGTACACAACCCGCCACCAAGTGGGATAAGAAGAGCGGTAAAAGCTCACTTGGGTGGCCTGGCCGTGGTGAGCACGGTTTTCAGCTCCCATGTGGGGCGGGTATGGTGCTGGACACAGTACAACCGGGCCTGCAGTTTGGCATGTCGTACACGTGGCTCTGTGCCGTATTGCCCATGCCAGGACGTGGATCGGAGTTAGACAGTGCATGACATGAGGTCACTTCAGTTCTGCTTGCTCGGCACCTGCAGGGACTCTGCCTTTTATTCGCAGATGCCGCCGCTCAGGGGACGAGAGAACTTTTGGGCATTTTGCCTGCCACACAGCGCACATGAGCCAAAAAGCCACTGCGGAAGCTGCAACAACCAGCCGTAGCCGATGGCTGCCGCATATCCGCGAGTGCGTCCAGTGTGTGACGGAATCCTGCAGGAATTTCATGCCCATCAACGATGCTGCATGGGGGGGGGCGGGGCAGCGGCGCTGTGGATTGTCCGATGTGTGCACCGCGCCAGGCACACAGATTGCCGCACTCTTCCACAAAGACGGCGCTCAGGCGTTCCTACGCAGGCTTTCTGCGGCCGCATTGCTGGCTGCGTCTCGCAACCATCTCGGGCTCGGCTCGCCTGATCATTAGTCTCCGGAACTGATGAGCTGGCTGGTACAGGATTGTTTGTTTTGTTGCCGTCCGGTTTAGTGGGTTGATGCTTTTCTTCGCCGTCGTTGGGGGTTGGTCGTTCCTTGAACCGGGAGTCACCACCCCGGCCGCTGCGGCGCCCGGAACTGATGATGCTCGGACGAGGCAATGGATCTGGTGGCAAACGGCCAGTTCCCCACTGTGTGCACAGAAAATATATCAGCCGCCATGGAGTAGAGCAGCATGCATCTACTTTGCGGGCTTAAGGCACTTCTGTGTGCACTAAGTATCATGCCACACAGAGCAGGGTAGCCAAGCCATTAAGGCCAAAAGTACTGCGAACGCCCCAGGACGCCATCCCCTGGGCCCCACGGGGCAACCGGTGGCAAATATCTCCGCGGAACGAGATACATCTGGGCTGTGCACTCGTTTTGGGCGCTCTCTGCAGACTTGAGCCATCTTTTGGACGCTGGAATTCGGTGCGCTTCCCTGGCGCGCCCCCCCCCGGCCCCCGGGGGGGGGGTGTCCTTGGTCGAAGGTTTCCCTGGACCCCGCAGCTGGGAGCGCGCACCCGGTGCAATTAGATACACAAGTGGTGCACCGGGAAACCCCTCTTACCCCAAAAAAAGGGAGAGATCTTCTTCCCCATAGCGTCCCCAAGCGCGGTGGCGGTAAAATTGTCCTTTTCTCTTTTCCTTTTTGTCGTTTTGTGCCTGTCGGGCTTAGAGGGAGCGCAGCAGCGGCGGGACCTCCTTCAACTCCCCCCCCCCAACCCCAACCCCAAAAAAAGTGTTGAGAAAATATCCAAATCGCGGGTGGCATACCTACCGACTTGAAAGTATTGGCCACCGAAAACTCCCGCTTGCCTGCGCAAATGCAAAAATTAAACAAAATAAAAGAAACAACAAAAAAAGAGAAAGAAGAAAGGGAAACAATCCACAGCAAAACCTCCCCGCCGGGGAGCACAAGGGGGGTTTGGGTTTTTTCTTCCTTATACCTTCCAAGCCTTGGGTAGTAGTAGCGAACACCACCAATCGAAGGAAGCAAACCAGTAGAAACCGTTTAGAAAGTGAAATCCTCCCCAAACCCCCCCCTCCTCCTCGTCCTCCTCGCCTGCTCGCAAACCCTCCGCCCGGAGGAAAGGACACTTTTGCCCAAAAACAGAGAGTCAAACTTTCTTAAAAAAAACCTCCGCGCCAAACTTTTTGCCATTCTTAGCGTGTGATCAAAAGGAACACCAAGGAACGCCGGGCCGGAACCAAAAGAGTTAAAGTCAGACAAGTTTGAGTGGGACGAAAAAAAAAGGACTCTTTTGTTCCCCGCGACCAGGTCCATCCCGCACGCCATACCAAAAACCAAGACCGAATAAAGAAAACAAGCAAAAGAAATGTCTAGGACACACGCATACACACACATACCAAAAAGAAAAACAGAAAAGGTAAAAGTGATAAGTATCCAGAAAATACCCAAATAT
Source organism: Corallochytrium limacisporum (assembly GCA_002811645.1). NCBI lineage: Eukaryota > Corallochytrium > Corallochytrium limacisporum. Next base: position 31,923 of record PDIP01000016.1, read on the forward strand.
AAGGTAGAGAAACACCACCACGTCGAACACCAATTCACACACACCATCGAAAAGAAAAAGACATGAAGAAAAACAGACACCAGGGAATGGACGGAGCAAGAAAAAGAGAGAACAAAACCCAAGCAAATACCCCTGCTTAATTTTAAGAAGTTCAGAAATCAATAGAACCCCCACGGGGAGCAAAAGGGGGGGGGGAGACAAGGTTGGCCAGGCACCGGGGGAATGCGAACGGGGAAGGAAGAGGAACGTCGGAGGTTGTGTAAGGAAAGAACTGGGAAACTCGCAAAACACACACGAGAGACAAAACAAAAAAAAAACCCAAAAGCAAAAAAAAAAAAGAAAACAAAGAAAAAACTGAAACCACACAGACGAATTGAATTAAGAAAATGCAAGAAGGGAGGGGGGGGGGGGG
>PDIP01000016.1:47441-132165 GCA_002811645.1 Corallochytrium limacisporum
TGTTGCTGTTGCTGTTGCTGTTGCTGTTGCTGTTGCTGTTGCTGTTGCTGTTGCTGTTGCTGTTGCTGTTGCTGTTGCTGTTGCTGACCTGGCATCTGGAAACGGGCGGCAGCCAAACCAGGTGGAAGTCCCCCGCCAGCCATGGGCCTGTGGCCAATCTGAACCTCGCGTGACTGGAATTCGTTGAATAGTTGTGGTGCCGGCGATTCACGGGTCTCCATCTGCGTTCCTTGCTGCATCATACCGGGTGGTGGCATTCGCATGCGCTGGTCCTGGAAGAGTGGCTGTTGTTGTTGCTGTCCGTACTGCGGTCCACTGAAGCGAGGATCATGCTGCTGCTGCTGCTGCTGCTGAGGAGGAGGGGGTGGTGGTGGCTGTTGTCGCTGCTGGCGGTACTGCATGCCGGGTGGCCCATGGTGATGTCCAGGTGGTGGATGGTGGTGCGACTGATATTGTGGTTGGGGGTTCATGCCAGGGGGGACCATGCGCATCGCCTGCGTGGTCTGTTCAAACCCAGGAGGAGCACCTCGCTGCTGCGTTGATCCATAGCGGTAGTCGGGAGGTCCGGCTGGGCCCTGCTGGCCCGGAAAACCTGGTGGGTACTTATTAATATCCTGTCCATAGCCAGGAGGTGGTGGTCCGTTGTATCCGGCCATGCGCTGTCCCGGTGCTCCGTGTCCCGACATGCTTTGTGCTCCCTGCTGCATATATGGCATTTGGCTCGGTGGGGGAGGTGGCGGAGCGCCTGCTTGCTTGACGAGGTCGCTAGCTACGCTCTCCACTTCATTGGCACTGAACATGCCAGCAAATCGTGAGCCGCGAGGAAATCCTCCCGAACTAGATCCACCAGGGAGGGCGTTCTGCCGATATGTTGGTTGATCCATAGGTCCAGAACCGAGGTTAAGCTGCATCTTGAGCTGCTCCTCAAGATCGCTGGAGTTCACAGTCTGCCCAACTGGATTGTTGTAGGGTGCTTCCTGTCGCCCAGCATTATCCCAATCACTAGCGGTAAATGTTGAATTGTTCATTGTTTGTGCGTATATATGTAGACAAGAAGGCCTGCTAGCCTCGTTTCTATGTTGTCTGCGTCATGGTTTGGCGTTGTTGTGCTTTATCCCAATGTCAATATTTCCTAGCTAGTGAGTGCTCGGTCCTGTACAATACCGTAATATCATACTCGTGTTGCTAAATAATCTACTACTTGTTCACATAATTTCATGTGTAGTAAGATTTCGTTTCAGTTGACTTTGATCATGTGCCTTGTGCATTTTACTACCTGTCGGATTTCCGGCTTTCAAGAGTCTCAACACCGCGCACGCCGTCGGCCACACACCCAAACACGTCACACCTACGCGCCAAAATGGATCCCACACACGCACACGCACACTCATACACATACACCCGCGCGCACGAAACGAGCTTCGCACACGAACGCTCTGTTTAATTTTGCCCCTTGGCGACAACAACGGCACAACTGTGTTTGCCTCGTCTCCACCTCTGTCCGTTACAGGCGGACCACCCAAGCCTGCTGCCCAACCCCCCCCCCTCCCCACTCGTGTCAGTGTGGCACACAGAAAGCAAATGAAAGAAAACCCCTTGGCCAACCAAAAACCCCTTACACCCCCCCCCCCTAGCCCGTTGGCACACACACCCAAGCCACCCCTGGCCACTACAACACCCCAACCCCAACGTTGCGGTTCCACCACCCCTGCCACACCGGCGACTAGCCCGGGAAAAAGCGGCTGAGAACCCTTTGGCCCTGGCGTACCCCTCGCTGCATTTGCTATAGCGCTGAAGCTGGGTGCGGCGAGGGTCCCCCCCACCTCGCACTCCCCGTTCTTCTGGACCTTTTGCCTGGGGTCTCACCCGAATGCGGTACATTCACGCACGTCCCACCAATAATTTTCGGTTCTCAGGTAAATCACCACTTCCGTCCTTCACCCGGAAGTGAGACCACCCCCCACCCGGCCGGTCGGGAGTTGGGTGGGGAGAGATTCAATTTTCACTATGGACAATGGACCGTTTTATTTCTTTCTGTAGGGTTTCCGGCAAACCTAAATATGAGGATCAGTACTTTCAGTATGGCATTTGGCCCACGTATTTGTGAAAATACTTTCGGTACGATGGCCATACTACAGCGGGCACGGTTGTCGCAGTACTCACAATGACCATCCGATGTATAGACTCCTGAAGGATGCTGAAATATATTCTGAATCATTAGATGAATTCAAGACTAAGTCTTGTCCTTCGGCACTGGCAAGCTATGATTCTGCAAGTATATGGGTTCGCCACGGCTCGTACTCCGGCAAAAAATATTTATGAATCAATTTGAGACGCATGAAATCGAAAGTGGCTGTCGTAGGTTAGTAATACTTTCAGTTTCAGTACCACTGGCCGCCTTCCCCCCCATCCCCCCAATCCCCAAGGGGTGGAGGGGTTGGAGGCCGACACTTAGTTGGGCGCACTGGCAGCAGCAACATGTTGCCAAACCCACAGCATTTGGACAGTCTATTTGGGGCATGACCTCAATTCCAAATTACGAATAGCAGTCATTATTTGCTCAAGATGCGTTCATGCGAGCAAAATGATAGATAGGACAGTCCTTGGCAGGCGGCGGGTACCGTGCAAGGGAGTTGAAATATCAGTCATGATCGAGACGGTTGGGGAACCCTAGGACCCGAACCATGAAGCCGAGTGCACAGTTGCGAAAACGCAGAAATGCACAAAAGGCTGCTCCCAGCAGCCAGTCACCTTTGAGAAGCGGAAACGCTGCCACACATAACAATACCAGGAACAGTGACGGAGCACAAGCTGAAGGTGTCCAATCGACATGGAGCAAAATACCGAACTCTGCGATATCACCACGGACAACCAAATCTTCGAGTAAACTGGAAAGAAGGGACCTCATTATCTTTGTATGTGCCAGTTTCTTACTCTTGCTATATCTTCAGAGCCGATACCTTGAAAGTTTGGACATGAGCATTGGATTTTTCGAGTCGAAGAATGACATGGCGACCATGATAGCACGATACATTGACAGTGGAGGTGAAGCTTCTGTTGGTAGCAAATGCTCGCTGACAATTGAGAACTGGACTCTGGATGACGCAAATTGGGACCACTCCGGAGAGTTGATCATGGCTCTCAACGATCACGGGACGTGCAAGTCGGTGCAGTCAAACCCTGTCTGGACGTTTAGCTACTTTGAAATGCACCGACCTTACGTCAAGCGAAAACTTCTCCCGCACGGCACCATGCGCCCCTCTCGCTTCCTGGCCTGGCCAGATGAAAGTAAGGACGCAGACAGCAATCAGAAACAGAAACCGTTTTGCCCCTCAGTGCGTGCTTTACATGTTCTTGGTGACGATGCAAGCATTACCGAATCTACACCATCCGATGATGGAATGTCTACAGCAAAGGGCGACCGGACAAGCAACATGATTGCACTTGTCTGCCATCCACTGAAGCTGGTCATGGTCGATAGTACATCATCCCTGTTTTTCACTCCCATCTTCACCCCTCCAAAGTCCCCTCACGCCCTGGCAGCAATCGACGACACCATTCGACCGTTGTCCGTGCTCTGGAGTCTGGACCTGAAGCCTCTACTCTTCGCTCAGCAATTGGGAGACGATGAGGATCAGCCAAACGTGGAAGTAGTTGACGATGATACTATGAACGAACGGATCCAGGAGATTGCTCTTACGAATTCTCCATCTCAGCTCATTGTCAGCGTTCGGATGCACCGTACACTACTCACAGTCAACGCAGACATCCGTACGGGTAACCTGCGCTGGCAGCACACTGCGGATACCAGCGTGGACGACCAAGTTGACGGTTCTCTATTTCACCCGTCACAGTACAATGGAAGCGGCCAGACTTCCAATTCCCAAAACGGAAAGGAGCAGAAGGCGTCTCTTTTTTCCGAGTTCCAACACGTCAAGCACAAGGCAGCCATCGGCTCCGAATTACCGCATCATTGGTCTGGCCCTCAAGACATGACAGTCGCCACCTCTCTGTATGACAGCTCGTATCTTGCCTTTGCTGCTGGTACGCGCAGTAACCACACCGGGTTTGGAAGCGCACTCCGAATGGCCGTATCACCATCCCGATTCCGCACTTCCTACGCGAAACGGAACACGTCCTCCGATGTGAGCCAAATGAACGCAGTTGTAGTTCATCATCGTGACGGAATTCACGTCCTCGATCTCATTACCGGCCGACAGAGAGCACACGTCCGCTTACCCGCCAGTCCGGCTGTAACATACATCGACTTGCAGCGCGAAGGAACGATCAAGCAAATCATTGTTGGCGGACATGTCGGATCAGGCGATGATCATATCAACACGAAGGCCCACAAGTCGTCCCTGGACAAGACAGACGACCTCCCAACCCAAACGCAGCATGTAATTGCTTCACTCGGTCCGTGTGAGGCGATGCTTGTGGAAGGCCATCCGATCACTCGCGAGGTGCGAAAAGTGGACCCCTGCCATGGCGCAGTACCCTCGGCCAATGCAGCGGAGGCAGCGAAGGACGAACGTTCTCAGTCGGAGAGGGCCGGCGCTAAGGCCGGTCAAGGAGGTAGGGAAGGCCTTGACATGGGCTCCCGAGGATCTGGCGCCCATTCCTTTGTGCCCTGGAGTAGTGCTGAAGTACTTACCCCAGTTATCACCACGCGGTCCTCTGGTTACCTTCAGCAGCAGTCCGATGCGCTAATGATCTTCCTCTCAGACTCGGGCTACCTTACCGCACTCCATGAAGACGGGAGCATTGCGTGGGAAGCACACACTCTCTGTGCTTGGGATGGTCGGCGGGTGCGGCACAGCAACTTCCGCCCACGTGGCCTGGCCCTTGTGCAGCTCGCCCATCGACGTGAACATTTCATTCTGTCCTCACAGGAACTGACTGAAGACCTGCTTCTGCTCTGGGGCGAGGCGTACGTCGAGATATGGAATTTGCATGGCACACGGATGGTGCAACATGATCTGCCCTGTGTGCCCAGTGGAGGATACGCCCTCGCAGACCTGGACGGCAATGGATGGCGAGACCTTGTCCTTCAGTGTGACACCCATATAGTCGGGCTGATGATTGACCACCGACCAGAGCAGCGCGTCCTGGCAGTGTTTGTGTTCCTGGCTTGGCTCGTCGGCCTGCTTGCCCTGCTCACCGATGTGATTGGCGAGAACAACGCATTTGATCGCCTCATCAATCGAATGACCGTTCCTCCTTTGCCAAACTCTTAAAGAAATGACCAACTTAGTATCAGTGTTTGCAACATCACATAGTTCAAATTCAGGTTCTAAAATATTACATATATAGTCTCGGAATCACAGTTTGGAAAAACTGATCAATGATCCAGTTCTAGAGAGCGGACGCCTTGACTTGGGCACTGGCCATTGGCTTCATGCGCACCATCTGCTGACCCTCGGCATTTACCCAACGTTCAGTGTACTGCTCAATCAGAAACCTGAGCCGGGCAACGTTTCCATTCTTATCGAGCTGCGGTGCAAAGTTGGCATAGATGCTGGACAATTCACGGGGCTCCCGCACAAAGGTGTGAAAGTCTTGCAGTGAGATGGCATTGTGATTCAAGCCAACCCAGCCCTCTTTACTGCGCAGCGTACCGTCAAACCGTTTGATGAGATTCAAGGGGGGCTGTGGATCTGGCATGTTGTGGATTTTGTCCTCAACATCGACCGCGCTCATGCCATTGACGATGTCGTTGACGGGCTGCTTAGCCTTGCGTTCCTTCGGAGTTTTGCCGTCCATTGCACAGACCATGTTGAGGTGCTCAATGTTGCTAGCGTCAACTTCCGTGTCCAGACCCTTGTTCGCTATCGCGAACAGATTCGGCAGGCATGCAGGTCCGACCTGCTGCGCGCTCAATCGTCCAGTGCTGCCAGGGATCATAGTGTGCACCGTGTTGGTGAGCGCATGGCTAAAATCTTCTCCGAAGTTCATGAGTTTGTGTGCAGAGATATAGTATTCTTCGAAGCGGCGGCCCATGTTCGAGGTCTGGCGCAGAGTTCGGACGAGTTGGAGAGTGGATAGCGCCGCTGGCCGTGGAAGTGCACCCAGACGCTCCGCGGTCAAACGTCCGAACGGCTGGTCCCGGCTCCGCTCCAGGGCTCCGACAATACCGTCAAGAGTAGGCTGACTGAAACAAGTGTTGATGGTTTGCAGATGATCCTTGGTGATGCGACCTGCGTCCACTGGCTTCGCATTAATCTCCTGGAGACAGATTTGCAGATAGGACGGGTGCAGAGATGGCATGGAGTTCAGAGAGTCTGCGAAGACGGACAGACGCTCCTCGGGCACAATGTCGGAGATGATGCCTAGATGGAAGCAGTCTTCTACTGTAAGTTCAGGACAGGCCAAGGCCAGGTACTCTCCGATTCGACCCTCCAAGGAGGCCATGGATATGACAGAAGGTCCAGGTAAACCGAGAGCACCATTCGAAGACGACTCATCCCAAAGCCCTTGGAAGCGCAGAGTAGCCCCAGGGCTCATCAGACGGTGCTCCATGAGCAACAGCGTGTCCGCGACAAGACCAGAGTTCATGCCCGATGTGAACATGGCCAAAACGGGGCTACGGCAGTGAGTGGCCTGATAAGCGCCGTAGAGTTGGTTCCGGAGCATCAGGAGGCAGCGCTCATTGCCGGCGGTCTGCGCGTCAGTCTCAGACAGCGTCTCTGTGCCGTCCTTGTAGAGATCAGCAACGTTGTGCCGAACATTTTGGTTACCAAAATACCTATCCTCCAGCTCAGTTACCAACGCATTGTAGTCGTTGACGTAGCCGCCGCCTAAGGCGGCGTTTTTGTTCAGAGCGGCCTGTCGAATAGCAAGCTCATCGTATGCAAGCTTCAGTTCGGTTCCATCGTTGCTATCTCCAGGGATAATGCGATAGAAGCCATCAGTAGCCTGTCCTGTGCCACGTCTCATTACGCCCTCACCTATGAAGAAACCGTCTGCGGGTAGGTCGGATACTGTGCTGGCTTTGCGCCATGATCGGTACTTGCCCGTCATGCGTTCGTCTATGTATTCAAACTGATCGGGTATGGGTTCTGCAATCAACCCGTAGTAGCTCTGCCTGAACTCTGCGGTCATACTGCTGGCGTGGCGTGTCTCGCAGAGATAGACTTGGTCTTTGATCGATCCCATGGCATTCGCAGCAACCATGTTGTCACGAAAAGCCGATGAGGCCGGGAGATCCCACTGCAACTCGTGCGCTCTGGGCCAACCGAGGGCCAGACGTCGGAGTTTCCCTTTGCCATACGGTGTGATAAGCGGGCTGTAAAGTTGATTTTGTGCTACATTGGTGGGCAAGGGACCCGCAGGTGGAAGTCGCTCCAGCTTGCGCCGGAACGTGATCCGCATGGGCCTTTTGATCACCATGGTGAAAACCTTTCCGTATCTATTTGCTACTTAAACTTCTTCTTCTAAGAGCCATGAATGAACTAAGCAGTATTAGTTCGTTTACATGATGATTCAATCAATTCTCCGACTCGTCCCCTACATACCACTTTAATGTGTGCATCACAGTGTAGGGTCATAAACAATCTTTTACGAATGTTGACCCATCACAAGTACCTACATGACAACCTCTTGTTCAGGGGTTCCTTTTCAAATGTAAATTCCACGAATTGTAACCATCATTTCTTTGTTAAATGTTTCTTCGTTCCCAAGGATGCAGTTCTCGAAGACAATTGTGTGCCGCACGGAAGGTGTGTGAGCGCGGTGCTGGAGGTGTATGCATTCGGGCTGGACTAGTGGGTCCATGCGACCGTCCCCAGGCAGACATAGCTACTCTGTGATTGTTGGAATCAGAGTAGTTTCTCTCGTATTGTATGGAAAATATATGTAGTGATGTGTGGAGTATATTTCGCCACTGATTCAAAAATTTTACTACTTTTTTCCACGCTGGGGCGGTTTGATTCACATTGTAAATCAAGGGGGAGGTATGGTCGACGGGAAACCGCGGGGTGAAGGGGAAAGAGACAGGCCAAAGGGCAGGATTTTGGTTCTTCTTGTTGCCTCTCAACCCAACCTCACAGTCTCCTCCCCGACCGGATCCTCCCGCCTACAGCCTCCCTCCGGGGATCGAGAGTGGATGACATAGTAATGGGAGGAGAGCTGCGGGAAAGAGTCTGTTGTACCGGTAAAATTGCTACTTGGGTCTTCGTTCCGCTCTTCTACTGCGGCCATGGTCTGCCCTGCCACAGGTATAGAAAGAGCAACTTGGTGAGCTTCTTGCTGATGAAAAGAATTGGTATGGTTCTTACGGATCTAGCAAGGGAGTCGCACAATCTACGTCTTGTGCTAAATTGCGAAATATGTCGTGAGTTGCAAACCCAACCATATACACACACCGATGTCTAGTTTCGAAAACCGGACAAGCCGGTCGACGTCAATAGAAGAACATGATCCTGCAAATCACTTAATTCATAGACATCACAACCCTAGTCAGAAGCGTCACATTCAGAAGCGTCACAGCATGGAAGAAGCTGACGAGAACGGTCAAGGCTTCATCGCCAGTAGCAAGGGTTATGCCAAAATGAGTGACTCAGATGTGATAGCAGAGCCTAGGGCCATGGCCCGTGCGTCGATGACTGACGAGGAGGATCTGATCATGGAGCCGGATCCGTACACAAAGGAGCTTAATCATGAGTTGCATGAAATGGATTTCTTGCACCACCACAACGGAGAGCATAAGGATGAAGAAGAAAACGGGAGCACCTCCGGGGAGTACCATGGTGGCAGCGGTGAAGAACTAGAACGCACAGTCGGCCTCTTTGGAGGCACCTCATTAATAGTCGGTGTCATGATCGGGTCTGGAATTTTTTCGTCTCCCGGTGCCATCCTCGACGAGGTCGGCAGTGTGGGTGCCGCTCTGATTGTGTGGACCGTCTCCGGCATGCTAGCACTGGTGGGAGCCCTCTGTTACGTCGAGCTGGGTACAAGCATTGAGAGAAGCTCAGGTGGTGAATATGCGTACCTCTTACATACCTACGGCGAATTGGTTGCGTTCACGTACACAGTGAGTCTGAGCTTTGCTGGTAAACCGGGATCGCTGGCGATTATATCGACTGTGTTTGGCGACTATCTTGGACGGTTGTTGAGTGGATCCGGCAAGGAAGAGTCTCCGGCATGGCTTGCCAAGGGATTGGGTCTGTCGCAACTGCTTTGTCTTTTTATTATCAACTCCATGGACACAAAGAAGGGTCTACTTCTACAAGGGGCTAGCATGGTGGCAAAGCTGATAGTCGTTGCTGCAGTCATTGTTACCGGACTAATTGTCATGGGCATGCTTTTCAGCAAGGACCCCTCAGACCTGGATGAAACCCAGCAGGCTATCTATGACCAACTCACGCAACCATTTTTCGGCACTTCAACCAATCCAGGGTCTTGGGCACTAGCCCTATTCGCCGGACTCTGGGCCTACGACGGGTGGAACAATCTGAATTATGTCGCGGAGGAGGTGGTGAACCCGACTCGGAATCTTCCTCTTGCTATTTGCATTGCTGTGCCGAGCGTTACTTTCTTGTATGTTTTGGTTAATCTATCCTATTTGTCGGTCCTGACGGTCGAGCAAGCCGCAACAACCAATGCAATTGCTATGGAGTGGGGCCTTGAATTGATGGGTCCAGTTGGTGGTTCGCTAATCCCGATTGGTGTTGCCATCTCTGCTCTCGGTGCAGCCAATGGCTCGCTCTTTACTTCCGCTCGGATCATCTTTGCCTCAAGCCGTGCCGGACAATTCCCGGCATGGACCGGTCGTGTACATCCTGTCCGCGGAACTATGATCAATGCGCTGGCCATTCAGGTCAGCATCGCTTCCATCATGGTTCTGGCAGGCAACTTTAAGGTACTTGTTAATTTCTTCAGCTTCAGTGCCTGGGTCTTCTACGGTCTGACGGCAGCGTCGTTGATTGTGCTGCGGTACCGAGAGCCGGACCGACCGCGACCATTCAAAGTGTGGCTGCCGTTAGCCTTCCTGTTTTGTTTGATCACCCTCTTCTTGATCGTCGTGGCGGCGTATGAAGCACCGAAGGAGTCAGCCGCAGCGACGGTGTTCATGATCCTGGCTACACCGTTGTACTATTTCTATGTGAAGCCGCGGAAGGAGAAGCGACTTGCTCAGGCGCACACAATTACTGGCGGCGTGCCTCACAATCCGTGGCGATATCGTGGCTATATACGCGTCGAGGACGAGCAAGGCAGCGATGGTCTGGACCACCGGCGGATATCCGGAGGCTCTGGCGGCCGCGGTGTGTCTATCGTCGACCTGGACGGTGAGGGCGGTGCATTAGATGCCGGTGTCGAGCTTTGAGAGCGGCAAAGATTGTCAATTTTAGAGAAACGAATACAATAGCAACAAACTAGTAAAGAAATGTGAATCATTGTAACAGCAAGGTTTCAGTGGTGTAATTTATCTCGTTAGAATTCGTTTCAATGGCGATGCTGTAGACGGTGGTTGATTTCGCGGAGTGCAAACTGAATGGCCGCCGTCGTGTCCTTGTTTTTCTTGAGCGTGGCATCCAGGATGTCCTGCATCAGCACGTCCGGTGTGGGCTCCACTTGGAAATCAATAATCCTACCATCCGGTTGGTTGCGAATGAACGTCACAGTGTATTCCGTGACCCGGTGGCTGCGTTCTGATTTGGTCCGCAGTATGTAGCTGATCTCTCGCTTTGACTTTTCTGGATCAACAACGTCATCGTTGCGGGGTACACGAAGAGGATGAAAGCCACTCCACTTGGCCAGAAGGGCGTTTTCCATATCCAAACGCTGTTGCAGGCGCTCCCGTTCAACCTGCTCGAGATCCTTTTCGGCCTCTTTATTGCGTTGTTGCTGCTCGCAATCCTTAGTATGGACTTCCAAGCGATTCACTTCCTCCTGCAGGGGCTTAATCCGCTCGTTCAATTCCTGGATTTGGGCAATGAATTTGCGTTCCTCTTTGTCGAGCTTTTCCATCTCCGTCCACTGATCGGCCAGGATCGCTTCGGCAGAGTTGTGGTCGACTAGGCGGCCTTTGTAGTAGACACGGTGGGCCTTCTCCTGACTGCAGACTTCATCAAGCTCAGCCTGAGCCCTTCGTGCGCGCTCAGATCCGGTCATGAGATCGTCTTTGCTCTCCTGATACAGACGCAGCTGAGTTTCCAAATTGTGGAAGAGCTCTTCTAGCTGCTGGCGGCACTCCTCAGTCTCTTTCTTGATGACTTTCACCTGGTTCTTCGCATTCTTCACCTCCCGCACACGCTCCTCATTCGACACCACATCGTCAGTGCCGTCACCCTTCAGATCGTAGACGCGCTGCAGAAACTGATTCTTTGTTTCCAGCTCGATCAACGCAAATTTCAATTTCTCGAAATACTCCCGGGCACGCTTCTTTTCGGTGTCTGCGCTGCGGTCTTCGTCTGTAACCTCGCCACGAATATCATATAACTTCTGTACCTCGGAGTCCGGTGTCTGAACTTTAGCCAGGACGGTATCTGTGTGATTGAAGTCATACTGAGGAGCACCGCTCACAACGGTGGTCTCTGGAACCGGCATGGTATACTGCTATGACCCGTGTCTTTAGATGGTTGTGACGGATTTGAGCAGAAAATGTTTACTTGGTTGTTTCCAAGTTATGATCTACCTCGTCCCACACATTCACATATTCGTCTAAACTTGCTGTTTTGGTTCAGGTTACTAGTCTATAATACTGGTTTAAATAGCTCTGACATCGAAAAACAGTTTTGTCTGAGAGTAGGGAGAGTCCCAAAGGGGTTCCCCCCCTCGACGTTTTGTCCTCTCCGCGCCAAAATCCCGTCCGTAGAAATTTTATAGTGAACTGCCCAACAATGTCCGCGTCGGTACATTTGCTACTGGCGGGAAACGTTATTCCTAGCAATTCGTTATTTGTATCCGGGCTGTATTTGAAATGGGCCGCCGTCGCGCGGGAGACCATTGGGACCCGCAGTCGAAGACGATGGGAGGGTCTCACAGGTGGGTAGCACTGGCTATTTCACGGCGGTCTAAGCCCAGCGCACAGTCAAGCATGGCATGAGCCGGCTGGACAGACACTGATCAGCGTTGCTAGTACAGATATTGAGCATTTGCGTAGGCGATACGATAATGACATGGAGCGCGTCACTGCTCGTGTCGCAGAACTGACATCGAGTCCGACGCGTGGAAACGGGGACATACGCAGGAGCCAAGAGGTCACGCGACAGAGCCGGAGAAGATAGCTGATCTCCCGGGTGTTCGGCTAGAAAACCGCGTGAAATTCGTAGAGGCTTCTCTGGACGAAGCCACAGCACGGCTGAGGAAGATTGAGACGCCACTGGTGAGCCATGAAGAGTCTGCAGAGAAGGAAAGCCGGCGAATGACAAAGTTTGTCGAAGACAAACTGCAGGAAACCAACGAACGCCGGCAACGGGCAATCAATCGACCTCCAAAGAAATGACTCACAGGTTCACTACCGTCCATGAGATGCTTAGTCTGCTCAGACACACGTTTGAGGAAAGGATTCGGCTTACTGAGGACACGTTGCGCAAGCAGGTCGCAGCACTGGTCAAAACTAATGCCGTGGTCATCTATGCGAGTCCCATGTGAATTGCATTCTAACGGTACCCACATTCATGGCCGTCATCCAGGTCCTTGTCATGAAACTAAGGCAACAGCTAAGCAAATGACAATACGTGTTATATTGTAGCGACTACTGGTGTCACTGAAACCACAGATGATGCTTCTGCTTCTGCTGTGACGTGAGAATGGATCATGACATGCACGCTTTCACCTCGAAAACAACATGTTAGGATATCAGTTTATGGCCGCACTTGAGACACCCAGATCAATCAAACCTCGCCATCTTGTGATCAAACAGTCTCTCAACCATGCTTAGAGGAATTGTTCCTCGAGGACGGAAACGAATGCGTGGACTTGAAAACAGAGGGTACGTGGATCAGTACCAGAGGTGGTTCGAAAATATACATCTGAAAAGAATTCTATTATACGATGGAACAGGTGATTGAAAGGTTTCGAGTTCGCATACCTCTATCCCTGGAAGAGTACCCTATGCAAATACCCGGTTTCGCAGGATCTTTAGACGGGTATTATGGAACCGCAAGATGATCCACTTTGCATATGCTTTGAGTATGTAAGTGACGCAAAGAGGCTTAGTGCACACCTTTTACGAAGTTGCGATGCAGAGTAGGGTTGCAAGTGGACACAACATCGACAAGGCGCTTCACGACAGCTCCCTCAGCCTTGTTCGCCTGGCGCTTAATGCCCTGCAGTTCCTGTTCAGCATCCTGGCGCATCTTAGCGACAGCTTTGTCCGTGCTTCCGGCATTCTGTATACAAAGAAAACAATAAAGACGGCAATGAAGTTAGCTATCAAATCTCGTCCTAAACATTGCAAAACTCTTCCCACTGTGTACTTACCTGCTGGACGTACTCCTTGTATTCTTTCTCTTTCAGCTGGTGGAAAGCCTCGATTTCAGCCTCAGCTTCATCCTTGGCTTCTTTGAGACGCTGTAGACGCTCTGTAATGACAAGCAAAACGAAACAAACTCGTTCCCCACCGTTAGTAAATTACCCTTGACTGCAAATAATCCAACAAAGGCTCATTGATCCCTGTGATCGTAACCATACTTACTCTTGCGTGCGGCCTGGATGGTCTCTGCTGCTCCCTTCTCCGCAGACATGAGGGCCTGGATGCCCTGAGAGTTTTGAGATGCCATTTTTACTACTTGGTGCAAATACTCTTTGAACTCAAAACAAAGGCATGCATTCAAAACTTGACTGCGTCAACATCCGCTTTCAAATAGCATGTCAGAAACACGCGTACATATCCAATAGAGCCATCGGATAGCCGAAACGCACCGAAATCCGGGTTCCAAAAATGGTTGGGCAGAGGACTTGGGTGTTTGAATCGGGTCGCTTTGTAAAGCGAAACGGTGCCCTCCGCCCCGGTGGTTCTGCATAGTCAGTTGGTTGCGAACCCGCCCGTACCCCATCTTGCAGACAGCCAGTCGCAGGCAGAGTGGGGCACAAGTACTCTCGTACACCGCTGCCGAAGGACAAACAACTAACCAGTCATCTCTCCACACAGGTGACCCATGTCTGCTCATTAAAAACTCAATAATGAATATATTGAGATAGAGAGCTCACTAGTGACATATACTCTTTCTAGCCACTGTGGGACCGGACCGTTTACCAGCTACGTCCCGGGTGGAAAACAAAAGAGGGCGGCGGTCGGAGATTGCCTTACGAGCCCGCTTACACGACTGTAAAGAAGGAAAACACGCACAGGACGAGAAGGCCCGTGGTCACAACGGGTCGTAGTCCCCGCAGTAGTGAAACAGTGGTGGGCACGGATATGTTCTCGCATAGTGGGTGTTCCCATTTGACTCAAGGACATTGCAGATAATGACACCATTTTCATATATTCAGTATATCATTATTATTTATATTATCATTATATAGTGAATATTACAAAATTTCCGTATTTAATATTTCCCAAGTTGTTGTTTCCCGTTCAGGTGAGCTAAATAAATAACAATAGATGTGAGGCAGTGGGTATATAACTGATACCCTTACAATATAATTAGTATAATTAACCTCAATGAAACCCAACTCCATTAGGGCATCAGTGATTAAGTCGGGACCGCAAACGAGCCCGCAGTTTGTTGTGCAAACAAGGTACCGCTGAGATGGCTATCGGCGCTTCGACAGCACAGGATGGCTTTCACGGGTAGAGTTACCCATGTTGGATGACCGTAATGTCCTCGAAGGATGAAGTAGCAGTAAACTGCTTGCCAACGGACAACCTTAGAATACTGCTTCATGTCATGAATCGGGATCTGGCCATGCAAGTGGGTTTTCCTTTGCAAGCAACCATGTTGGTCTACGACCGGGCCCCAATGCTACGAGTATGTAAGGCAAATGAGCACTGGCCACTGACAAGGACTGACGGTATTAATGAGAGCTGAGAATGCTTCATTTCAATGGCCCCCTGACATGCCTGGTTTTAGCATGGACATCTACCGGGACGGAATCGTGTGTGTTTCTCACAGGACTTCTGTACAAATTGTGGTTTCAGTCTAGCAACAACACATGCAGACTTGAGAAGGAAACATGTCCCTTCCGAATCTTGGGGTTGCCGTATGAAACACACAGAACCACAGTGCAGGCGCGCTTGCAGTTGGCGGTGCGCCCTTTCCGTGCAGGAAGGAAAGGGCGCACAAACCGCGTGGCGCGCCATAGGGGCCCATTTCCCGCCCACCCTTAATGTTTTCGCGCCAAAAGCTACCGGCCAATACCTTTTTTTTGGATCTGTTTTGGAACATTTTCCTCGCAGTGCACCCTAACCAAAGGATGGGGATAACCAGTGTCGGTACTGAAAGTACCGTAATTTCAAGTGTCGGCTCATTCGCAAGCAGGACCCGCGAAAGCGGAAAGGGTTCGCACATGGCCGCCCAAGGACAGCATACGGCGACCCGCCCTGTCTCTAATCTCTGCACGGTTCTTTGGTAGCGATGTCAATCACCGCACTCAAAGAACTTAAAGAATACAATGACTGCGACCAATCCCCACAGTTTCCGATATTTCTCATTGTTTTTCTAGGACACGACCTGTTTAGCTTCGTCAACCAGCCTTAGAAATGTGCACACACCGATGTATGCCTTTCTCTCACAGCAGTTCCTTTGAACACTGCGATGGTTTGAGGCTTCAATTGATCTGCTGAAATGGGCACTTGACTAAAATCATATACCTGGGAAACGCACAAGTCGATGAAAGCAGCATGCTTTCACGAGTGGGTTTCCCACCAGTCTAACTCTGTTCACCTGCGTGGCTGTGCGTGTGTAAACTTTCCTTATCTCACATACAGAACGCCTAACGGCTCTTCCGTCAATTTGATGGTGCAGTCACCCACGTTCGACCGAAATGAACGCTAACGTTTCGCCGGCTCCGCGTGAAGACCAGTGTGGAGTGGGTATGGGTGAGGCTTGGAACGTGTGCGCGCACTTTGCCTGGATCCGTTGCAAGCGCTCTGTGTCAGTGCTTCGCGAGCTCATGGGGGATCGAGTGGTCGAAACGGGGTCAGAATGCGTGTGGGCAACGATCGGTGTCGGTTTGACTGTCGGCCAACGTTCGGTGCGCTCTGGTACTCGATGATTCCAGTCATCGGAGCCTCGAGAGTTGCGGAGCTAGTGTAATCCTCAGCTCCGATTTAGAGCAAGAGCAAGGGCAAATAACTCTGTTATATACTTTACCATTGTGTTGGGGTTTTTCACATTGGTTTTATTGCAATTTGCTAAAAAACTTGTTCTACGCCATTGACCACGGACAGACATTTGGCTCCGTCGGTCTCTAAAGTTAAAAGAGGGTTAACCAAAAAACAAAAACAGAAGAAATCTGCAACCACTTTACAATTCAAAAATGGTTGCCTTTATCGAAGAACGTAGCTTCACCACCCCGGCCAGCCTTGTCTTGGCTGACGGCACCAGCCACCCTGGTTTCAGCTTCGGCGCAAAGCGCAGCATTGCAGGTGAGGCCGTGTTCCAGACTGGTATGGTTGGTTACGTCGAGGCCTTGACCGATCCCTCGTACAGGGGACAGATCCTAGTGTTGACCTACCCTCTGGTTGGTAACTACGGTGTACCCTCCCAGCAGGACAAGGACTACAACGATCTTCCCCTTCATTTCGAGAGCTACCAGATTCATGTGGCGGGCCTTGTTGTTTCCGAGTACTGTTTGAAACACAGCCATTGGCGGGCAGTGGAGAGCCTGGCCAGCTGGCTTCAGCGGGAAAAGGTCCCGGCCATCTTTGGTGTGGACACCCGTGCCGTGACGCAGTTGATTCGGGAAGAGGGTGTTATGCTGGGTAAACTGTTGGTCGGAGAGGAAGACATCAAGAACGCCGATGCTCTGGCCTGGGTGGACCCGAACGAACGCAACCTCGTTGCAGAGGTGAGTCGCAAGGAGAAGTCTGTCTACAGGGCCAACCCAGACAAATTCCCCAACGGACCGGTTGCTCGCATCATGGGTGTGGATGTGGGAATGAAGTACAATCAAATCCGTTGCTTTACTGAACGTGGTGTGGAGTTTACCGTGGTTCCGTGGGACTACCAGTTCAGCGGCGAAGTCGATAAGTACGACGGTCTCTTCCTGTCTAACGGTCCTGGCGATCCCAATATGATCAAAGAGACCGTGGCGGAGGTCAAGAAAGTACTGAGTGCCCAGACCGTGCCTATTTTCGGTATTTGTCTGGGTCACCAGCTGCTGTCCTTGAGCGCAGGTGCCAAAGCAAGCAAGCTTAAGTTCGGCAACCGTGGCCACAACATTCCCTGCATTGACTGCCGCTCGGGGTCGTGCCACATCACCACTCAGAACCACGGATACGCTGTAGAGACCAGCAGCCTACCGGCCGACTGGGATGTCTATTTCTACAACGCAAACGACAACACCAATGAGGGTATCATCCATAGGAGCCTGCCCTTCTTCAGTGTGCAGTTCCATCCTGAGTCCACTCCGGGTCCCCGTGATACTGAATACCTGTTTGATGACTTTATCAACCAAGCCATGGAGTGCCGCAAGCAGGGTAAGCTGGTCTCCTACCCTGCTGTAGAGGAGAAGCCCAAGGATATACAGCTCAAGGTGCGCAAGGTCGTCATCCTCGGTTCTGGTGGTCTAAGTATCGGTCAGGCTGGTGAGTTTGATTACAGTGGTTCTCAGGCTATCAAGGCCTTCAAGGAAGAGGGCATCACAACGGTCTTGATCAACCCTAACATTGCTACCATCCAGACATCCCGCGGTCTCGCTGACAAGGTCTACTTCCTACCCGTGGACCCCACTCATGTCTTGAAGGTCGTGGAAAAGGAGCAGCCAGATGCCATTGCCGTAAGCTTTGGTGGTCAGACTGCTCTGAACTGTGGTGTGGCTATCAAGGAGGATCTGAAGCGTCTGGGAGTGCGCGTCCTGGGTACCCCTCTAGAAGCCGTGGAGCTGACCGAGGATCGCGCGATGTTCGCCTCCCTCATGCGCGAAATTGGTGAGAAGGTCGCCGTTTCCGAGTCCGCGACTAATGTCGAGGACTCCGTTGTTGCCGCAGAGCGCATTGGCTACCCAGTGATTGTGCGTGCTGCATATGCCCTCGGTGGCCTTGGCTCTGGTTTCGCCAACAACCGCAAGCAGCTTGTTGACCTGTGTACCACTGCCTTTTCCACGTCTCCTCAGGTGCTGATTGAACGTTCCATGAAGGGATGGAAGGAAGTGGAGTATGAAGTCGTGCGTGATATCAACGACAACTGCATCACTGTCTGCAACATGGAGAACTTTGATCCCCTCGGAATCCACACCGGTGACTCCATTGTCGTCGCTCCGTCCCAGACCCTGAACGATCGTGAGTACCACATGTTGCGAAACTGTGCTATCAAGGTCATTCGTCGCTTGGGTGTCGTCGGTGAGTGCAACATTCAGTACGCCCTGAACCCCGAGAGCGAGGAGTACTGTATCATTGAGGTGAACGCTCGTCTGAGTCGGTCATCTGCCCTGGCGTCCAAGGCCACCGGCTATCCCCTGGCCTTCGTAGCCGCCAAACTTGGTCTGCACATTACGCTGCCAGAGATTCGCAACGCAGTGACGCAGAAGACCTGCGCTTGCTTCGAGCCGTCTCTAGATTATCTCGTCGTAAAAATGCCCCGCTGGGATCTGAAGAAGTTCACTCGCGTAAACAAACGTGTTGGTAGCGCAATGAAGTCCGTCGGTGAGGTAATGAGTATCTCCCGCACATTTGAAGACGCCATTCAAAAGGCTATTCGTGCCAACGATGACGCCAATATTGGTTTCTATCCCAAGCAGCTCAGTGACGGTGTGACAGTGGACGAGGAATTGGAATTCCCCACTGACCAGCGTCTCTTTGCGCTGGCCAATGCGTTCCGGGACGACTACAGCATCGACAAAATCCACAACATGAGCAAGATCGATCGCTGGTTCTTGTACAAGCTGCAGGGTATCCATGAGCTCGCAGAGGTAAGTATTTCTGTCTTTTCTCAAGTTTGGGTGCTTGTTCGTACGTGCTTTCGCAATGTGATTGATTCCAATCTTCACTCGCTTACGGAGCGTGTGGGGATTTAGAGATGTAGGTCGGGAGAGTGCCTAATCGGAACGAAATGATGAATACTATAGGGATTTCTATGAACGTGGTCACGGAGCGACATTCCACCAGGAATCTGACAAATGGACTGGACCTGCCAAGAGGACTCGTAGTTGGTTGTGGATGATCATTGCAAATCGTATTCTTGATTCCATCAACACCGTACTCTTCGTTGGTGGTGAGTTTGTGATAGATGCAATTGGGTAATTCTGAAACCCTTCCTTTTGGCACGGTTTGTCTTGAGTCTACGTCAATCCAAGACAATGCGTATGTTTATCTCACAGTACTCTCCTGACTCTTGTCACACGAAATCACCAGCATCTGGTGTTGTTTCCTGTGGATTTGGTCTCTCTTCTAGGTCATTTGCCTATGCCCCCTGTGGATGCGCATAGAATCTCTAAATCATTGCAGAGGATGTCTTGTCACAGTTGTGTCACATGCACGAATTGAGCATGGCCATCGTGTCCGTTTAACTCGGGATCTGACAAACTAACTGTTTTCCTTTTTTCACTTCCATTTACTTCTTTGTTCTACAGAAAATGTCCAAAATGTCTCTGAGCACAATCGATTTCGAAACTGTGCGCGATGCCAAGATTAAGGGTTTCAGCGATGCCCTCATTGCCAAGTGCCTGGACTCTTCCGCACTCGCAGTCCGTGAGAAGCGCATTGACTTCAATATTGCCCCCGTCACCAAGCAGATTGATACCGTTGCCGCTGAATTTCCGGCCCAGACCAACTACCTCTACATGACCTACAGCGGCAGCTACAATGACATTCAGCTGGATCCGTCCGACGTTAGCATCATTGTGCTAGGTAGCGGTGTCTACCGTATTGGTTCGTCTGTTGAGTTCGATTGGTGTGCCGTCCGCTGTGTGCGAACAATGCAGGAGGTTGGCTTCAAGTCGGTCATGATCAACTACAACCCGGAAACTGTGTCCACTGACTTTGACGAGGCCGACTATTTGTACTTTGAGAACATTGAGCTGGAGCGGGTACTTGATGTGCACACATTTGTAAAGCCCCGCGGTGTGATTGTGAGCATGGGTGGTCAGATTGCTAATAACATTGCTTTGCCGCTCATGCGCCAGGCCGTGAATGTGCTGGGTACTTCCCCCGTGCAGATTGACAATGCGGAAAATCGCTACAAGTTTAGCCGCATGTGCGATTCTATTGGTGTTGACCAGCCTAAATGGAAAGAGTTAAGCACCTACGACGAAGCCGCGGCCTTTTGTGATGAAGTGACCTACCCAGTACTGGTACGTCCGTCCTATGTTCTGTCCGGTGCGGCCATGACTGTGGTCTACTCACCCGAAGATTTGGAAAACTATCTTGGCAAGGCCGCTGATGTCAGTCGTGACCACCCCGTGGTCATTTCCAAATTCATTGACGAGGCTAAAGAGATCGAGGTGGATGCCGTCGCTTTAGACGGTAAACTGATCATGCACGTCATTTCCGAGCATGTTGAGAACGCCGGTGTGCACTCTGGCGATGCCACCCTGATCCAACCTCCAACCGATATCGACCCTATCACCCGCCGCCGCATCGAGAATGTGACCGCCAAGATTGCCGATGCTCTGATTGTGACTGGTCCTTTCAACATCCAGTTTATTGCCAAAAACAATGAGATCAAGGTTATTGAGTGCAACGTGCGCTGCTCTCGTTCATTCCCTTTCGTGAGCAAGGCCATCAACGTCGACCTCATTGAGATGGCCACCAAGGCCATCCTTGGGGTACCAGTGAAGCCCTATCCGAATGCCCACTCTCCGCCTCTTGAGTACGTGTGTGTGAAGGTCCCGCAATTCTCATTCAGCCGTCTTGCAGGTGCCGACCCCATTCTCGGTGTGGAGATGGCTTCCACGGGTGAAGTCGCCTGCTTCGGCCGCGACAAGTATGAGGCCTACTTGAAATCCCTGATGTCCACAGGTTTCAAGATTTCGTTCCAGTCTCGCGCTGTGTTGATCTCCATTGGTCCGTACAAGGAGAAGATGGAGTTTCTGCCCTTCGCGCGCAAGCTTGTTGCCAATGGCTATCACCTCTATGCCACTCCCGGCACCAGTGACTTTTTGGAGGCGCATGACGTCCATTCCGAGGTCTTGGACGTCCTCGACATGGAGGACACTGGCATCCAGTCCGAGCAACAGCAAACCACTGTCAGCCATTATCTGCAGAACAACTTGATTGATCTGTTCATTTGCTTGCCAAGTCGCAACCGTTACCGTCGCCCTGCTACGTACATGAGCCGTGGTTATCAGACCCGCCGTCTTGCAATCGACCGTCAGGTACCGCTGATCACTAACATCAAAATTGCAAAGATCTTCACTGAGGCCATGATCCGCTACCCGGAGTCTTCCAAACTGCCGCTCAACAAGTATGATTACCTACTCTCCCACGAACACGTTTCCATCCCTGGCATGATTGAGCCCATGGCCCACCTGAATGTTTCGTCCGAGAACCCGGCGCTCTCCATGGCTGCGACTACTGACACTGCCCTGTCTGCCGGTTTTGTGCACGTTGGTGTGCTCTCCACAGACCGCTCCATTACGGACACTGCGTCACTGCGCAAGGTCCAGGAAGGCCTGACGCACATTCTACACACAGACATCTCGCTCTACTGCGAGCCTGCCAAAGGCAATGTTGACCCTGCCGCCGGTCTGCCAGGCCTTGCTGACCTGGGCCAGAACCAGGGTCTCTACCTCGACCTGCGCGACATGACCGATGTCTCGAGAATTTCACCAATTTTGGATCAATGGCCCTCTCATCTGCAGCTCGTGGTACGTGCGTCGGGCATGCAGCTCGCGGCTGCTCTCTTTGTCGCAACCTCAACCAGCCGCAAACTTCACATTCACCAGGTCATCAGCCCTGCAGACCTCGACCTGATTGCCTCCGCCAAGCAGCAGCTGACGTTTATGGGCGAGATTAATGGTACTGTAACTTGCGATGTGAACCCGATCATGATGTGCATGGATGACGAAGACCTGGCTGCTCACAATGAGCGTCAGACCTTTGGCAAGACTCCTGTGACTCGCGAGGGGATTACCGCACTGTGGGAAAAGATTAGCTTTGTTGACATGTTCTCCATCGGTGATATGAGCCTGGCCTTCCCTCACTCGGTGGAGTTGGTCCTGCCTCTGCTGCTAGATGCCGTGCGCCAGGGCTTGCTCACTCTGCAGCAGGTCATTGACCGCACCAGTGCAAACCCTGTGCGCTACTTTGGTCTGCCCAAGCACCGCGCCACCGTGCTCGAAGTGGATATGGACAAGACCTGGTCCTTTACTGACTCTGACCGTGCCGGTGCTGACTTGAGCCCTTTCCTGAGTAACCCAGGTCGAGTTTTCCGGGGTCGTCTTAGCCGCATCAAAGCCCATGGCCAGGACATTAGCCTGGACAGCGCTGGTTCCTTCGAGGAGCGCCAGCACAAGCCGCTCATCGAGGGCCGGGAGATCTTCCCAATGTTTGAGTTGACCCGTTCAGCCACTCGCCCTGCCTCCGCTGCGGCTGGCGCCGTCACTGCGAACGAGGCCTACCCTTCAGATGGCGTTGTCTCAAAATTCGAGCGCCAAACCGCTGGTCCTGCTGTAGTCGAAGGCTCCAAGCCGCTAGTCCGTGATGGAGCCAGCTTTTCGTTGGACGATGACGAGGCCACGACCATGGCCAACGGTGGCCTGCTCCCGCCGATGCGTAGCGCGAGCCCTTCTCGCAGCTCCGCTGCCACGGACGCAATCCACTCAATGACACGGGATCAGAGTTTCCAATCCATCGGACGAGCCGCGGCTACTACACCGACTCCGGAGCTGGACTCTATGCTGTCCCCGAAGCGTGGAGCTGAGAAATCCGGCACTCTGGTATCCCAAAACCTTACAAGCGCAGCGACTATGAAATTGTCCACAATCTCCACCCGCGAGGGGCCGGGAGGCTTCCCTGTCCATTTGCTCGGCGTCAAGCAGCTCAATCGAAAGCTCCTGCACAATCTCTTCCAGACTGCGTATGAAATGCGGAAGATGGTAGAACGTATGGGATCCATTGACATCTTGCGTGGCAAGGTCATGGCCTCGGTCTTCTACGAGCCCTCTACACGCACACAGATGAGTTTCCAGGCTGCCATGGAGCGCCTCGGGGGCTCTGTGTTGTCCATTAATGTCGACACTTCGAGTGTGAAGAAGGGCGAGTCCCTGGCCGACACGCTGCGTTGCATGCAGTGCTACAGCGACCTGATTGTATTACGCCACCCAGAACCGGGTGCTATTCAGCAGGAGTCAAAGCACCTGCGCGTGCCACTCATCAATGCCGGCGACGGTATTGGGGAGCACCCGACCCAGGCCTTGCTTGATCTCTACACCATTCGTGAGGAGCTTGGTACGGTTAACAATCTGACGATCACCGTGGTCGGAGACCTTAAGCATGGACGCACTGTCCATTCCCTAGTGCGTCTGCTGACCAACTACAATGTCCGTCTTGTCTACGTATCGCATCCCTCCCTGGGCATGCCTCAGGAAATTGTCAACGAAGTTCACGCCGCTGGTATACAACAAAGTTACGCTGAGGATCTGAACGATGTCATCGCAGACACTGATGTTCTCTATGTGACCCGCATTCAACGCGAACGATTCCCGTCTGAAGACGAGTATCAAAAGCATGCCGGCAAACTCGTTGTCGATGTGAAACTGCTGAAGAAGGCAAAGGATCATATGTGCATTCTCCATCCGCTGCCCCGTGTCGATGAGATCTCCACCGAAGTCGACTACGATCCTCGGGCAGCATACTTCCGTCAGATGACCTATGGTATGTACGTGCGAATGGCTCTGTTGGCTACCATGCTGGGTAAGGCTTAAACAGGACATAAAGCCAAAGATTCTGATGAAGATGAAAGCAAGCCCGCGATCTCTTTTTGATGTCAACCAAACTTGGATCCAAACCCAACTCTCCACACAACCCACTCCAAGATTGCTGTTCGTGACTCAAGCACGGACTTCAAACTCATCATCGTCATTCTTCCGAAGAAGACACATGTATTGAAAACATCAAACGTATGTCACCAAAAAAACCTAACCCCAATCTGACAATATTTTTGTTTTCCCTACATGTCGAATAAATCATTCATTATTATATATCATGCATCTTTACATCATGTGTAATCTCAAAAATACAATTGCATCGTTTTGAACTGATTCTACTTTTCTGTCTAATGTATCTCAAGTCAAACTATCCAAAGCGTAGCATTGTGTCGATACATAAGTACAGTTGATCCATAAACGACCCCGTAGCTACCCTCAATATCTTAAGATTCACTGCCCGGAAATTTACATGAACAATGTTATCTTCCACAACACTTACTTTCCGGATGCAAATGTCCGGCTTAGGTTCCCTATCAACAGACATGGTGTCAGCAACTACTTTCGCCAACCGCGCAGTCGGCATTGGCACATTAAGGTCCACACCATAGCAGTAGTCTGGTATGTCAGTCCTGGTTTCCTCTGTCATGGCTACTTGGAATTCGTTTGTTGGTTACAGCTATCCCTATATCGTCACAACGTTACATGTTTATGTTTGCTTTTGTCGATCTCCGCAGAGCTTTTCTAATTTTCTTTATATCTAAGGCTTCTTCTACTGGAAAATTTGCCGACCAATGATTACTGAAAGTCGTATTGTCTTCTGAATCACTTTCCAAAATACCACAACCCCTTGTTTCCGTATGCTACCAAGAGAGCCAGCACGCGTGCCCTCCACCCCGCCGGGTGGGGGACGGGAGGACGGGAGGGTAGACCTCCAGGTCTTTTTCAGCCCCTAAGAACAGAAGAGTGGGGTGGTGCGCTGGTGCGGTAACTGGACAGAGTGAATACTGCAAGACCACACAACCGGCCGTTTGTTGCGTAGGGACGAGGTCGGTTTGGTCCACACATATTCCTTGCCAGCCATCCGCTCCCGCTCCAGTGTGTGGCGAGAAAAGCGGGGGGGGGGTTCCGAAATGGCGACCAAATCCGCCAGCCCCCTTTTTCCCGCTGGACTGGTGCAGGTGAAAAGAGCGGGGCGGGTCTCTAGGAAGGGGGATCCCCGCGCAAAATTAAGGAGAAAATGACATAATAAGTAGATAGGGAAACAGACAAAAGTCTCGCTCTCCTCGTCGGCTTGCACCCCGTTTCTTAAATTAGGTTCCTTAGGCCTATGGTGGTCTGGTGTTTGGTATTCAAGATGCAGATCGATGATGCTAACAGAGTTGGCGATACCAGGCTGGTCAGAAACCAACGGTGCGACTACGTAGCTCGACATAAAAGAAAAGTGCAAACGCACAAGGGTCGGAAGCAAGAGATCAGAACAGGAATGTAAGCCATCTGGACCACTGCCTCCAAACCCCGTACGTGACGTCATGGCAGAAGCAGAAGATTCACCGTCCGGGTTCTACAACCGGAGAGCCTCGTACAATGCGAATATTGGCGGACCATGGCACCAGACAAGGTCGCACAGCTACAACAGTCCTGCGCCGGGGCGCGTACGTCTGGGTCAAAGTCTTCCCGAGGGCCCTAAGCTCGCAACCATGCAGAAAGCTTTGGTACAGGTAGCCATTCAAGTCCTCGCCCTATTGGCGTGTTTGCTGGCCTACATGAACTTCCTGCTGATTCAGCCGTACATGAGTATCATTGTGGCGGCGACGTTGCTGGGTGTAAGTCTCCGGCAACCTTTCAATAGACTAGTGCACAGGATCCATGTCACTCTATCCTTAATTGAGCCGCTTAGTGAAAGCAGGAACAAAGAGAGCGGTGGCCATGACCTTTCAATGCCTCCCGGCGACGAGGTGACAGAACGTCTCAATACACCAAGGCTGGTGGTAGATGAGAGCGGGATGGAAGGAACTGATGAGGCAGATCCGCTGCACTCAACAATAGCTCCATTGGACAAACGGAAAGCACGCAGACCGCGGGCCGCAACGACACATGCAAGCGACCGGCGGGCGCAGTCCATAGGTTCTGGACGGCTAGGAATTGAAAGTGCTGTAGAGTACACCAACGGAGAGGACGAAGAGAGCTTCAAACCATTCCTCGCGCGCGCCAACTCAGTAAAATCAGCGGAGGACCTGCTGGGATCTTCCCCATCGAACAAGGACTGGGGAGAGCAACACCAAAATGCGCGGAGACTACCCGCAAGGGGATTATCAGTGGACCCGAACAGCGGCTTTGGACGGCGTCATTCTCTCCCCGGCGACGATGTCAATCATCTACGCGACGACCTGGCTGGCAGCAGCGACTACGACCTTGATGGTGACTTCCTGATGCAATCCCATGGCAGCAGCGTCTACGATGATCCGCTTCTGCAAGTTGAGTTGCGTCGGCGTCGAATTGAGCAACTCAAGAAGGCCGAATTGCGCGGTGTATGGAAGGTTGTTTACGAATTTTTTGGCATTATCCACGAATCATTCATTGAGAGCGCGAGAGACATCATACGGCTATTGATGCGTGTTCTTTTTATTGCTTTGGAAATTTTAGGTCGGGTCCTGAACTTTGAGACACTGCAGGTTACGAGGACCCCGAAGAAACCCGAAGAGGAAAAGTCCACTATTGGAGACGTAGACGCGGGCCGAAAGAAGGGAGTCCGGGAGAGTGACGTCCTCCGTGGGTCTCCGCTGGTGCGTGTCGCGTCACAGACGTTACGCTCATTTCGATCGATCCAGAGCCTCATGCCTGATGAAGTATCGGAGCATCCGGGGCCCAACACTCGATACAACGGTCTGTCAGAAGGAGCGGGAGTATCCGCTTTCCGATCGGAGCCGACCTCTGCGGGCATTGATGATGAGGATCCTGGTCCTGTCACCGCCGGTGCGGTTAGTGACGTATACTTCCGCTACTTGTTCCAGCTCTGTGCGGTATACATAGTTTACTCGACGGTTAAGCACTTCTACATCACTCCGGGTGCCACAAACAAGTCCTTGCGCATCACTATGGCCATGACCTGGATGTCTTTTCTAGCTTATCTGGTGTACTTCTGTGTTACGGCCGGGCACAACATTGTGCGCCAGGATGCGGGCATTCTGCGATACGCGAAACGGTTAGATAGGGCGACTGGAAACGTGACAACCCGCTTACTTCGCATCCCTTACAACATTTACCGTCTCATTATGGACTATGTGATGGGAATTCTGGAGTCGTGCCGGATTGCCATTCTGGCCAACGTGCGATTTATAATGACGCTAACCCTAGTGCTTGCCATGGGCTTTGGTGGCATCGGCATCACGGGCTATCTAGTTTTCCGATGTATGAACGAAGTGCAGGAAGTCCTGCTCGTTCTCAGAGGCCAAGTGAGCTATCTAGTGTCCGGTAGCGAAAACTACGATTTCTTCCTACGCCTATGGGACTACCTGCGAACAGAAGTCAACGAGAGAGGCAGTACTTTCCTACAGAACGATCGGATCGCCCCATTGCTTGTGTTGCTCGGATTCGCATCGGATACATCGATGGGAGGATCGGAACCTCTGCTAAGGCACATGAGCACCACCATGCCGCATGTGACCATGTTGCTGAGAGACTTTGGATTTGTTGCCGAGAACATCACCAGCACATTTGCGAACATATCGGATAGCGACCCTGCTGCTGGTGGTGAACACGGTTTCACCAGGCATACGGATCCATCTATTGGCCTGGGCGAATCTTTTAGTCTTGCCATGAACGAAATGAGAGATGCGTTTCTCACCGCTCTCAATGACGCTGTCGGAGAGTTTGGTATCTCTGTCGAGCATGTGCTGGAGTCTGGGCAACTCAAGGACGTCAGCGCGGAGTCCCTACAAAACGCCTGGCGAATGCTGCAGCTGGCTATCACCTTTCCCATTCAACTACTCTACTCGGTTATGTACAATGGGTTTGGTCTTGTGATCTTCTTGTCGATTGTCTTCTTCATCCTCAACGGAGACCACGACCTGCCCAACATTGTGATCCGACCCTTCCCAGTCGGTGAGCATTTCCACCGACGGTTCAGCAAGGCGGTGACGGAAGCCATTCAAGGTATTTACGTATGCACACTGAAGATCTCTGTTTTCCATATGCTTCTTACGTGGGTAACGTTCTCCTTCCTTGAGGTCAAGGGTGTATACCTAAGCATGTTGCTCGCTGGCTTCTTCAGTGTCCTACCATTCTTGTCCAGCTACATGATCTGCATCAGTCCTTTGGTGCAGGGATACTTCAAGGGCAACATGACCGGAGCAACCATTGTCTTTTTTATTCACTTCCTCGCCGTGTGGACCGTCGATGGTTACATTTACGAAGAGATCCCCTCCTCCCACCCCTTCCTGGCCGGTCTGGCCATTGTTCTCGGCATCTATACCTTTGATATCCCCGGGGCGCTCTACGGTCCGCTTTTGGTCTGTCTAGCGATCATTGTTTACCAAATGGTAGAGGACATCTATCTCATTGGTACCCCTCATGCATTAGGTGCACCGTCGTGGACCAGCTTAGAGACGCCCGGGCGCCAGACCAGCAGTAGTTGCGTTGAGAACCTCACAGGGGCGACTGCGTCGATGATGCCGCCGCCTCCTGCGATGCAGGGAGGCCAGCGTTCAGCGGCTGCGGGGGGCAGCGGCAAGTGGCAAGGTGTTGGCCCTGCCACGGGTCATCGCATGACACCGTTGAGTGAGAGAAAGATTTGAATTTGTGCGCATCATCGCCGTTGGATAGGGAACTCATTAGTTGTTAAAACAATAATATACATGTATGATACAATAGTAGTGATGAAGACGCGTTGCTTTTCTTGTACATTCACTGGTCGTCATACTGCCCGACGTCCTCAGCGTCCAATCGTTCGCTGACCTCTGCCACAACCTCCGGGTAGTATTGGGCCACGCTGCGCTGCAGTTTCAGAACCCGCTCGTGCAGTGCCTGCATATCTTCTCGCAGCGCCTTCACCTCCTTCGTATGTTGCTTCAGCCGGGTTGTGTTGGTGTCTGCCAAACTTTCTGTGAAATTGAGAAATCCGTTCAATGTTTCGTTGCTTTTCTCAAATTGCAGGAGTATCTTCTTCTGAACATCTGCCATCCCACGAATGTCCTCGAGACTGGCCGTGTCCGCAATGGCTTTGGAGAAGACTTCGGTTGCGGCACCTGTTTCGGCATCATAATCGCAGTCTTCGGATTGAAATGAACTCATAGAGACTGAAGTTACAATGCCAGGCTGCTTACTTGGCGCTTGATTTTCCATGTTTGCGCCTTTTCGCTTTCCTAAGGTTTTGGATCCACTGCTTCCTCTGTTGTTCCGCAGATTCCAACTAAACGGGTATGTAT
This sequence comes from Corallochytrium limacisporum, assembly GCA_002811645.1. Classification (NCBI taxonomy): domain Eukaryota; genus Corallochytrium; species Corallochytrium limacisporum. The sequence continues at coordinate 76,838 of PDIP01000016.1, forward strand.
CTCTACATTCCCTTCTCTTTTGCTGTCTCTATTAAGTGATCATCCAACTCTATTTGATAGCATCTCATTCATTCATTCATTCATTCATTATCAAAAGGCATTGCGAGGTAACCTATGCAGTTCCACAAATAGCATCCAAAGTAGGCCAACTACAAGTACCCAGGAGGGACTGGCTCTTTTGCACCCAAATCCCCTCACACTCCCCACCGAAGCCCTAACCCACTGCCGCATAACAACAATAGAAAAATTGGGCCCCCAATTTGCGCGCGGCTTTGCGTACGGACGGGTTACGCGTAGAGATGGATGAACGCCACTGGTGCCGGGGTGGCTGTTTTTAGGGCCCCCAGTGTTTGCTTTTCGGGTACGCTCGTGTATCGATGAGTACAGTTATTGCTGTTGTCGGATCAATTCCCTCGTAAGTTCATAGCACTGTCCCGTTCATTTCCTTTTTAATGGGTCGTTCATGTAAGATATGGTATTTATCATTCCGCACGTGGACGACTCATCGTATGGTCGGTAATGGTAGGCACGTGTTGATATCGATCTGAGAACATTCAAGGCTATGGATCTGTAGAAAACTTGTGACCGGTTTTCTACTTTAGAGCATACCATGGCCGCTGTGACCACAGCCACTCAATGGCTATCCCAGATACAAGAGCGCGTACTTCATTGGTGGCAAGGCGCGACTGAGCAACACCAGGGCTACGTTCTGCGGAGCCAGCTACAGAGTGCGGTCAGCAGTCTACAACTGGCACTGCGAGATCTTGGTCTGCAAAGCAATTACAAGCAAAAGGAACCTGAGACTTTTCTTGAACAGATTGAAGCATACATGCAATATGCAACGCGATTAATCTTCCCTCGGTTCACACCTGGAGAGGCGTCTGCCTTTTGCCTCGGTTTTGCGATGGCCTGCGTTCTATGTTTGGTTGTGTTCGCCCACAGCAGTCGACGTGAAGTATGTAAACAGATCATTGATCTCAAATCCCATGACAGGTTACTATACGAAGTGAAGCAGGAGCTGATAAAGATTCAAGAGTTCGGCCGAAAGACTCCGGACACACTGTACGAAAGGGAGTTGTTCATGAGCCCCAGCCAGATGGTCGACATGGGACTACTTCGAGAGACCCTGCTGCAGCAAGAAATCGAAAGGGAGGCCATGAAGATTGCGGCTGGATCAAATGACGCCACTATTCCATCCCCGCGACCCCTTGGGGTCAGTCGAGCCCGGTCAAACCCCTCAAAGCTGTCGTCCAATGCCACAAACAGTACCACCAGTGGTAGCATGAACTTTAGAGAATGGGTTAAGAAGATGGATGAGATGGAGGATATGACACCGATGCGAGAGCTCCGCAATAACCACGCGGCCAATGCTGGTCCATACACACCCAAGTCCGGCTACGGTTCCACAGAAGGATCCACTGTTGATCTTAATCTTTCCGATATGAAACTCCGTGAACGATTCATCAATGGCGCGGGTATAAGTCACAGTGAACCCCGGCCGTACCGAGTGGGCCGTGCAGTCGCTGGCGCCGCGCTTGCCGAGGACGAGGAAGACGAGATTAGCCCAGGTAAGGGCTTCGAGTCCGCGTCCGCTTCCAAATACGCCGTGGGTGCATGAAAGACAATAAACACAAAAAGACATATTCTCTCAGAAAGCAACTACAGTCCGCCCGTCAACCTAAACCGTTGTTGTGGAACTCCTATAATTTAATGGCCCTCTATACTGTTATCACTATACTAGCCCAAGAGCTGAGCAATCTGTTCCGTTTTGCTGGCATCAAGGTCTGTAGGGATCACAACCTGAATCTTGACGAAAAGGTCGCCTTTCTTTGACGCCATCTCGTGGTATGGCATGCCTTCACCAACAACCGTGAGCACATCTCCCGGCTGGCTCACACCATCACGCGCAATGACGAACTCATGCCCGTCCAAGTGGATGCGTGTTGTGCTGAATCCTTGCAGAGCGTCCTTTAGACTAATATCCAACTTCACTTCGAGATTATTGCCGTCCCGCACAAAGGTCGAGTGCGGTTGGGTTGCAATACGGAAGATGACATCACCGGGAATTGTGTCAACTTCTTGGTCACCTTCCCGAACAAAAACAATTGGTTCACCATCCGGGATGCCTGCCTCTACGTCCACAGTCAACTTCCGCTTACCACGCGTGTGCTTTTTACCTTCACAAACAGGGCACTTTTCCGTAATCTTCACACCGGTGCCTCCGCAGACATTGCATGGTCTCTGCATGCGCTGTACCATGCCCGGACCTAGGCGCTGTTCAACGACAATCTGACCACGACCTTGGCACTTGGGACACTGCTGTATTGCTTCCTGACTGGCTGCTCCGGATCCATGGCAATGAGAACAGATCGTTTTCTTGACCACTTCGACCTCGAAGGTGGCTCCGTTGTAAATGTCTTCTAGAGTGACCAAGAGATCAGCCACGATGTTGTCACCCCTTCGCTGGGCATTTCGGTGACCACCTCCGAAGAAAGATCCAAAGAAATCTGCGAAGGGATCGAAGCCACCACCGCCACGCCCGCCTCTGCCGCCGTCCTCCATGCGCTCTAGACCCGGGAAGCCTTCACGGTCGTAGACAACTTTTTTCTCTTCGTCGCTCAAGACGTCGTATGCAGATTGCAATTCTGCAAACTTTTCCTCCGCGTGAGGGTCGTCCTGGTTCTTATCCGGATGCAACGAACGGGCCAGCTTTCTGTAAGCTTTGCGAATATCTGCTTCGCTGGCGTTGCGCTGGACGCCGAGAACCTCGTAGAGGTCACGGCGATTGGCATCAACCAGGCAGACCAGAAGCAAGGCGAAAAGAAAGAGGTAGCCCCAGACTCGCATGGTTCTTCTTTATTTGTACACTATCCACGTACCAATCTGAAACAATTTGTTCTTCAAAACTCTGCTCACCTTCAGACCATGTCTATCTCTCTTTGGTTAATGGGACGTCCGACCAGCGAGTTCCAAGGGAGAAGTGTATTGACTGTTTGTGTACGTATGCCTTACTTCTACAATACCTGATCGAGACAACGTTCTCACAAGGTGCTCGAAACGGCTGACCGAGACGCCAGTGGCCGACCGAGACGGGATTCCCCAAGCCATTCAAAACCGGGGACCAGCACTGGCCCAAACAAACACGGGGATAAAATAGAAACTAAGAGAACATAGTACTTGGCCAGCGTTGGCTACGCTCACACGCATGCTGAGTATTGTGGGCTGGGTGCGTGGTGGGACGGGGGCTGTCTGATGCAGTGGCAGGCAGACTAAGGCCCCGCTGTTGTGCCTTTTTGGTAACTTCCCTCATTTCCACGGAGTGTCCAACAAGGCCCCCCCCCGGAGCGGGTTTGGGGGGTGGTGGGGAAGTTCGGGAATTACGTGTTTGCCAATCCAGTCCCGGGTGTAAAATAGGCCCGAAAATAGCTGCCTGGGGTGGAGGGACGTGGCGACGTCCGGCGAACGTTGTGAAGACTGGGAACCGAGACGTTGATAGATGCACGCCTTGAGCATCGACAAGATATCGTTCTATTGTTTGGTCAAAGAGGACAAATGGTTGAGCACGAGTGATGATAATGTGTGGATGATATAAAAAGAGGAGATCAAAGGTGCCTTTCCTTTCTTTTCGTCCGTCGTTTGCGTTCATTCTGTTGGCCCTTACGAGTGGAGCTACATTGACATGTTTGAATGATTATGAGATATGATGCTTGTCCCAACTGACACAGTAAGGTAACATAGAAAGGCACAGACAACCACCATACGGCTTTTGAGATATCGAACTTAGTAAGAGAAAAGTATTGAAAGAGGGGAGACAGGTCTTTGTTGTTGGAAGGAAAGGAAGACAAGTTGCCGTGAGTTGTCCGGTAGGCCTCGGGCTCTACATTGAATGTGCGCTTCACCATTTCCTGATACAGTTGAGAAACGAATGAAAACAAGACCGAGAAGAGAAGGAAAGGACTTGGGGGTCATCGAAATGTGAAAGACTAGGGAGGTGAAGAAGGTCCTGACGAGTTGTTGAGATTGAGAGAATCAGAGATGAAGTTAGAGGGATGACAGGACAATGCAAAATCGAATGTTGGGTGACACCTGTTGATCTTGACGATGTTGCGGCAGCCAGTACAACGCAAACGCCGAATAGGATCAACAGCAATACCCCTAAACAAAGGGGGGACGAAAGGGCACAGCAAACCGAATTTTGCCGCACTTCCGTAAAATGGGTCCTCCAAATTGTGAGAATATGAGATGCCCCACTGAATTCAGCGGATCATTCCGGCACGGAAACCAGAGCTGGCATTCTGTCCCATGCTGCCGAGGTTAATGGATCCCATTTCCTTCTTACCCTCGCTGGCGAAGCATTTCCAGAAGCGCAGGGTCTCGTCACCTGCGGCACTGCAAACGGTCTGTCCATCCGGGGATATGGCCATGTGCAGAACACGCGAAGTGTGACCTGTCAGCTCTGTGACCTTGGCCATGGAAGGATATTTCCAGATGCAGAGCTGATTCTGACTAAAACCGTGAGAGCTTACAATCTCACGATGCTCTGTATTCCACAGCAGCGAGCAAACCTGGCTCTTGGTGTCAATGGAATTCAGGCAGGTGCCATTCGTGGCATTCCAGAAGCGAATGTGACGGTCGGCAGTACCACCACCAGAAGCCAGTGTATTGGCGTTCCATGGGCACCACGCCAGGGCCTTGACGGCCGCAGTATGGTCTGAAAGAACGTGCCTGGCTGATGTACCCTCTCCGTCTCGCCGGCCGGCAGTAGTGCTAGCATCCCAAAGCATGAGCAAGTTATCATTGGCTCCTGATGCCAACATGGACCCATCTGGGCTCCACTTCAAGCCACAGATCTCTTGCTCATGGCCAGTTAGAGTGGCTGTGTGATGCTCACGGGCACGGACGTCATGATGGTGTATGTTACCACTACGACTGCCGCTGCTTAGGATGTGACGGTTCCAGCTCATGGCTCCTACACGGGCTGTATGACCCTTCATGGAGCGCATCATGCGCTGTTTCTCTACGTCCCACAGCTGCACTTCACCGCCGTCAGTACCGACAGCGAGGTACGAGCCTTTTTGAATCCAGCTCACGCTAGATACGTAGGCATCATCTCCACCGTTTTCTACGTCCATGAGATGTTGGATGGCACCTGTGCCGGCATTCCAAATGTAGACGCTGGGTCCAAGGGCTACCGCAAGGAGATTGCTTGCATTCCAGTCCAGCAGATTCAGATAGTAATCATCCATCAGCTCCGGCGCATCAAGAATGCGATCCGGTGCCTGGGGAATAATACGATTACTTTTGCGGGTACGATTAGCGCCGCTGACTGAGCGACCAGAATAAAGCACCCGGAGGTTGTTTTGGTGTTCCATGGAAGGCAGGGGTGCCTTCTGTGTGTACGTCAGAATCTTGGAAGATTTTGTTCCCGGACGGAAGAGAGCCTCTTCGGCACTGCGGCTGTAGGCCTGCTTCGATGGTGATCCGCAGGTGCAGTACGCATTTCGACAGATGCAATCTTCAGGATCCCGGTCCAATTCGGTGTCCCGGCTTGAGTCCGCGCGATCAGACCCATTTCCGTCCGCTCCTGCGCTACCTTTCGGAGCCTTGGACGGACTTCCCTTCTTGCTGACTAAATGATGGTGTCCAAGGTCAAAGTTCATGGCACCACGAGTGGGAATGAAGCGATCACGGTCGCGATCACCTGGACCTGACATGTTTTCGTCATTGCTCGCGGGACCACCAAGCTTTGGCCCCCTCTGCTTGCGTAGAGGAGTGTTGTGTGCGGATCCTCGAGTCAACACTTTCTTGCGAAGTGTGGGAGGACCGTTTGCTCCACCGCTGGCATTCAACCTGGAAGGAGTACCTAGCAGGGGAGCCCTACTAGTTGTGTGTTCTATTGACATCTGTGCCTTAGGAGATCTTGTGCCTCTTCAAAGGACGACTATTGGTTACAATAAATGTTCCGCTTATAGGATTGGCTATACACCGGATTGTTTGGATGCTAAGTTTTGTTCTTATCTATGCTTGAAATGGAATCAACTGCTCTGGTAGCCTGAAATTTAATCATTGAAGTAGGTTGCGGTAACCAATACTTGATTGTGCGGCTGCAGAAAGCCAGTATGCCTTACGCATAGTCACACAGCTTGAAGATAGAACAGTCAGTTCCACAACAACTCCCATCAAACCATTGAAGAATGGAGACAACCAAACCAAGAGAGCTACGGACGCGAGGTTCTCGCCTCGGTACAGTCAGGGTCTCGTCTATGTTGGTCTTTCCAGCAGTCTTGGCGTTTATGGCCCTTCACTTGTTGTGCACCCAGTGGACGACCCTTATGTGGTTCTCCAGTAAAATTCTTGGACATTTAGTGAAACCGGTTTACAATTTTTAAACTTTCCCCGCCTACCCCTTCACTATCAAGTTTATATGGATTTTATTTCACCTGGCCCTCGCACCGGTGCGCTCACAAAAAAACCAAACTTGGCGACCTGCCCCGGGGGGGGGTCGGTTTCCCTCTTCCCCACGGTTCTCCATTGGCACGAGCCTCACCATCTCTCTCCCGGGTAAAAATAGACCCCGAACCGTCCTGCCCAAAAATTCAACTCCGGATCGGAACTCGTATGGAATGTCCGTTACGTAACACTGGCTTATGTGTTTATGGCTTAAATATTTCAATGACAGCAAAGTTGTATGTGGAAAATAGTAAAAGGTTCTCAGTATCTGTGTAAGAGCATGGCTTCTCAACCTTCAACGGAGCATCCGCCTGACACCGAACGCGAGCCCGACAGCAATGCCTGCACCGACGAGAAGGACCATCAGAGGCTGAGGGATTAATCCTTTGGGACTAGCATACTCAATGTCTCCGTGCTCTTCCCTACGGATCACCTCTTTCATGTCCTCTGCACTAATGGCCCCCACTCGCAGGCAGCGAGTCGGGTTCTTCATGAGCTCGGCCAGCTGCGGAGGCAGAGGTACGTGTTCTCCAGGGATGGCACGCTCAGTGGCCTCTTGAAACTTTCCGGGGTGCGCAGTCAGCAGAGTACAAATAGGTTGTCCACCATGGCTACCTCCGTTAGTGGTTCCGTTGGAGGTGCCATCTCGGCGTTCTTGGTACTTCTCTGTGGCATAAACACCAATCGCAGAGTGCGGACACAGTAGATACCCGGCCTCGCGGTAGTAGCGACGGATGGTCTTGACAATTTCGTTGGTGTTGGCGTTGAACGAGTCAAACTCGGACTGAGCACGCTGCAGCTGCTGCGGCGTAACTGTCAGGCGTCCCGTGGCCTTGAAAATGTCCATGAGTTCCTTCAGCTGTGCACTGTCATGGTCGCATAACATGTACAGGTACCGCTCAAAATTGGAAGAGATGCTAATATCCATGGCGGGTGCAAGGGACGGCACTACTTTCTTGATGCTGTAGTCACCGGCACTGAACATACGATGTAGGATGTCGTTGTGATTGGTGGCCACAATCAGACGACTTATCGGAAGACCCATCTGCTTGGCATAGTAACCTGCTAGAACATCGCCGAAATTTCCTGTCGGCACCGTGAAAACAACAGGGTTGCCAAACTGTACGTCTCCGCTGTCGCACATTTGGTTGTAAGCATGGAAGTAGTATACAATTTGGGCCAGAATGCGAGCCCAGTTAATGCTATTGACGGCACCGAGATTTTGGGACCGCTTGAAATCAAGATCACCAAAGAGTTCCTTGACAATGTTCTGACAGTCATCAAAGATGCCGTCGATGCCAATATTGTGAATGTTGTCGTCCAGGACGGTAGTCATCTGACGCTCCTGGATCGGTGCAACTCGACCAGATGGGTGCAACATGTAGACATCAATGTTTTCCTTACCGCGCACACCATAAATTGCTGCACTACCAGTGTCTCCGGAAGTGGCGCCTACAATTGTCATGTGTCTGCCCGGGTGGCGCTTGAGCAGGTACTCAAACAGAGATCCTAGGAATTGCAGAGCGACGTCTTTGAAGGCAAACGTTGGTCCATGGAACAATTCCAGTACAATTTGATCATCGGCAGGACGGCGATGGTTTCCCTTGCGTTTGAGGCCCGAAACGTGTTTCACAGGTGTCACGAGCTTGGAGCGGAAGGTACTGTAGGACTTTTGAGCAAGGTGCGCCAAGTCAGCAGTTGGGATCTCTTCCTCAGAGATATACTTGCGCCAGATCTTAACAGCCAGATCTTGGAAACAAAGACCGCGCCAGGCAGTCAGCTCCTCATATGAAACAGAAGGAATAGATTCCGGCACATAGAGTCCGCCATCGTCGCAGAGACCTTCCAGCACCACCTCTTCAAAGGTACGGCCAGCGGATCCACCCCGAGTACTACAGTAACGCATGGCTTGATTTGTAAGTTCCTTCTTTAAGTTATGCAGTGAACAAATTTACCAACCCTATTAAAAACACTTTGAGGTCGACACTGTCTACAGGAACGACACTGTCTACAGGAACATACTTTACCGTCAGCAAAATTCCGGTCCGGTGTTTGTTATTGAATGGAGACTTCTTCCAGGGTCACTCCGAACAAATCCATTTCATTAGCACATATGATCTCCCATGTTGTAGGAGTTCTATAATAAAGTACCCTATTTACTGGTGTGCTCATCACGGAAGTGATAAAAAAAACAACATGGGGTACAGTGGGATTCTTCGGACCGACCCGTTCGGTGAAATGGACCCCCTGCTGGCCAACCCGCCCCACCTTCCCTTGCCCAACCCACCCACCACAAAACCACCCCTGGACCTCCACAGCACACGAGTGAGAGAGCCATTCGAATCCGTTCCTTCTACACATAACAATTCTTCGCTATGTGGTCGAGAGATGGGATAGCCATGCCCCGGGTCGGTGGCATAAGCGTCGGGCATGGACAACAATTTCTGAATTTTTCCAGGGCGGACAACATAGCCACAGCGGAGCGGTTACTTACAGGCGTCACTTTAAACAAATTGGTTTGTTCAGTATTGGAAACTCACATCTGCAGCTGCAGGCGAGGGCCATTTCGACTTTATCTGTTCGATATCCACGAAGGAAACGCTTCAGGACCCACTCCCGCACCCAAGCCCTACCATGCGTTTTTAAACAAAAAATGAAACCCTAATAGTTTATGTAACTCTGAAACACTGTGGCTCTGAGATGTACGGGGCCGATGTGTTCTTAACCTAAGAGCGGTGAGGTGTAGTATGATAGACCAAGGTGATGTCTGGAAACGAGCACCAGGTATCATACTCTTTGTGTTTCTTTACGACGTTGGCTTTGGAATTGTTCCTTTGGCAATCGTCCCTGCGATGCTGCTACAGTTGTTCCTTACCCGCATTTTCAATCCGATGGTTTGTATGTGGAAGTGTATTTGCAGACACCCTTGCCGGTTACAAGTTGCTCTTCAGCATAGTACTGAGTTGGCCATTTCGTGATGCAGCTTGGACATCACTGTTACCACCCAGGTGCTGACCGTTGATGAATACATTGGGCACCGTGCGCTGCCCGCTAACCGTGGCCAAGTATGACTGAATGTCGCTGCCATGGGCCTCCTGATCGAGCTCCATGATATGAACGTCAGCATTAATCTTGGACAGAGTGCGTTTGGTCTCATCGCAGTAAGGACAGTAGCTCTTGGAGAAGACCATGACCTGCTTGTTCTTGATCAGGCCGTCGACTTCCTCCTTCAGAGGTCCTGAGATGGTGCTGGACTGGCTGGCACCCATGCTGAAGAAACGTCCCGGTGCTGCGGTCGCAATCAAAGGGATTCTCAAAGTTCGGATAGTAGTCTGCTGGAAGATGTTTCCCCGCATTACTGCAAGCATACCGCAAAAGTCAATTGTATGCAAGGCTGCTGGTGGTGTATCTGATAGCTTTACTATTGTGGAATAAATATGAGGGTAGTATTGAAGTAGTCCTCTTCTTCCTCATGTACCACACTGGTCCAGGTCATGCAGCAATAGTCATTTCATGCCCAGAACGGTCTAAAACGTTGCACGAGCGTTGTTGAAACATGGTGTTCTGCAACGCTTCGCCGGCTTGCAGCGGCACCCACCATCCACGGGACCGGGTTGGACAGGCGTGCGGTGCTGACAACTAAGGACTAAGCAGCAGTTCATAGTAAATGTATGGGGCCATCAGAAGATAGGCCCGGGGAAGTACGCGTCTCCAAATTTTCTTCATGCAAAGGAGGAAGTTGGACGATTCGTGAAGGACCAGCAACACATTTACTATGCAACTCTTGAACGGCGTCCTCCCCCCGCGGGGGGGGGGGGCCAACTCTCATGACCGTCGCCGAACATGGGCACACAAGCCGAAGCCAGGACATGAGCAGGATATTTTTAACCGGAGATCGAATCAACACAACTTTTGTACTATATTAGAGTGTGCGAGGTCAGCTGTATTTCAAAAATACGGGATTTGTGAACTTTCCAGTACCGTGCCACCTGTGGGCCAGAAATTTTTCCATTACTATTTGTTTCTCTAACAAATTCGAGGGGAAAGAGCAGCTGTCCAATCAGTTTTGCGACCTATATTGATATATGATATACGGATATTATCTATGAACACTGCGGGATGGAGAACCAAAAGTATTCAAAAGTCCAATCCACAGAGGCCTCCCCTCCCTCACGAGAGTGGGCGGAAGGGTAAGCGAACTTGGGAACGACGGCCAATTGATTGCGGGTCTGGTTTGGTCTACCGTGTTTCCCACAGAGGGACGTTCCGCCCAAGCAGTACCTGGTGAAGAGTGAACCATGGACCCTGAGTCTTACGCTCTACTAGAGACCCTCTCTGTGCTCGTGTCTTCTCACACTCACAAGAAGGAACACTGCACGTATGCGGTTCTCCTCCCGTGCAAGTTACCTATACATCTCCAGGGTTGCCATCTATGGGCGGACGAAACTAGTTGCTTACTATGTGCACGCATTGCCTATGGTGTTCTTCCATTCGATATATTTGAATACGAATGAAACTATTTTGGAATCGTGCGTCACAGAGTGAGGTGAACGTTGGAGAATGGCGATCAGTCACACAGACAAGGCAACGATAGAAAGGACTAAACAACTTTGCTAACAAGCAATAGACCATGTTCCGCCAGTTTGCTACCGGAGCCCTGCGCAACAGCGCTGCCCTTGCTTCCCGCCGTACTATGAGCACCGAGGCTGTTCCCAGTGAACTGTGGAAGCTTGGAAGGCTTAACCATGTCGCTATTGCTGTGCCGAACATGGAAAAGGCCACGGCATTCTACAGGGATATTCTTGGAGCCAAAGTTTCGGCCCCTGAGGACTTGCCGGCGCATGGTGTAACCACGGTCTTTGTGGAGCTGGACAATACCAAGTTTGAGCTCCTGCACCCCTTCGGAGAGAACTCCCCGATCGCCAACTTCTTAAAGAAGAACGCTGACGGCGGTATTCACCACGTCTGCATTGAGGTCGATGACATCCACAAGGCTGTTGATGCCGTGACAAAGAACATTCGGGCTTTGAACAAGGAGCCTAAGATTGGTGCTCACGGCAAACCGGTCGTTTTCCTGCACCCCAAGGACTGCAATGGTGTGCTGGTTGAGCTTGAGGAGGCCTAAGTCGTCGCGATCTTGATTCAAAACCTGTTCTCGGTTTCCCATTTCGAAACTGAAGTTCCTTTTTCCTCCCACATCCAATATAGTTCCATTAGCAAATTTATACGACTCATCCAAAGTGCATCATGATCGTTTCCTATCGACTTCAACGATGTTTTGAATTCGTTTATTGGAAGCAGAGTGTGATCTGAGTTATGATCGGTCTAAAACTCCTTTTCAATGACTGTCCTCAACCTGCAGGTCCCGCGCCACCATCTTTTGGCAGATGGAATGGTAAGAATCTTTGTGTTCCTTAAAGAAATCGACAGTCTGCTGTTTTACGTTCGCATCACCGCAGTTGAAGAGATCACGGAACAGGGGACGGGTAAACTTCATTCGCCCCTGTGTCCGAAGCATCTCAAAAGCCTGCTCGGCGAAGCCGAATTCTTTGGATCGAATGGCAAGAGTGAGGAAGCGGAAAAGTAACTCCGCATTCTTGGTCGTGGCAAAGCCATACACATCGCCGAGCCGACTGACCCGCTGCCCGTCCAAAGGTGCGCGGTCGATCAGTTTTTCGAGGAACACGATCTTTTGTTTGGTGTTGTAGTCTGAAACATCATTGGCATTCGCACTCAGCCAGTCTGCGTCTGTCTCACTCAACCATTTGGAAACTAGACGGTCGATCTCTTGCAGCAGATCCATGCTAATGTCAGGCTGTTCCGGGGGCATCCCAACGGCAAGGATCCATTTGTCCCACGCAATGGCGTCCAGCTTCCCCTGGTCTACATTGCCTGCCTCACGGAAGAACTTGAGGAAATGTTCCTTCATGTCCGCCACGGTAATGCTTTGGTACTCAAAGTCCGAAAAGTACTGCTTCAGCCACGGTTCAAAGTTTTCTGGTCCACCAACAACCTTCTCCAGATGGCGGAGCAAATTGTACCCCTTCTCATAGGGAATGGAGCTGAACGAATCGTCAGGATCAACGTCCTGGTATTCAATGTGTAAGGCGGTGAACCGGTGGTCCTCACCGTATCTCTTGATGTCATCGCGCATGTCGCACCAGCCGACGTAGGCATCGAGCTCAGACAATTCAAAACCGTACAGTTTGGAGCAAATTCGGCGCTCAATGAAGACCGTAAACCCTTCGTTAAGCCAGAAGTCACTCCAAGTCGCATTGGTGACCAGATTACCAGACCAGCTGTGAGCAGCCTCGTGGGCCACGACATTGACCAGCGACCGATCCCCCGCAATCAGGGTCGGTGTCACAAAGGTCAGGCACGGATTTTCCATACCTCCGTACGGGAAGCTCGGCGGCAGCAAGAGAATATCGTAGCGTCCCCAACGGTATGGAGGAAGGAAGCTCTCAGCAGCCTGCAGAAATTTCTCCGTCTCCGCAAATTCCTTTGCACCCGCATCGACCATCGATGGCTCGCTCCACACCGCGGAACGGGGGCCTACCTCCCGGCTCTCCAAATCACCGACCACTAGTGCCAACAGGTAGCTTGAGATGGGCACCTTCTGTTCGAAACGGCAGACGTTCATTTCTGTTCCCTCGACGTCAGCTTTGTCTGATCCGGTCAACACGGCGCTCATTAGGGCTTTCAGTGGTGGATGCACTATTACCTCAGCGCTGTACGTGTGCTTGATGGCTGGTGTGTCTTGGCAAGGAACAAATGATCGAGCGTGGATTGCCTGGCACTGGGTGAACATGTAAGGATGCTGTTTACCTGCAGTCTGTGAAGGGTCGAGCCACTGTAGAGCGCTTGCGTCAGGGCTCGTTTCGTATTCAATGCGAATCAAGAGGCGGGATCCCTTGCTTGCGCCGTTGGGCAGTGGTAGCTTGAGCGGAGTACCGTAGGCTGCGTGCTTTGGGCCTTCCTCCCACTCCAGCTGCGTGGTGCTGCCAGATTCGACTAGTTCTGCGGCACAGACAGTAATGTCCCGTGTGTCAAGTACAATCTCTTTGATCTCTGTTTTGGGTTCAATGTGCAGGTGCACGAGGCTGTGCACGGACTTGGTCTCGAAGTCTGGTAGGAGCCTGAGCTTCATGTGCGTAATGGGAGCGTCATAATAGTTGCTCTGCGTGCAAGTATCACGCTCTTTCGGAATCGAGATGCTCATGATTGGTGCAATAATGTTTTGCTTAGTGCTTGTGCTTCTCTATGGTACAAGTGATCAGTAGATAGTGTACAAAGAATGCACTCTATCACAAAAACATATCCCGTCAGGATCACAGACGAGATCAACACCAAGCCGGTTGTGCTTTGCTACACGTCGGCACAATCACTGCACAATGTTTCCCAAAGTCCGAGAGTGCCCTTAATTACCACACAGCTGCATAATCAAATAGGTCAAACTCTAGCTGTTCAAAATGCTACCCACTGTGACCATCAATCCTGTCTTCAGTTCACACCCACCGACTCCGGAGTATTGAGCACCGTGAGCGACTTCCCCTGCCCCCTCCCCCTAAAGGGGAGGGGAGGGCACAACATTGTCACCCGTCTTTTTCCTGGCCCCCCCCCCATCTGGTAGTGCGCAATACGGCATGAGATCGGGACATATGCTGCCTGCTGGCCACCACCGGCTTGGTAGCGGACCTCGGACATATTACCTGCTCCCTATGGGAGTCTCGTCCGTTTTGCTCCGGTCACTCGCTTTGTTGTTATCGTCCGTTTCGTTTCCAATCCAGGACCCCACCGTGGCCCGGTAATATATCTTGGGCAGGTGGCCCTCGCTAGTGTGTTTACAAATGCTTAGTTTTGCGGTCAGGAAAGCCAGACGTCCGTGGTCCGCTGCGAAGTCAGGGAGGTTTTTCGGTAGTCCACATAGGGACTCCGAAAGTGACACCCCGACACCCCGTTTAGAAGACCGGGAGGCTCAGCACCGCAAAGCACAACATAGAAGCAGTCAGCGCACAGGAAACAAAAAATCAAACTTGATTGTAATTGATTATATACTTGATTGAATCAACAAAGAGATGCACCGCAGTGGACATCAAGAGTGGATCTGGTTCGTTGCACTATGCCCTGCTGCCTGAGCGGAAGCCAACAAAGGGCTACACATACCATTAGTGTGCACTTACCGCCATGCTCGAACGCTATGCATCAACATTGCACCCTCCCTGTAAGCGTACCCTGCAGAGTTCGCGGGCATTTGGGTGGCCATGAGGTTCGCTGGACCGATTAAGATACAGGTGCGCTCAATGAACTTGACACGGTATATCACCATCAATTGAAATTCCCCTCGCGGACCCTCGCGGGTTTATCATGTTGTGCGCAAAGGCTCCTCACAGAGACTTTAACTGCATTTCATTCCGACCTCAGTATGGGTGACAGTGAGACTCATCATGTATGCATGGAGACAAGACATAACCATGTTTGCAACGAGTCAGAGATCCACTTCCACTAGACGATGTAACACCGTGTGGCTTTTGTTTGGAATCTGTGTATCGGATCCTGTCATTGTAGAAGGATGCGTCCATAGGTGTAACAGAATGAGTGTCCGGAGGATCGCCTCTGATCTTAGTTCCATGAACCTCTGATCCGTATTCCATTTCACGTTGTCTCTTGGCCTTCAATCCCAAGCAAAGATTCCGTACAGGCACTTGCAAACCAGCTAGTTAGATTTCACCTGGATCACGGCGGATAATACGGCTTGTTTCACAGGACAAGAGCAGGGCAGGGATCTGTCCATTATCGAAGACAATTATCAGGCTGCGAGTTCGAATGGCGCCAGTGCAAGCCGGAAGGTACGTTGCAGTATGGCAGAGCCTGGTGGACCGGTTACTCGGAAAGCAGTTTGCTAATGGTGTTTGGATGGCGACGGATGATGTGGAATGTACCCACGATCACCTCTTGCGTGGGTGCAGCTCGGTGTTGATGTGATTACCCTTCAGCGGACAGTGCTCGGCGGCGAGGTAAAGATCGGTGCGCCCTCTTGCGCACAATAGGTGCCCCGTGAAGTTGCCCGACACCACCACTCTGACGCGGCGGCCGGCGGACAGGGGCGGACGAGGAGGGACCGACTGGGCGTGTTGTCCCCGCCCCGGGGGGGGGGGGGGCCGGTGAGTGGGATCGTTGAATTCATAACTTTCCCAGTGCGTCTTTGCTCATATTCTTCGAGACTGTGCAAGACTATCCAAATTTTCCATGTATTGCATATGAATACAGGGGCTCCTAAGACCTGCTATGTTTGGGTGATAAGGGCAAGCTACGGGTGGATGGCATATTGATTACGAGGTGTAAACGTTAGATTATGACACACCGAAACATGTTGTTGAAGAAAATATATATATACATTTGATGTACTTAAGCCGTCCATCAGCCTATCAACACTGAGTAGCGAAGAAATTTATCTTCAACTTTGCTGTAGTAGACCACATCTACAGGACGCCTGCACACAAAAACGTGGTGATAAGGGTTCTAAATTTCCCATACAATCCCATAGTAAATGGGGCTGCAATAGGCGCCAAGTCATATTGCGCAGATACGGATTATCGGATGGGCCCGAGCTTTGTTTATTGCGGTGAAAGGAAACACAGCCAAGGCGTGCGCTGTTCCCTCAGCACCTGTTGCACAGATTGTGAAGTGGGACCATAGAAGGAAAACGGATGCGGAGGTTTCATGGAAAGTCTTTGATGCCGACTTGAAAGCGCAGTCACAGAAGGCACAAAGATGAAATTGGGAAGAGATATGAATTTGAACGAAGATACGGATGGATGGATCATCGGCTGGTTGGAACTGACGTTGGTTTTACACATGTTCTAGCGCGCACACACACTCCAGTCGCTGCCCAATATTGGCAGCAGTGAAGGACGACTACGATGCCCGGTTTTAGACTTGTGTGTGGCAGATACCGTTGAGTGTTCGGCAAGGCGGTTACAAAACCGGAGGAGGTGGTGAAGGTGGTGGTGGTGGTGGTAGGCGGGTGTCGTCATATCTGAGGGATTTCACGTTCTCGTATTTACACCGGCCCGACAACACAGGCCAACTTCCGAAACAGTCAAACAGGGCGTTGAAGGCTCCGCCCCTTCCCCACTTCCCCACACTTGCCCAACCGTGAATCACACAATTCTCCGGAAAAAATGACATTTGCCTTTTACTACATTCAGAAAAGTTTGGGCTTCGCCATTGTATGTGAGGGTCACCGTGTTGTCTCGTCGATATTCAATTGTCACCGCTTGGACAATCGATGTGTATACTATATCGCTGTCCGCGCCCTCGAACATGGGAAGCTTGTCCATCACGATGGCAAGTCTGTGTTTCACGAGTCATGAGATGGTCAGACACAGGTTGCGAGTATTATGTAGGATTCCAAAATTGAGTGGGCAATTGGACTTGAGCTGTGCCGACCGCCAATTGTGTTTCACAAATCATACTGCATGTCAGAAAACCAAACCCAACGAAGCCTTTTCCATTACATATTTCAGTGCTTAGCTCAGAGAAATGGAATAGAGAGATGTCAACACGGCGGTTTCGTCTGACCATCCCATAGAATTTCCTGCTACTGCAGGCGCCGGGTGCTGATAGATGGAACCATCCTCTGTGGTGAACCCCTCTCAGCTCGATAGCTGGGGGGTAGAATATTATGTGGTTTTCCAGGGCGAAGGTATCGTATGGCTCAACCTAGGGATGACTTTGTGCCGACGACAGAAACTCTGAGAGAAGTCGGACGTTCAAGACACTTGGGCGGAATCCATGCGCGATGAGTCCCTGTACACAACAACTCTTCACTTCCTCGCGAACAAAACCAAAAGAGGGTTACATAGAGAATGTGAGCCAGAATAGAGAATACTGAGATCTCGCAACATCCCTTCCTGACACCGAGGAGGAGATCTACTTGCGGAATGCTTAGGTCAAGCTGAAGCACACGAGGACAAACCGCCGAAATTTGTACGTACCTTGTGAATACTTCTCCCTCGCAAGCGTCCATAGACAAGCCTCTTTCCACATCGTCAAACATCGCTGTGCGACAGGGACATGCATCAAAACCGGAAAGCACAATCCGCAGATCTCCATGGCAGTGCAGTAAAATTCTGGGGCGCAAGACTGATGCAGGGTAGGGATATTTGTCCCTGTTGATTTCTTGTTTTCCTTCTATGTGCAAGGAAATAGTCGAGCTCCCTTTCAGCCTCCTCGCGGAGATTGGCGTTTCCTCGGCCGGCAAGAGGCATATTAAATACAACAAGAACATTCGGACGGGTCCAGGCCTGTCGTTGACCCTGAATCTTGACTACCGAGAACTTATTCGTGTTATTGCCCTCGTGTGTTTCCTCACGTTCGTCTGTCGTAGATGTTTCTCCGCATGTGCTTCTTCGTCTTCCTCATCAGTTCATCATAGACGAGTATGGTGATGATGCCCGAGGGCGTACCTACCTGCTTGTAAGTAGTTAAATATTGTATGGTTTCCCCAGCAAGGGAGCAAAGGGTTGGGACGGACGAGAGTCACTAGTGTCTGAAATACTTTGCTTTCGTAAGATGATTCCCGTGTTGTTGCCTCCTCCCGCCCGGCACTCCTTTCAGCATATGACGGATGTTTGCCTTCGTTTGGAGGTGTGCTTGGATGAAAGCAAAAAATAGTGAGACGTGAGTCTTGTTGCCATTATACCCACTGTATTGCCTTGGATGCCGTAGGGGAGTTCATGTGCGCATTGGCAGGCTATGGTATGTACATTAATTCTAGTTGTTTTGGGCAAGCTCAGCATCAACATGATCAAGAATGTTCGGGAGTTGCGAAGGAGATCTGCAAAGGGGTAGCAAGGCCAGACTCGAAACGCGAGAGAACGTTTTGGGACTGTTGCCGCGATAGTCTACGAAAGGAAGAAGGGAGCGACATGCTCAGCACCTATTCAGCAACTCTATGTGTTCTAAAATTTCCGAGACGAATATGTACCCCAGTGGTGATATGTTTACGATGGTTCGGAGTTCTTAACTCACAGTCGAAAGTTCTACCTTCAACCTCCACGAATTTCCTATTCGAAGGGTTTGTATTCCCCCATTTGGCATGGAAGAAAAGTATTCCCAGTTTCAGCCTGTGGTATGCGCCTTTCTGACTCCATCAGATTCATTCTCCGCTTTGGAAAATTCTCATTGTAGAGTTCATAGACAATGCCTTCTGCAGCGAAACTGAACGGGAATCTCTCGTGCATGACACAAATTCCTGTCTGACACATTGAATGAAGTTCTGTACCGTTGGAGATGGATAAAAAGAGCCGGAAACTTGGACACTTGGCTTGTTTTGCTTCACTGAATCTCTTTCGGTTCTTTCGCATGCAACGGAATTGTTCGATTCAAAACCAGCGGGCAGGGGAATGCCTCATGTACTTTCTGTCGTTCTTCTCTGACTCTGATCAATCACTCGCAGCAATGCTCTACAAGGATGGCCTGATCGATGACTTTTGCAGTGCCACAAGGGACATGCAAAGGGCGCCAAACAGATGAACGAGCTACGCCTGGTTATCCTGTGTCCAATCTTCATTCCTTTTCGTCGTCTCGGAGAAACCGCACGGCGTAGACACTGCTAGGGAGATTCGCTTGGGCTGTCCTAGGTATCTTCCAGTTAAATGATCGGCATACAATGGTAAACATCTGTTCTGATATTCGATGTCTGGGGAGCAGAGGGAACCAACAGGCCACCATGCTTCAGCATGACCATGAGAGGCAATCGGTACACGGTGTAGTCGGATGACTATCTAGCAGAATGGGACCATCGTCCACGGGTTATTTGTGTTTCTGTTTTTCTCAATACAGGGTTTTCCTCACTGCCAAAGCGAAAGATTTGAAGACACTTTGTACGGAAATGTCACCTCGAAATATATAGTATCTATAATAGATTATGTGTGGTGTGTTGACATTGGCAGGCGTGAATGAATTGTATGTTCCTAACCGTCTTTGCAGAGTTTTGAAGTTAACTGAGAAGTCACTCATCTGTTTAATACTGAAGACTAGTCCCTGGACTGGAATTGTCTAGGATACGTTACACGATACATTTCAGGACCGTCTATGGCCCCAGTGGAGAGCTCAGCAATCCGGACAGACTCCTATAGTTTTGTATAGTAATTCTCGAAATCCTCATCGACACGGAAATGTGTTTGCAGAACCTGAGCTATACCAATCCCCTTCACTAAGCACGGGTTCGCTCATCTCTACCGGCACTGTTTCGTCAACAGCGCTAATTCTTGCGTCAATCAGAAGAAGGCACAAGAAAACGTCAGAGTTCTAGGTGTTCTGGTGACTTCGTACGTTGCAGTGAATCCATATGTCGGCACCTCGTAGTTACGGGTGCGGCGGGTATGTCGGGTGCAAAGCAGGTCTAAAAACATTCTCACTATATTTCCCGAAGTAGCCAGCCATTGATTAATTTCATTTTGGTTTCCCTGTGTGAGACGTTCTCTTTCGAATTTTTTGCCCGCTGCGTTGTCCACAGTTCTTATCAATTGTCTCAAGAAGAACAGTTGACAATACATTATCAGGTGATTGAATGCGACCTCTTTGGGTTTCCCTCACTTGAGCGTTATTGTTGGGCCAGAAAGAACCGGAAAATTGCATAGTGACATGAGATGGGCCGGTGATCGTGCTTATGTTCCCTGTGCTAAGTCCCATTGAGTGCCAAGGACAAGTAGCCCGATCCAGGAGGAAGCGTGAACATGGTCCCATTCACGCCATCGCGCGGTCCCTTCTGCACAGTTCCAAAATACTAGGTCTAAACTCAGTGTGTCAAAGAAGAAATAGAGGTCTTGGTCTTCACAATCACATGGGGGAATCGGGGTCTGTTACGTGGACTATTTGCGAGATGCGGTGGCACGCTGTGGATGTTTTTATGTTTATACACAATGTATACGAGTAACTTACTTTCCTAGTTGGAAGTCGGAAGAAGAATGGTCGTCAGGCACACCAGCAGTACCGTAGGGAGTGATCATGTGAGAACAAATTTCCCAAACGGTAGTAACAACTGACTTTCTCATCTAACAACGATGGTTCCTGTCACTACCAATAGCACTCCGACTCGCAAGTATTTCTAGATCTTGTCGCAAACTACCCCTTATTTGTAAATGAAGAGCTACACACCTTCTCCGAAGTGTCTGGGAATTAATGCTTTGGGAAGTACCTAGCCTCATTTCCCCGATTGCTTTCTTGATGCTTTGGTTGTGGTGGAAGGCTGCACATGTGCCTGGATCATATGAGGAAACAGGCTGCGTACTAGAGCTACCCCCTTGATGTTCTTTCCAGGCAAAAGTCAGAGCAGATTCACAGGTTTGTATGTCTTGGACCACCTGTCAGCAATCGGCGGGTCATTCAGCGATGCCACAGCTGAACCTGAACGTAGCACCCGACCTGTCACACTAGATTCACCTTTTTCCCAGACACACCCGACGCCCAGACCAACCATACAAAATCAAGCTGTGCTAATTCATGTAGAATACGAAATGTGTTCCTTAGGATGAAGAAAATATTTGACGCCGCCGCAGCACCCGGACATGCATCTCCCTGTAGGCCGACAGGTGCCTTTGCGGAACTCATTGCATAGTCAAAGAATGGGTATCTAACTTTTGGAACTGTGGAGACATCCACGGTCACACTTACACTGTCGATGCACTGTACCAAACACCGGCTCTTCCAAACGTCTGGGTTTCAATTCCGTCAATCGCTTACGGAGAACCTCGTATTCCCTTCACATGGGGGTCGGTCCATGAGAAGTAGAAAAGTCGGCGAATTGACTGTTAAACAAGTGCAGATGAGTACCTGTGCGCAAACACCCCGATCCTCGACAACGATGAGTCTGACAGGCAAAACTAGAGCAAGATAATTTATCATATGCATGTGCGACCTCTCACAAAATAGACACCTTTGTAGAGTACATACATAGACACTGAATAGACTGACTATAGACCCCACTGGCCGTTGGCTGGCGTGACGCGTGGGCTCGTGGGCTCCGGATCGGTCGCTGCGGTCAAATTCAAAAGAGGAAAAGAAATTGAAGACCCGGCGGCCGTACTGACACAAGCGGTTGCCACATTCACGGGCCCGGCCAGCCCCCAATCTGCTCTCAAAAAAATTCTTATTCAGGGATCGACAAAAATGGAAATCAATAGTCAATGAATTTGCGAAAGAGACACTAGGATCCATGAAAGCTTACTATCCCAACCACTCCTATCTGCAGCTACAGAATGATTTCTTCACCTGAGTCGTGCAGAAGTGGACAACAAATATCAGCAGCCGCGGCTGTTGAATGCGTCAGTCGCTCGCTTTCAGTCTTAGTTCTTCCGATACCCACACCTCCGGAAGCAACCGATTCTTTCATACTGAAATAGCGGCATCCTAACCGCTGATGTTTTCAATTCCGTGCCCTACGAGAATAATCTGCAACAAGTCACCCCGATATTTCCTCCTATTTCTAGATGTTCAAACATCTGTCCTGGCATGCATTCGATGCTTCGTAGCTTCATAAAAAATTTATTACGGCCACAAACGGAGAATTGAATGAATGCCGAAGGGAGAAGGGGGAGTGGGGGCAGTGAGGATCAGAGGGTGCAGCCGCAAGGATCACTATCCTATCCGCACACCAGTTGTTTTTCGGTCGCGAGGAGTGGTACTCGGTGGTTAATTCCTTTGCAGCGAAAGTATTCACTAAGAAAAATTTACGGAGGACCTGAAACTCACAAAGCAGACAAAAGCATGCACCAGTAGTAGATTTCGGTGAGTGACAATATTCATAGGGCTAAGTGAAAGCGATGACTTTATGCTCCTCTGTCTTCGATCTGATCATGCGGTATTCATATAGTGAGATTGCTTTACAGAAACCAAGACCACGGAGTGCCACGCGCAAACCGCACAAGCAAATAAAAAAGCCAACCATCAAATTTCACATGTTTGTTACAATGGGGAGCGGGAAGCGGCCGACAATGGCGATGACGCACCACAGAAAAAAAGAGCCGGAACTGAGGTTACATTGCACAGCAACGAATATCTTACTACTACACTATGGAATATTCTCCAGCCCTCACTGCCTCTATCCAAGCTACAACATTTCCCGTGCTCAGCTTTTGCGCGTATACTTATGGATTTCGACCGCCACAACAGTGTGGCAGCGAGCAAGAAATTCAGAAGAGCGAGGCCACACCACCAGCCACGCCCTTCTTGAAAAAGGCTTGAGCAGTCTCCAGATTAGGAATATGCCTAACCGAACTCCAGTACGTTTAATATTACCACGGAGATTTCCCCAAGAGCATAGCCATACCACCAATCACTCTTTGAATGGGTCCCTTGCTGGCAACAGACACAGCGTCTGTTACCAAATCCTTCACATGTGTAAGCCCCATACCAAAGAAGTGCGGAATTTTTTTACAGCTGTGATTTGCCTTCTTTCTCGGTGGTCCAAACCAATCACATTTTTCTTTCCTCGCCCCTTCTTCGGTGTTGCCTCAGTACTTCCTCCTTGTTGTATTCTCTGACAGTGAGAAAATATATGGAGAATCTCGATCCCCAACTGCCGAACTACCGCAAGTCCTGGAACAAGGACCCACCACCACGCGGTCACACTAAGAGTTTTCCTATACAACACCACCAAGAAAATTGGTTGACCCCAAGATCTTGTTGTGATGCATTTGTCGCGGTTGTGGATCACTTTTTGGGGGGTTTGGTTAGCAAAATTGATACCAAGTGATCCTACAAACAACCACATTGACTACAACGTACAGAAGCTGACGCCGGACCGAATGAACTTAGGGCTGAAATCAATTGGAAACTACGGCATATTTAATACCGCTTTTGCAGCAGCTGCTACTCATCAGCTGTTACTGCTGTAGTCTGAGGCAGATCGATCGTCCGCACGCACTGCATCAAGGGAGAAAACAACAAGACAGGAAGGCATTCCAATTGTTCATTTTCGTCCACAAACGGCTTTGACATTCCATATGAAATATATGTCCTATGAGGCGTCGTTCGAATACGAATCGTTTCATATTTGCCGCATGAGGACGGATGTGTTGCTGTGTGAACTTTGCTGAGGATTTCTTGCCGCAATTTTTTTGCTCTCTTGGATAAAAATTTCACACACAGCCTTCGTTGGCTTCGAATCTTCTCAAGGACACTGAGATATTTAAAAAACTTTTGCTCATCAAGGCACTATAGTTGCCTCACTCCCCTGATCTTTCAGCCTGTTGCACACCCACTCGTTTACCAATGACACTGGAGAAAAATTTCAAAGGTTCACGTGGCCGCCCCCGAGTTTTGCACCGCACGGTAGTGCTACAGTTTCATTGCAACTGTTTACCTATAAAATTCTACCGGAACGTGAATAGGTTGGAACAAAAGAGGAAACCATCTCCCCCTTGTCTCGCCCTGTTCAGAGAACTGCTCGTCGTCCCCGCCGCGGAACTTGCCATTCTGTCCAAGAACCTCGCCCACTCTGCTTCGTATCCCATGCGTTCCTTCCCGTCGGCTATGTTTTGCATACATTACTTATATAATGGTTGAACACATGGTTGCGGAACCTGCGTGTTGCCATTTTTTTTCGGCCTACCTCGCGTTCCGACCGCTGAAGAAAAAAGTGCTTCGCACCCAGCAACCCACTCTCCTCCCGCCTTTCCTCGCCCTACTCTTCCCCAATGCAAATATACTTTAGACGACGCAACCTCAGATTACGCTCCTTATTCCTGGAGGCAACGGCAAGAAAGAGGAGGAAGTGAGGCCAGACGAATGGCTTCAACATGCTCGGGCTAAACAGCCATAGTATATCTGGGCCGAAAGTCATAGTAGGACGATCGGCAGAATGTAAGCCGCCTCGCGTTGTGTGGTGAGGCCAGAATAAACAGAGAGACAGAGTGTGGAGCAAGGAAGGAAGGATTTCCGTTGCTGTCCAGCAAATTCTATGACAGATAGGCCGCTGCAACCGCTCCCTACGAAGCATTTGCAGATGATCCACACCCCCAGACTGCCCTTCCGCTGCTTCCCTCAGACTTTTAACTAGGTATTCCATATATATTGTATTGATCGTTTCATAACCGCGCGGAGCATTCTACTCAACAGAATTTTTTCTTGAGGCCGTGGCTTCAACAGAATTGGCACGGGGGATGGAGGGAAAGAAGCTCATGGCGGAGTGCAACGGGGAAAAAACACCGAAGCCGGCTCCTCAGACTCTTGGGTCCGGCTCGTTTTCCTTTGTAGTGTGTGGCCTTTGCCACCCGTCCCCGGGTGGGGGACGGCGGTGGCGAAGGGTGTGTTTGGAGTCTCAGAGTCAGCTGAGAGGGGGGGGGGCTCCCCTTTCCCCCCTCTGCCGATGTCGCAAAGGGGGTTAACACCCAGACTCATTGCCAAGCTTTTGGGACTGTATCATGCCCCGGTCAACCATCGGAGACGATGTATCTCAGAGTGTTTGCGCTCAACTTGCCATACTGAGCTACGGGTCTCTTGTACAAGTCTTCTGAAGGGGTTGGCACCAAAGACATTGAGCTAAGACATCACATCTCAAGGGGAAACCGAAGGTAGTTAAGAATACGTCCCCAATGTGTCTGCTACAGTCCGCAATATTTGATTAGACATACACAGGAACCATTTAGCGTAACATTATAACATATTGTAACTGTTGTCAACTGGACACCGTTAATTGACCAGTTTGTAAAGGTAAATTTAGTCAAGCGAAACGAAAGCGAAGAGAGAGTCAAACGAAAGAATTGTCAAGAATAATCCTTAGCAGAAATGGCTTTGGAAGTCCCCGAACACAGCAATGAGCATCTTGCTCCACCACGGGCCAAATCTGCGCAGTCCATGAATAAGAAGCGCAACCGGCACTCGGTGGATATTAGCAGGTTCCGTAATGAGGCCAGTTCATTGTCACCAAAGAGTCTCACTCGACGTAGTAGCAGTGTCACCGGCTCGGACAGCTCGGAACTGAGCAGTGGATCACCAGCATTGTTCAGCACGGACACATGCTTTGTAGGAGAGTCTATTCTCCAGCTCAGTAGATCCACACCGGTCTCGGACATTACACCACGCAAAAAATCCTTCATGAAGGTGCCCGTCGGTGTCACCAAGAAGGGCGAGCATGTAACTATTGAACTATCACAGCAGAGTCTTATTCTCCACTACGGGACCGAGGGAGATGGACACTACGATGTGTATCCATTGATTAGCGTGCTGCAGGCCAAAGCCTGTGGAGATAATGATCAAGACTTTTGCATTGAATTCGCTGTTTTGAGCAAAAAGGAACGCGCAAAACACCAGGGCAAGGCTGTCATTGACCGCACATTCCACGTCGGAAACCCTGAAATGGCCAAACAGTGGGTAGACTACATCATGCGGGCGGCCTATGGTGAGAGTCCTCGCACCAACCGTATCATTGTGTTTGTGAACCCGATGAGCGGCAAGAAGAAGGCACCAAAGGTCCTTAAGCAATTCGTGCGGCCAATTCTGGATCGCATCCCCTTCGTTACCTATGAAGTTAAGGAAACTGAGTATGCTGGACACGTACAGGAATGGGCACGCAGCGCCGACTTTTCACACATCGACACCGTAATGACCCTTTCCGGTGACGGACTAGTCTACGAATTTGTCAATGGTATGATGA
The DNA here is from genome assembly GCA_002811645.1 of Corallochytrium limacisporum. Lineage (NCBI taxonomy): Eukaryota > Corallochytrium > Corallochytrium limacisporum. The sequence continues at coordinate 102,951 of PDIP01000016.1, forward strand.
ACAGGCCAGATGCTGATGAAGTTGCCAGCCGGGTAGTGCTTGCCCCTGTGCGGGCTGGAACGGGAAACGGCACAAACAATACCACCGGGCTGTTTGATCGCGTCTCTGCCACCATTAGCGGTGCTAAGCGTATCTGCTCCAAGCTCGACATTTTCGAGTGCATATACGACGGTGACACCAAGAACAAAGTCTACAGTGTGTTGAACGTTGCATGGGGCGTTGCCGGTGACGCGAACGTGAACACTTACCATCTACGCTGGATGGGAGACAAACGCTTCCACGTTGGTGTAGCTGAGTCCATGATGGCTTTGAGGACGTACAAGGGCAAGGTCAGCATTGTGGCAGAAGAGTACTCTCATGAGACTTGCACTGGTGCCGGTTGCGTACACTGCAGCGTGACTCAGTCGCCAGCGGCAAACTATTTCGACCAAAAGGGACAGTGGAGAGAAGAGTACAAGAACCGCATCACAGTTATGGATGACAAGTACTTCCTTCTGCTCCTGAGCAACACACCGAAGCTCGGTAAGAATTTCCATATGGCTCCGTACGCCCATCTGGCGGATGGGATGGGTGACCTGATTATTGTGCGTAATCCCACGCGCAAGGACATTTTGAATTTCTTCCTCACTGCGGGCCAGGGCACTTATGTCGAGACTTCAAAGGTAGCGGAGTACTACAAGGTGAGAGCCATGCGCATTGAGCCCAGTGATGACCAACCGTCCAAAGGCTACCTCGAGATTGACGGGGAGGACAAGCCAGGGGCGCCTGTTTCTGTGACTGTGCTGCCCGCTCAGCTTATGATTACGACTCAGCTGCAGACTGCCAACTACAACGCAGTGTACTGGCAGAAGATTCCAAGCAGTGGTACTCTCAGTGAACTGAACTGAGACATATGGGAGCACACTGTCCCTTTTCGAAACATAGCACGCGCGCATGCGCGTCAACATCATTCATGAAGAACTTGCATCATCATCAAAGAAGAGCTTTTCCTTTCCACCACATTAGTATTGCTTTTCATGGGAAAAGAACACATTTTCATTCAGCATCATCATTTCTAGACATAAGACATTACATAACATAGATCATATCCCATTAGGTATCAAGAATAACGAAATTTAAATGTCTTGGTTGATGCGGAAAAGCATTTGATACATTGATAGTCAAATATAGTCGTATATCGCTTCATTTGTGACAATTCCTACGCTCCAGAAGAGAACTGTTGTGCGGCCAAGTGGAATGCCTCCCGCTTTTCGTCCAACTCCTTCACGAAGGGATGATCAGCTGCCACCTCCTTTAGCTGGTTCATAAGTCGCTTCATAACCTCCGGCGGTTTGCCCATGTGCTGTGCGACAACGAGCATATTGATCAGCATCTCGGGCTCATCACCGCTGCCCTTGTCACCGGCCTCATTCAGTAGCTGATCTGCATCCTCAAACCGTCCCTGGTGCATGTGGCAGGCAGCCTGGCCAGTCAGCAAGCGACTTGTTGGTGTGTAGCGGTCCATCAGTTCCTGGTAAATGTAAAAGGCCTCCTGGTACTTCTCTCCACCCATTGCTAGAGATGTCCATGCAGTAGCTAGTGAGGTGAGGACTGCATCGTCAGCAACCTCGTGCATGCTTTTAACTTCCTGGATGGCAAGATCGACGCGATTCATGAGCAGTAGGCCCTGCACCCGAATGGCACGGCACTCGAGGTCGCCAAATCCGTGTACGGACTTGAGGGCAGCCTCATAGTTTTGCTCCCGAAGATAGATGCTCGCAGCAACCACCGCACAGATGGGGTCAGAAGCAGCACCAGGCTGAGACTCCATGAATTGCTGAAGCTGCTCCTCTACCTGAAGTCCCCGAGCATTGTTGGCAAGGATGCTACTGAAAAGACGCACAATCTGGAGCGCTGCTGGATCAGAGTCAGTGATCTCCCCGTTGACTGTACTATATCGCTTCAATGCAATATACGAACGACAAAGCAATGCACGTGCTTCTGTCTTGTAGTTTTCCGAAATGTGAGATGCAACGGCAAGATCACGCACCACTCCGGCAAAGTTGCCAATGTGGAAGTTGTTCCGCGTTTCAAAGAGTTCGTCCTCCATGGCCATAATCACTTTCGTTGTCCGCTGAGATCGTAGTGGAATTCTTTTTGAGTTGTATGTCGAGCAAACTGAATGAAATAGGTCCAAAAGATACAAAGAGAGGACGTCCGATCTTTACAAATATAAGAGTGCGAACTATCCCCACATCTTCAACAGCGAACGAACACTCAGATGACTGGTGTCTCCCGCCCCACACCTCCCTTGCTGGGCTCCAAATTGGCAAAGCCAAAACAATAAACGGCACGGAGGCAGTAACTACATAGATCACCAGAGTCTGTGCGCGATAGTTCGGTGGGGAGAAAGGGTGAAGGAGGGGGTTGGTGGTGCTTCGTCAAGACTAGGCGCTGAAGAGCCGGAAACTACAATCAAAGCACTAAATCTATTATTTTGATTCACAAATCACATTGATTTGGTTTCCAAACCGGGGGAGGGAGCCATCAGCAATGGAGGAGTGACCATAAATGCATGCATTTGCTGCTTCCTTATGCTTATGGCAGACTACTGCCACAATAAATGAATTCTTTACTGTTTGTCTAGAAGATTAATGTGCGACACCGATCGTGTGTCCTCATATGTGGGATGAAGTGATCCTTGTACAGGGCCAGAAGCTCTTGACAGACCTCGCGGATCTGGAAGATACTGCACTCTTTCACGTCTCGGTAAGATCCGTCAATGACAACGAGGTCCAGTTTGTCCAATGTCATGGCCCTCTGGTCGAGCAAAGTTTTAACCCGACCTGGAGTGCCCGACGCCACAGTGCAGACCGTCCGTTCCAGGTACTCCACCTGCTCCCTGACCTTGAAATGCTTTGCGAAGAGTTTGCCAATCTTGCAAAGTTTGGCAAAGGCAGGCAGTTTGCGGTTAATGTCTGCACAGCGAATGCCTGAGGCTCCAATAATGAGCACGCGAGGCATTTTCTTTGGTGTGTCATTGTCAACCTTGCATTTCTTCATCCACTTCGGGTACACAGCAGTGATTACATTCTCCAAATTTTCGAGGGTGCGCGGCAGATCAACTACGTCCTTGGGGATCGCAGCGAAGCTCTCTTCAGTGTGGTGGAACGGTTCTAGTTCTAATGGGGACAGTTTCGGGTAGGTCTCCTTCAGAGTTTTCTCCCAGAGCTGCGCCTGTCCACTTTCTTTGATTAATTCTTGCTGTTCTTTATCCTTTTTGTGACGCTTCTTACGCCGATTCTCGCGGTCCTTTCTGCGCTTCCTGCGCTTCCGTTCTTTCTTGGCCGCTTCATCTATTTCATTGTTTGCATCAGTATCATTGTCTTTGTTCACTCTGCTCTCACTGGTAGAATCGTCGAAGACCTTGCCATCGTCAGAAACTACCTGGACCTCATTCGAATGGGTGTCTGTGACGAAATCGTCTTCAAGATCGTCGCCTCCAGGTGCAGGTTTCCGTTTTTGTCCCATTGTTTTCGCTTATTCTGGAACTATTTTACAGAAACCAAGGAACAAGCTAACAGAAAAATCGTGTCACTAACATTACGCTCTCTTGTAGCCACAGTTCACTGTCAGGAATACCATTTCCTTCTGTTGGTTCCCATGTGGGAACCCCCAGCAAAACCCGCCCTTTCTCTGTTCCTCCCCCATGGGTGAGACCCGCACTCTCTCCCTCTCTTCGCAAAGGACTATGGGGTGCAGTCCCTTTCTTCCCAGCCCGCTCCTACGAAAGCAAGTAGTTTGTCATTGGAAATTTCTACTGGTATAGCTTTGTCGGTTCCTGAGCAGAATGTGCTGATCGTCGTCTTATTTCAGACACTTTTCATTTGTGAAGCGGATGCTTGGTTTAGCAGCATTTCAGTGCTTCCGAATGGGTCGAGTGAGAAGGCCATGTGAGCAAAGAAACCAGAGACACCATGTCCTGGTTCAGGCGGTTTGTTAACGAAAGGCCTTTCACAGCCTCATTGACCATTCCTGTTTGTGTACTGCTAGCATACATGGCCCATACTTTTCGTACAGACATGAGTTTACGGGAAGCAAACGAAAGGGATCTGAGGGCTATCTACTCCCAAATGAACGACAGAGAGCTGCTGTACTTGGCCCAAGAAAAGATCGAAGAACGTTTGTACGGGAAGCGTGGCCAATAGGTCTGTTTGGAGTGTTTGATTGGCATGAAAAGAAGCGATTTAATGAACTGGTATGAACTGTTGTCATGGCATGGCTGTGATTATTTCACAACCAGAATATCACACGGACTCCTGCTTCCCATCCGGTGGCAGCGTTTTGGTCAAGGCCAGTTTTGAGCCAATGGAATGTCTGTGCTGCCTTGTCATGGCAATCAGAGAGTCATCAGTGAACGTATCATGATTCAGTGGCAGGCCCTCTTCAAATATAGATGAGACATCAAAGGAAACTTCACTTATTACCGAGTGCGCTAGCCGGGTCCAGGCACTGAGGCGAAGTGCTTTCAATGATCGTCTTTTGCTTAACGGATATCTATCTCACAACAGAAAGGTCGTTCCTCAATAGAGTTCGGAGGATCAAACAATTGGTGGTAACGACTTGAGCACTTTCGGGACCTATGCGACATGGAAACCTCCCTGCCATCCGAAGCTGGCTGATGATCAGGCTGGCAGTGGATTATTCCAAATGCATTCTTTCGTAACGACTCCAATGCAACGACATTCGCGGTTCCACTAACGTTATCAGGCTTTAGAGCTTTACCATGGTACTGCCAGGAGGTGGCTGATCAGCACTTGTTCTCCGCCATACCTTTAGCCGCAATGAGGATCATTGCGTTCGGATTGCGCAGTGCGTAGCCTTGCGTGTAAGCTGTGTGTGCGAACGGGAAACCCTCCGCGCTCGTGGAGCACCTTTCTCCCAAAGAACCACGTCCATTCCACCCCACCGACCATAGACCGAACACCTGCGCACTGCTGCTTCTGATTGAGTACCGAGGTGTGTCGTTCTGAGTACATTCACTACTGAGCACGGAATACGTCCCTCTGATTGGTCAAAATGGTGCACATGAATTGGGGCCCTCAACGGTTTCACCTACAATAATTTGAGGTGGATTAATTGGCATATATTTACTATTGGAAAGGGTCGAAAGCCAATTCCTCCTACTCAAACTGTTGCAGTCCCTAAATGACAACCCCGCCTAACCCCTGCCGGTATGGGGTCAGCAAGAGATGCAGGGCGGAATGGCATGGCAAAGAATCTGTTGGCTACTACCGTACTTTCAGTATCGAAGCTAAGAGGCGGGAGCCGGCACGGGGAGTGAATTTTTTTTTTTTTGCATGCTAATTCGAGCCTCTCATTGGGTTCGAGCGTGCGCGCTACACGCGAAATATTGCCTTTGAATTGCTATTGTATCTATAAAATTTCAATATATTTATCATAGAAGTAATGAATCTAAGTATTGTCGTGACCTGTCAAAGCGAGCCTACAAATGCCCGACTAAGGCCAATCGAGCGCAAACGCCTGCGTTACCGACGGGCTACGTGTGAGAAGAGATAGCAGAAAAAGTTGGTGGGTTGCCGGTGAACCAATGAAAACACTGCGCTCTGTCTGTTTACCCGCTCCCCGGGGCTCATCCTTTGGGTAGCTTTAAGAAGGGAGAACCGCCTAGGCTGGGCACGGTTACAAAGAATGGGGGATCAGAGAAGAGTTTATAGGTGTATGCGCTCACATTTCAAAGGCACTACATGCGACGTTCTAGCTGAGATAGCAAGCAACTGCTAGGTATTTTAGATTTTTTTCGTTCGTCAAAGTAGAACCGTAGCCAGCTGTGTTCATTATCTACGTGTGCTGCAAGAATATGCATCGGAGTGTTTGACAACCAACAAATCGTGGTTGCGTCTGTTTTAAAGAAAAGTAGAACTCAAAACAAATAAGAAACATGGCTACCCGCGGTCCTGTCTACGGTCTTGACGCCGAGTTGAAGGCTAAGCAAGCTGCCGCCTACTCCAAGGAGGACGAAGTAATCGCTCGCCAATTTATTGCTGAGAAGACTGGCGAGACCTCCATCACTGAGGGTGAAGGTCCTGAACAGCTGCAGGAGGTTCTCATGGATGGTGTGATTCTCTGCAAGCTTGCTGACATCTTGAAGCCTGGCTCTGTGGCTGGCGCTGGCAAGCCTACCAAGATGCCTTTCAAGCGCATGGAGAATATCAACGCCTTCCTCAACTTCTGCGTGGACTTTGGTGTGATGACTGCTAACACTTTCCAGACAGTCGACCTCTACGAGGGACAGAACATGCTGCAGGTTGTCCGGTGCATCTGTAACGTCAAACTACTCAGTGAGGGCAAGGGTGCTCTCAGGTCCAGCGCCCACAAGGAGGTCAAGACTGACCATTCCATTCCCTCCAAGCAAACCGCTGGCTATACGGGTGGTGCCAATGCTTCTGGCATCAACTACGGTCTCCGCCGTCAGATTGGTGGCTCCACTGAGCAGCTGAAGTAAGCATATTCTATGTCTGATCATGCTTCCCAATAACAACACAAAATATAACAATACACATCGCTGACAACGACGGCGAGACTCTTCAAGGCAATCGTATTACAACACTTTTTTAAAGGACTAGTTTCTTCCATTCAGGGCTTTTTCTCCTTACTCATACGCTCCATTTCATCCCAAAGCTTGCCACGAGCGTCAGTGCTTTCCTTAGTGAAGGACAGGGGCAGATGAGTTGGGACAGAAGCGCGATCCTCATAGAACTTGCCACCATCGTCCAGTTTCAGGCGTTCGCACATGCCCAGCCATACCACAGTGTCGGCACCCTCCTGGGGATTACGTAGGTCGTCTTTCATCCTCTTGTGGAAGTCAGGCATAGATTCTTGTAGGGCAATGGTATCGGCCCATCCCGGATGCATGCTGAAGAAGGCAGTGTTATACTCCTCTGAGAACTTCTCCTGGAGCAGCTCAACCAGGATCAATTGCTGGCGTTTTTGCTGGGCGTAGGCCGTGGTTCCTTTATACGGTTTCAGTTTAGTTAAGTTGAGATCCAAAGACAGCTTCTCTGTGAGAGCACCCCCACTGCTCACGTAGATGACCCTGGAGGGCGACTTCGTCTCGGAACCCTTCTTCAGTGCCGGAAGCAAAGTGCGGACCAGGAGATGTGGTCCTAGGCTGTTGGTGGCGAAGTTAAAATCAAAACCTTCGTCGGTGGTCTTTCTGTCGTTCATCATAACTCCTGCATTCTGAACTAGACAGTTTATCGGTATACCACCCGCTACCCAGTCGTCGGCGAACTTCTGGATATCGTGCAACTTGGACATGTCGAGCAGGTGGACCTGAACGTCTGTGTTCTTGGTCTCCTGGACGATTTCCTGCCGCGCTTTCTCAGCCTTGTCCTTGCTACGACAGATCATGTGAACGGTAGCTCCAGCTTTGGCAAAGGCACGGCTTGCTTCGTAGCCAATACCACTGTTGGCGCCAGTGATCACATAATGTAGACCCTTGAGACTCACGTCAGTGTCACTAGCCACAAAATCCTTGGCTCGAGCCTGGTATCCAGACTTTGTGTAGTGCTTCTTACCATTGAAGTACCAGATAATCGTTGTCAGTGTTCCAAACATAGCGCAGTTTCAATTTGTTATTGCTATACATGCACCAGTTACAAACTCTCCGTGGGCACTAAATACATTACAATTCGAACAATTTGCTACATGATTCACCGTTAAATACCACTACCACTTGTCAACCCCTGTCATTCACTCACAAGATGTTCCTTGCTAAATCTGAATGACAGTGCCCATATGCAAACAGTACCATCGCTGTCGATCTTGTGTGCCGAAACCAAATGGGCCTGCAGAGATTGATTCTTGCGTCACCTCATAGAGATGGACCTATCCTTTTCCGTGTGGAATACTGATGGAGCGCAGGCTTGACAAGCCGAGACCGGTGCTTCATTGACTACTGAATATTGTACCGGAATGGCCGTTGGAAAGAAACCCCACGAATAAGTTCTTCAGGTTCGACCCCTCTCTCGAACTGTTACGGTCTGTCTCGGGAGCTATGGCCGCATTCCCCCCAATCCTAGCACCGGCACCTAGTGCTCAAGAAAAAGCGGGTCGTAATGATCCTTACAGTTGTTCGGGAGTCTATTTTTCTTCTATCCGGAAAAGGAAGTTTCAACCCTTTGCGGGTTTCACTGGTCTCGGCCGCTGGGCGCAGTGTGACCGAGGTGATCGGTTGCGGTTGTGTACAGCAAAGAAAATGAAGGGGAGGGCTTCGTGAAATGGACCAGGGTTCAGGGTAAGGCCAAACAGAAAGGGGGCGCCCAAGTGTTGCTGCCATTGAAAAGGGAAGCCGCATAGTTGCGGAGGGTCAGAACATTGGCAACCGGACTGCGCCACCCGGAAGCCTGAATGCACCTGTTGCTAATTGATTCTTGAACGCCGTACGGCTGTGCACACCCAATATAGGTTCAAAGTTCATACACTTTCAGTGGATACCTGACTCTCCTCTGACTTTCCTAGCTCTCTCCTGATACCCACCTTTATTTTAGCCGTCGAGCGCTGAGCCTTACCCAATTAGGGAGGGCGAGGAGCGGGCAGACGGTTTTGTGGAAGGGGCCCTTTCCGAATTGGCTGCCCTGCACAGCATTGGCTTTTCTACACAGAGGTGCCTTGGAACGCAATGGCTCCTTAAGATGGTGGTATTTGAGTAAGAGCGAATTTGATGTGAAGATCTTGAAGTCTTTGTCTCGTCCTAAATTGTAGAAAAAGGGAGTATGGCGATGGTTCGCTACTAGGGTGTGCCAGAAACGAAATCTAGACCGCTGACAAATGCCAAATGCCAGTCAAAGATATGACGGCAAAAACTGCGAAGTACAAAGTCTTGTTCGACTTTGACGCCCAGGAGGAAGGGGACCTCGGCCTCAAAGTTGGAGAAATTGTGGAAATCATTTCTAAACAGGACCGTTCCGGTAACCATCAATGGTGGACAGTGCGCAATAGGAAAGGCAATGAGGGAATCGTGCCCTACAACTACATACAGGCGGTGGCTGGCGACGATGATGACGGCCCAGTGGAGTCAGACGATGACAGCGACAGCTCTGGTGTTGATGACCAATTCACAGAGTGTTCTTCTACTGCAGGAGGCAACCCTGCGTCCTCGGGACTCAACCAGTACCCTCGACCTCCGAGCCACGGCAATGGCTTCACGGAAACAGCAGAAGACCTCAGAGTGGCATTGCTAGAGCACCGAGCCCAACAGCCTCCATTGTCTCCAACCAAAGAAGAACCTGAACCTGAGTATGAAGAACCAAAGAGAAAGCAAGGGAATGCCTCAGCCAAGGCTGCGGCGGCGGGAGTGGGCACCGTGACTATGGCAAAGAATCTTCAGGGTGGTGACAAGGGAAAGGCCCAAGCAATGCGTCCACCACCCCCAGAGACTCCTTACACACCCGTTGAAACTCCTTTGAGTGAACCGCCATCAACAAATTCAACATCACCCACGGCAACCCCTGCAGCAGCCATCGCTTTAAGCTCTGCGCATTCGCGGCAAGTGACCCAGCTTGGCGAGCCGACACTAAATGGCACGGCTACATCATCAGCGACTGCAGGATCATTTGCGGGTAAGCATGGTGCAGCAATAGCAGGGACCACAGCAGTGGCAGCGGGTGCTGCCGTTGCGACCGATTCATCAGATGCTGCTTCCTCAAAGAGTCCAGTGTACGATGCCCCTGCCTACAGCGACGGAGGAGCTCCTCCGTCCTACAGAGAAAACCTTGATGCGTCTGCGTATCTTGAAGTCGACGGAAAGGCAGCTGCAGCGGAGGCAGGTACTAGCAAAGCTGGTCTTGCGAGACAGAACACAACCTCAGCTCGAATGCGTGATAGTCCTTATGACAGAATTGAGACGGGAAAGGTCCGAAGGTGGACCACCGGTACGGAAGCAAAGAGTTCGGCACAAAACTTCTACACAACGAATGAATTCCTGAAGGTGACAGTTAGCGGACCCATAAAAGAGAAGAAGCTCATGAAAACCAAGTCATACTTCAACATTGTTAGTAGCACAAATATCAAGACCTACACCTCGCGGGAAATGAATGCGCAACGGGATTTATCCGATGCCCTGATGCTTCGTAGTATGCTCCTTGAAGAACATTTCAATCGTGTCATCCCTCCAGAGCCCTATAAAGGCAAACGGGGTTTCGGAGGTGGCGATGAGTACGAAGCGCAAAGGATTGTGAGGTCCATGGCTATCTACTTGAACCGTATTGCAAAGCATCCGATCTTGCGTGAATCAAAGGCTGTTAAACTTTTCTTGGGCGGGACCCGGTCAGAGTGGAAGTTGGAAAAGAAACGCTTCAAACCGGCTGTCTACCGACCCGGACCTGCCGCTGAGGCTGGTGTGCTATACGGTGATCTGCTCGGTCTGCAGACCCGCTTGGAACTCAATGAAAAAAATTGGAGCGCCCTCAGGAAGCGGTTCTCGAAGGTCAAGTCTGCACACAACGGCACTGATCCTATGACCGGATTTGCAGATACCCTTGAGGTCATGGCCCAGAGCTCTACTCCGGAAGCGCGTGGTGGTACAGATTCCATGCGGAAGGTTGCAGCGCTTTTGCGGGAGGGCCCACAGAGGGACAAGGAACAGTACAAACTTGAGGATGCCCTCATCGGTATCCAAATCAAGGAGATTAAGCACCACCAGGTCGCAGCCATGGAACTCATCAAGCGCGCAGAAACAGCTGAGTCATCCATGCTCCATTACCAGAACCAAAAGAGCCTGCAGGTACAGAAACTGAAACGGGAAAATCCCCGGGCTGGAGACCCCATGAACGGTACCACAGGCTTGCGTGCGACAGCGCAGCCCACCAGTCTGGACAAGAAGGAAATCAAGGAGGAGCAGAAACAGCAAGCCAAGATCCGTAAAATGGAAAAGGAGTTGGATACGATTGTTATGAATCTGAACCACTGGACCAAGCATGCAGATGAGATCAGGGCCACTTCCCTTACTGAGCTGTACGCCTTCCTGCAGCGTAATGATCAGGAGATTCAGAGATTCATGGGTCACTTTGTGGAGCTTCGCGTCGATTACATCAAGAAGCAGCTGGACGCCTGGTCCCACATCGCTGATGATATTGCACCCGATGACGATGAGTGAGATACCGCACACCGTCTCTTGCTGTCACCATTCCAATAAACATTCACCGCCCACAATACACTGAATCCCCGCCTTTGTATAGACCTCTCTAAATGGAGCGAAATGGCACTTTCTTTCTTAATTTGGACGCTTGTTTGGTAGCCTTACACCGTGTTTCTGAAGGGCTCCAGCTGGCAATTGTCACCCCACCTCCCCCTTTCCCCGAAGAGCCAACTGCCTCCAAATTGCTGCCGCACCAGACCCTCACGCGGGCCGCATTTGCAAGCGCTCATTGCCAACCACGGAGCCCTGCCTAGGTACCTGGTGGGCTATGACCCTCTTATCTGCGCATACAATGGCAAGAATAGGCAAGGACAACTATAATACATTTGGATATGGCCAAAATGAGCCTGGATCTAACATGAACGTAGATATTGTTAGGAGCTTTTATGGAAACTTCCCGGAGTATCAGTATCAGAACATTGAAAAGGACCGAATACATCGATGTGTTGAGCGTTGCGAATTATTCGCCACGTCTGGAAATGATGTGCTCTCAGGCACTGTTCCGGCCATCCTCAGGTCGCTGTGTGACTCCACAGACCTTCATTCCCAGGTAGATGTGTTGAACAAACTTCGCACTGAAGCAATAGAACTCAAAAACAAGGCACATGTGTCTACGCGTGGGTCTGAGATAGCGCTGGCTGTGAGTGAGGCCGGCTACGTAGCTCGTCGGGCAATAATTGAGCTGGTCTTATCGCCGGTGGCACATTCTCTGTATGGTTTGCTATGCAAAGCTCTACGAGCCGTAAACGATGCTATTGGCAAAGCCACTGGGAAAGGGACAAAGCAGATGCATCGTGAATTTGGGGCGGAATTCTTGCTGGCCTTGCTGGAAAATACGTCGGTGTCAGAGAATTCATATTGGCAAGAACTCCTGATAAGCGAAATTTGTATCTGGACAAAGGGGCTTTGCTTCGATGATCCTTCCGGGGATTTCAAATTGATCACAAGAGTGTCTCAAACCATTCTCCAACACGTTGACTTCGTAACCCATTACGACCACCTACTGCTGTTCCCATTGTACGCACTGTACCGCGTGGTTAGTAATGCCCCAAACCAAGCGCAAGTCGCCTTGGAGGACGTCGAAGCCATTATTGGGAGAACCTCGACCATCCTTGACAACGCGGCAAATGTAGAAAGGGGTGTGGAAGATCAGCAGCAGCAAATCAACATTCTATCTCTCACTGCCTTGTTATGGGTAAAAAGTGCCATCATTGATGGTTTTGATGCAGTGTTTACGGAGACAGATGCCAAGCTCAGAGCACTCGGTGAGGATGCAGTGGGATCTCGAGCTCTTGTGTTTGCCGCGTGTACCTTATTCTCTTCAAAGGCTGGTGAACAAATTCCATCGACTACCCTGCGAACGGTCAAGCGTGTGCTCAAAACCACAGTTCATGAATATTTCGAAAATCAGTATGCTGAGGAAAGTTGGAGATGGCCCCAGATGATTAGTGTTGCGTATCTTCGCTACTCAACTACCACTGTTGACGTAACACGTGCTGTCTTCTCCGTATACCCCGAATCGGAGGAACTAGACCTCATTCGCCGTCTCGCGATCAGCATGGCCAACCACGTTGTTTGTACTGAGCAGCAGCATTGTGTACTTGCCCTCATTAGTGCACTTGCTAAAGCTCTTCAGCGGCTTCACAGCGGCGTTATTGATGTTGCATGGAAAACACATCCATTCCAGTTGGATCTCCTTGTCAGTCTGCTCGACGGGCATGGATCAGCAACTACTCGCGCTGTGAAGTACAAGGGAGTCGTTAAGATTCTAGAGCACGAAGAGATCAGTATCCTCTTCAAAACCCAAGGGAAGAACGGCATCGATCCTCTCGCACGAATCTTTGAACAGTTGCAACGGGACCGGGGAGATGGTCGTCCCACTGTAATTTACAAACAGTTGGTTCGCGCATACGAACTTGGCCGTTTGAGACGTGATTATTGCCAACAACTTGTGGAGCACGTCCGGCACGCCATTTCTGCTGACATGCAGGACTGCAACTTATTACTGCCAAAGGGTGATCATTCCATGCTACGGGATCTGGTACAAGTCTTGGATCCTTCGGAATCTGACTACGATGTATGCATCCTGCTGTACATTTTATGTAATGCTAAGGGCCTGGCATTAGAGCGAGCATGGACCAGTTTTGAAGAGGTGGACTTCGACCTTGTGATTTGGGGTATAATTGCAAAGAGAAAGCTGGTGTACATGTACCCATTGGTGATAAAATTAATTTGCGGACCTGTTGATGCTCACTTCGGGGAACATCTGCGAGGAAGCATGCAGAGACTGATTGCTTTTTTTGATTTCCTGCTTTGCGAAGACATCGACCGGGACTTGCTGTCTGCCATTCGTGACAGCACCGGCGCAGCCATGGCGTCCAAGGACACAGAAAATCGCGGTGAGTGGGCTGAATACCTGATCCGAGAATGTAAATATGCGCTCCGTCCTTCCGTTGCCCCAGGGCCAGGAGATCTGCTCGGTGGCTGTTTGGTGGACCTAATGCAGGTGACGAGTACCTGCCAGATGGTTTGCAAGAAATTTAGCAACGACCTGGTGATCATCAGCAGGCTGCTGCCGACCACACACAATTCGGTCTTGAGCCCTTTGCCAAGAATGCTATTGGAATCGTCAGTGATAAGTGCTGGCTTGCTTATGGAACAATACCTTAATGACATCAATGATCGACTGGAATTCATGTCTGTGGAGAGTTTCAGTGATGTGCTTGCCCATAGCAGTGGCGTTGTGGACTTGATTGCCAGACTTGAAGGCCCTCTGTTAGTATTCGACACGGCATCTCGGAGGTTCAAAAGTACATCCTCGGCTGATTCTGCCGGACTGGTGACAAGCATCGACAGTGTTTTGCAATCTATGCCCACACAGCTGTCGGAGGGTATTTTTACTGAACTGGTGGCCTTGAACATCTGTCTGCGGCAGCTTCCTGGTCGATGTCTTCTCGCTCTCGACCAAGATTCCTTTGATGGATTGATTAACCTGTTACTCAACGATGAGCTGGGTCTATTGCCCTTGCTGCAGAGTGATACACCAGAGAGTGCAAATATTGGGGATGATGGAAATGAGGATATCGATGCTGACGATGGCAGCTATAGACCAATGATGATTGCCTGGCGCGTTGTCGAACAGAAGGCACTCATATTAACTGATGTGGCTGCGTCTTCCGCAGTGGCAAAAGTCACAAACTATGACTACAGGGCACTGGTACGTCGTTCAATGAAAGATTTTTTCGTGAATATCCTGGAGACTTGTCGACATGTTGGCGTCGTGGAGATCGCGGGGCGCGCGTTTGCCAAATTTGTGCAGGGGTTGTCAGACGAACGCTTCGGCCCGGAGCACCTTGCGTTTCTTGCCGACCTTCGACAGGAAGTTGCAGGTCACTTAGTGGATATTATCACGGCCAAAACTGTAAGGGCAGAGTATCTAGATCGAAGAAGCATTGGACTGTGCCATGTATTGAAATGTACCCTTTTGCTTCACAAAGATGGACCTGCTGAGGATATTTTGAGACCATTTGTTGATATTCACTGCCATAGAACTGGACACGACACTGCAAGAGTAGTTGTTAATCATCTCCTGCGGTACATTTTGCGGGATAGTGATGTATCCCACTTGTTAATGCCATTCATGGATGATGTTCTGAACCAGGTTTTTAAGAACTGCTCGCACCCCAACTGGAGAGTGAGGAATAGCAATAACCTTGTATTTTCAGCATGTATCACCAGAATATTTAATATTGGTGCATCTATTCATCAAAACATGCTGCGGGCAATTGAAAATGCGCAGCAACATGAATTTGATCACATTCAAATGATTTTGCCAAATACGATGAATTCGATCCAGCGTATGGCAGAGATTCATATTGAATCTGGAGAAAATTCTATTTGGGCTGTTGAATCAATGCCAATCGCGTCACTCTTATGCAATTTAACCTTGACTTCAAACTCTAACAGCCCAGGAACACAACAATCTTTGCAAGTGCTAAAGCTATTTCTATTAGACTTTTTGGATTGCCCATTCCAAAAAGTCAGGTCAATGTGCGCATTTTGCATCGGTGTTTGTTTCACAGAGACGCAGTTAGAAATGCTGGTGAACATTTTGGTCCAGTATGACGGACACTTGAATGGTAACATAGCAGAATCTTTCGCTATGCTTATTGTTTTCTTAGCGCGTCGTTTTGATACTTTACTGTCTCCTGCGAAGAAATCATCGATTCAGAATTGTATATCGCTTCTCGGTAGGCGGCTCAAATACCAGCAAAGCGGAGGAGTCTCCTCCCTGGTGAAACTGACAATTTTGCGACAGGCCTGGCGGTCTTCCCACTCAACCGCCCTGGACAGCTTGAGCGAGTGGCTCTGGGAAGGGCTCGATGGTGAAAGCATCGGTATTGCCTTGGCCAGGATTAGTCATGAGATTTCCCCGGAAGTAACCCGTAAGGTTGTCAAGCGTCTGCTTCAGGACTTCAATGGATTGGAGTTGGTCAAAACTCTTTCTCTACACTGCGAGCATTCCGGCTTTTATGCCCTACTCGCTCTCTGCTGGGAAGAGATCTACATCGCGGACACCGAGGGCAAATCGCAGACGAACACGTTGGTGGATGTCCTCCTGAGACCCTGCGGAAGGCGTCTCTGGTGTGCATGTCTGATTGGTCTAACACAACTTATGAAGGACAGACCAAGCGCCGAGACCGGAATCGGAACGGAACAGCTGGACGCCATCCACACTCGCGTGTGTCAATACGTCGGGGAGCAAGACGATGACACAGTCCGTGAGTGTTGTGTGCACTTCTTGATATCCCTGGTGACAGACAAATCATCGGTCTGTTGCCCAGATTTCATGACTTCACCAGACGGACGAGTAAAAGGGACTGTTGATCACTTTCTTTGCATCTCCTGCTTAGCATTGGACAGCTGTCCGCAGATCCGTGCTCCAGCCAGCAAATGGTTAGAATCACGGTCATCGAACTCTTCTGCAAACCCTTACCAGCTCATCCGTTTGGTCTGGAGTGAAATGTTTCAAAGCCCATTCGTGGATGCGATGAAGTCGCTCCTAGATAATCCTCTCGACAAGAACTACAGTGATCGTTTGAGATTCACCACCGAGAACAGGGTTGGTGAGGCTCTGAACCTAAATCAAGCTGTTTTCTCGGTTTTGACAAGCGAATCATTGGCCGACGGGCGAAAGAACGTGTGGTCTCTGACTCTGGGATATATAAGCCACAAACTTGATACCTGGACTCTCCAATTCGACAGTCGCCTTGCCAGACCATTGACAGCCGCGGGCCTGTCGATAAAACCCAGCAACACCTATGTTGATCCAGTGCGTGTGGCACGCTTGGAGGACCACCTGCGCATACCAATCCTTGAGTTCATCCGTGATACCCTTTGTACGGATATCCAATTGGATACTCATGCTCTTGAAGAGCATCTGTCAGGCTGGAAGCACGATCTTGCAACTGTGGATCCATTCCTCAACAGTCTCGAGTATTATCGCAAAACCGCTGTGGTGCAAGCGCTGCAAAACTTTCTAGGAGAACAGCAGTCAGTTGAAGTGGACATTTCCACTCTCACGGGGTCACGGAAGTGCTAAAATGCAGATTAAAGGAACTAGTTGGGTGGGATTCTTTAATGTATCTCTTGGTGCATATCTTCGGAAAAGATGGGGTGTGGAGTGTTGAGTACCTGTTCAGTCGTATTCTACCTCTGACTCTTCCTCTTCTTCAGTCTCTCCTTCAACCTCCTGTTCCATTTCATCCTCATCCTCCATTTCATTACCTTCCTCATGTCGCTTATTATCGCTCTTGCCATTGCTATGTGTAGTATCTAATTTGCCAGTGGTGGAGCCACCCTTCAATATGTCCAAGAAATCTGTCTTTGTGATATTTTTCTTCTCTGGTGCTGCTGTCTTTGCAGCCACGCTCAGCGCGGCAGCGATCTTCTGACCAGGTTGCTTTTGTAGCTGCCGCTCTTTGACAGTGTTGAATAGTTTGACTACGCCCTTTGTGGCAACACCCAGCAACTTACGCTCACGAGGCCGATCTAGTGCACCCGGTTTGGTGCGACCCTTGAGCAGCAACCGCGCTCTTTCAGTACGCCTTTTTCGCTGTTGGATCTCTTCGAGTTTCTGCCTCTCCAATCTATTCTCTGCAGTCCTTGCAGATGCCAGCATAGCAGTACCGTGGCGCTCCTTTGGCTGTTTCTTCAAAATATTCTTAACAACATCCAGCATGCCTGCCTCACCCGGGGCTTTGGATTTTGCACCCATCATTCCTTGTACAGCGTCGTCGTCGTCGTCCTCCTCCTCCTCCACACTGTCTTCAGCCTCCTGCTGATCGAAGATAGACTCATCTGAAGATTCATCGTCAGAGGATGCCTCAAAGAAGCCTGTGTCCTCCACGTGCGTGTCTTTCACAGTTGCCATTGTGTTATTGTCACTTATGAGAGCCTGCTCCGCATTCTGAACATTTCTTTCGAAGGGATCTTATTGAGCAAGGGTAATTACAGAAAACTTTCTCTGGCACATATCACATTTAAACTACCTCCAATAGTGCTAGTCAATTGGAATTGGTGCATATGTAAAAGAAGCACCTTGAAAACCAAGAATCAAGCGGCTTGGGGTGCGATCCCGGTGGTTCACGTGGGTTTGGGAAGAAACCTTGTGCGGGTCCCCGAGGTGGGGGGGGGTTGCAGGGGTTGTTTCACGGCGAGGGATAGAAATCAGGGGTTGTGGTTGGGTTGAGCGAAGCCGTAGAGGGAGGGGAGAGAGCTGCTGGGAAGTGGCCGCCGTGCATCCGCGTCTGGATAAGCGCACAAGTTCTGGACAGGACTCAGGAGTAGAAGACTATGTTATTTTGTGCTAGAATGTATGTTTAATGATTGAATATGCTTTGTTGACTATCTCTACACATGTCTCACACGACAATCGAAGGGTCGTAGACAAAGATAAGACCCCTCAGTACGAGTGAATGAATTTGACACCAGGGTTGTTCAGATGATCTTCAAAGTCACCAACTGCCAGAAAAGAAAGGTCACTGTTGGTGATATTGAGAGGTGCAAAGCTTCCACCCTTCAGTTGAACACTTTCCTGAGCCACTTCAGCCCAGTCTGTGGTCTTCGTGCGTGTCTGCATCTTGAACCCGCACTGCTTGCCCTCATAAGCTCCGACATTGAATGCTGCCAAAAGGGCACCACCGTTGTTGTCTACGTTCTGTTCTGCAAACTTTCGCAGGGCGGGAGGGATAGCATATGACTTAGGATCCGTATTGGCGACATAGGCTCCAACGATGGTCAGTCCATTGCTTTTACAGTAGCTATCGACAAGGCCGATCAAAACCTCTAACTGCACCACAGAGGAGGACAGGTTGTGGAAAGCAGGGGCACATGCTGTAATATTCATCTCTTCTCCAGTCACCTTACCAAGCAGCAGACCAGTTACCAGTTGGGCGGGGTACTTCATGACATGAGAGCAGACAGCCTCATAGGCCTTCGCGTCCCACGAGACCTTCATAGTGACCAAATTATACTCTGAGAATTCCGTTGTACAGTAGATAGGATATTTTATGAAAACTTCTTATAATGACATCAGATCTTTTTATACCAGTACACAACATTCACTTAGAAGACAGTCTCACGACTGTTTCCTAATTGAAACTGAGAACAGCCACCTCGATTGTGCGTGATGTGGCGCACCCCACCCGCAACCCCCCCCATCCCTTTTCCTTCAACGGGTGACGAAAGTGAGCGAGTGGGGGCCAAAGCAATAACAACCATCGGATACGTTCACAAGTGAGCCGACAAAGTACAGGCCCCCCTCCCGCGGGGGGGGGGGGCGGGAGGAGGCCAAGTTGGCGTTAAAAATGGAGCACCAGTGGGACCTGGCCCCGCTACCCCGTTAATCATTCTTCCGAATATTCAACGACACTGTGTTCTCTTGATGTAAAGCACACCGTATCGAAGTTCTGTATGGTGTACATAAGATGTATTGTCTATTGTTCCAATTGTTTTTGACCATCGCGTTTCTGCAAAATTGATGCCGATCGCAGGGCACCGACATGACTGTCCCAGCCGTGATTTTCCACTTACTGCTCGTCGTCATCTGATTCTTCAGCGGCGAGGTAGTCATCAGCATCAGCATTGGTGACTCCTGTTCCCGATTCAATGATAGCGGCAACCTCCGGCGTCTTGGCGAGGTCAATTGCCCTTTCACCCTCATTGTTCTTGATGTCTGTTCTCGCCCCTGCTCTCACAAGGAGCTCGGCAGCACCAGCAGACCCGCGCCAGGCGGCCTTATGGAGTGGGGTGTCTCCGATTTTATCTTGCACATCCAAGTAGGCACCTTTCTCTACAAGAATCTGCACACAACCGACATGGTCTCCTTTGCATGCATAGTGCAAAGGGCAGCATCCAGCTTTATCCAATCCGTTCTTGCTAACCTTGGCCTCGATACCCTCCAGAAGCAGAGCTTCGTTGCCACGCTTAGCAGCTTCATGTAGAGGCTGCTTCACTTCGACCGCACTCGCTTCCATGTAGTTTCCGGGGATTAGTCCTATCTTGTCCTCAATCACGGCGGTCCACCAACCATCTTCAGACTTTGACTGCACGTACAGGACCTGTCCTGCCTTAAAGGTTAATTCTTCAGGCGTCCTTGCATCATAGTCGAAGCTGGCTTTGTAAACCTCGACGGTTCCGGGCTTCGCCGGCTTTGTAGGTGGTGGAGCAGCAGCCATGGCGCGCAACTCACAAGGATGTCTACAATTGTGCGAAAGTCAAAGGTATTGTGACAACGATAAAGTTCACTGACACTGTCTGATGTGAGTCTTTCGTACCTGACATATGGGTCTATGTTATGACAGCCGGGGCAAAAGGCATAGCGCAGCTCCCTTCTTGCTTCTGAACTTGACCACCCCTGTGCGATGAGATGGTTCTCATCATTTCATTCAAAGCATTGGGGCCACTGCTATAGGCGTCTCTGTGTTCCCATTGCAGACCCACCCTCCATCCACTCAAAATGGGTTGCAAAAAGCATTGCATTTCTACGGGCTTGGGGCCAGCCAACGGCGACCAGGCAAAGTGACTGTTTATTGTTTTTTTTTCCCTCTTAGTTGGACGGCTGTTTTGCACTGTGCGTTGGGGAAACAGTCGTTCTCCTTGCGCTGATTGGCTGGGCGAGAGTCGGTAGTGAACATACCAGAGACCAAGTTTTGCTATGGCACACCAAATTGTGGGACAGGAAGGAGGGGTGATATATGGTGGCTTGGCTGCAAGCGCATACGCTGAAAGGGGAATGTCCGGTTGTGAGTGTACGGAAAAGGCAGACAATTGTACCAAGACTCATGAGACCAGGGTCTGTATCCCCGTCCTCTTTGATCGCGGGTCACCAGGGCTATGGAGAGATGGAACATGAGGGGGGAACTGCGTGTTCCGCCGAAGCCGCAGTGGCGGGGAAAAGGGAGGCACTGATGCTTATATTGAATACTGCGACCAGAGTGAAGCCAAGATGTTCGAGATATTGAACTTGGAGGTATTTGATAAGTCCTACATGGCTCTGCGTGTGTGTGAAGCTTGCTCTATCCAGAGCAATGTGTGTGTGTGTGTGTGACGGGAAGTGAAATCCAGCCAACTAGAATGTAACACAAATAGTCGTCAGTCATGTCAAATACAACGTTTCTTGACATGGTCAGGGCTCATTGGAGCCTTGATCCGCCGTTTAGAGGCCCAAAGTCACTGGAACAGTATCCAATGTACCCACATCACTCAGTAGTTACTGGGTCACCCACGATCAGGCTTGCAGAGGATTTTATTGTCGAGTCAATCGGCCATAGCAACAACACACACATAGGGTCGCGGAAGACTGCATTGTTCGTCGAACTGGAGGCATCTAGCGTTGCTCCTTACAGTCATATTCTGGGATTTCAAGATGATGGACTGTGTTCTTCACCAGTGCTCTACATTGACTGTAAACAGTACAAACTCCGGATAGTGCAGAAGGAACGAGACGATGAAATGTATACCTTCGAAGTTATCAACAGAGACGGCGAGGGTTACCGATTCCATACCCACAACGAACTAACACAGCGTAAATGGATCCTTGCTTTAAGTAGTTACATGGCATTCAAGGACGAGTTCATTAGCTTGGAGCGCGTGCTCGAAGAGCCTCCCAGCTATGATGATATGGAAGTTGATTCTTCCGCTATCATGCTCAAGCAGTTCCTGAAACTGGCCATCAAAGATAAGAGGAAGGATGGCAAAGCATATGAAATCCTCAAGGCCATGTGGCCTTCTTTTGCGTTTGCCAATGACATGATAACCACCATTGTGGCGGAGTATGGCGATGAGAAGTCTCACACAAATCGGGAGGCCTGCGCGGACTTGCTAATTTGCATTATCCAGGACTTTGATCACTCACTGCGGCCAGATGTACGGGCTCTGGTGGAATCATTGACGTACTATGCTTCTGATGAAGGGGATTTCATAATGTCTTTTGAAGATGTGGATGTGAAAGAGTTCCTGCTTCCCGAGCATCTACGAAGGGTGCACGCAGTGCTTGAAGCGAAGGATAAGGAAAAGACCGTGGTTACGGAGAAGGGCGCGAAGGTTAAGTTTGTCACCGCAGCAGAACCAGTACAACCGCACAGAGAATTCCTGTCTATTCCTCCTGATCGACTAACGACTACCATGAAACCACGGCAGGTTGCAGAGAAGCTAACATATGCGTTCCTTGCATTGTGGCGCCGGGTCGACATTGAAATGTACATCCTGTACCCCTCAAATGAACATTCGTGTGTGAATGATTTGCAGACCGCTGCCCAGGATCTAATGAATTACGTCAAGCATAGCATTGTTGAGCGGCACACATCTATTCAACGAGAAGTCACAGTAACTTTCTGGATACATACCGCCGAGTTCTTGGTGAAGTATGGCAACTACGAGTGTGCAGTGAACACGATGATTGCAGTCAGCCACGCCCTGGTGCTCATGCACCAATGCAAGGAAGTCACGCAACACCCCATTGATTCATTGGCCATGGAGCTGTTCGGTGAGGATGCCAACTATGAGCATGAGTACACCATTGACTTTGAGCACTATCGGCAGCGATTAGATCGGGAACCCTGCCCTATAATTCCCTACTGGGGCACACTGAAATCCGATATTGTCAACCTTCAAAGCCTGCCAATCCGCTTCCACCGCGGTGGCATCAATTTTGACCGCGCAATCGCTCTGTACTCCATCATCCGACAGGTGAACCGTTGGCAAGGAGAGCAACAGGCTCAAAAACCAACATAGCGTCGATTGCACAAATCAGAACTATTCTACATTCATTCAGTTCAATCCAGCAAACACCACAGTCTTCGCCCTACTCTAATCCCCCCCGTTCCCTCCTTCCCCCTCTGTGCACTAGGAAGAGAGCTCTTTGTGCCACCCTGCTTGGGCCGCTCCTATCCTCGTCCTGCATACCGAGCGCTAAAGGTAGAGGACTACAACGGCACCGGCGCCCCCCCCCTCCCCCAGGGGAGGGTGTTGGTGACACACAAACGGCAACAGCGGACTATTTACTACTGTTCAGTCTATGACATAGATCCGTTTCCTTATGCACGTACTTGCAAGAATGCTGCCAAGTGTATGAATACACCGTACTGGTAATGAAATATAAAATAGTATGTGCATTTGAAGAATAGTAGACCCCAAGAGAGCTATGCTGCGGTTTGCGACATCACGTGGGCAACCGATTTGCAGAACCGGAGTGACATACTTCGCAGCACTTCCTGCCACAACTGCAGCGGGCAGCGTCAGGTATCGCAGCAGTGATACTAGTGCTAATAAAGGGAGCAAAGATGACAAATTAGAGCAGGCCAAGGCCGAATGGGCCCCTCCACCGCAGCAAATTGAGGCCCATCTTACAAAACGGAAGGCTTGGTATAAACAACAGATGGAACAGATGCAGGCCAACCCGAATTACACCTTAGCCCGTCTATTCGGCCAACTAGAAAGGCCGATCGATGTCGACGAGTCGGAGCTGACATTGGGGTGTCTCTTGGCCACTTTGATGGTCATGGAAAATTTTAGCAAGCGGGACACAATCAGGTTGCGTTCAATGGTTACGCCAGACCTGTACTTCAGGAAATTCAGACAAGTTTGTGAGGATCAACCACCTGTAGGATGGGAAGTCATTGAGATCCACGACCATAGTCTGATGACCATTCCGGTTGCGGTGCAGGATGGGGTTCTCAAGGCTGTAATGCAGCCGCAGCTACCGGAGCTACGGCTATACACAACCCTCTCTGAGGTGAACTACAATATTGGGCCGGACGATCAAGTGCTGGACACATTCTGCCAGGTCCGTAGCTACGTTCTGGCCTTCAGTCAGGCCAAAGAGGGCCGTCCTGCCGATTCTCCAGGCTATGTCATCCGAGAGATGGACATCATGACGGATTAAAATAATAAGGACATGCATTGTCGGATTGAATCCAAGTGTGGGTAGGTGTAGGTACATATTTTCCGAAAAACAATTTTTCTTTAGTTTATTCCTCTATCTCTTGTGCATGAACTACGAACTCTATGCTTTGGTCATAAATGGGACCCGTTGTGAAAACGAAAATGAAAAAAAAAAACAGCAAAAGGTAAAAGGGAATGAATCATGGTCGGCTATTTAGAACTTCGCCATCAGGCAGTCCACAATAATCGGAACCACCATGAGGTGCAGGAAATGACGGTTGGGCCATATACTGATGTTCCAGTGGTGGTAATTACGCATGGGGTTACGAGAGAAAGTCATGACCGACAATCCGTTCGTCACGTCGCGAATTTCGAAGCTTTCACTGGCGGTAGTCCGGTCCATACTCTTGCGCCGTCCTTCGTATTCACGTCCGTCGAGAGTGAACAGAATGGTCTCACAGGTAACCACGACTTGCATGATGCGTGGATAGGTAGCCAGGTGCAGTTCAAAGCGGGGATTGCGCCTATCGTTCAGCTGCAATCTACGCACTGCCACTAGGTCTTTGTCTGAGTCGAGACCCACGAGCATGAGGTTGGGCCAAACACCATCGGTGCGGAAGACCGGGGTCTTCTCGTTGGCGCAGAAGAAGCGGTACCGGCGGTTCCGGGGAGAGTATGCCATGGTGAAGAGCTGGGCATGGACCTTAGGCGCACCGAGCACCCAGCGCATAGACAATTCGCCGCGGTCGTACTTGACGTTCTTGCGTTCATGGGGTTGCTGGCAGTATCCCTGACAGGAGGTCAGGCGAACTGTCTTCACTGTGGAGTGTGCCCGAACTTTGCCATCGGGCAATGCCTCACTACCCATATCAAGAACAGTGGCCATGGCCACCAAACGGTCAGCAAGGAGCTTACGTTTCTCCATGACCTTGACTACTATCTTCAAATCAAAAACTTCGTGGCTGGAAACACTCAAATCAAACTTCTCGTCCCACTCTGTGCTGCCGTCTTCACGCACAACCCGCGTGGTCGCAACCTTTTTCGAATTGATGAAGAGGATGCAGTATAGATTCTTATGATGGCACCGAGAGGACTGAATAAGCTTCCGTGAAACGACCTTCACAGTGTCTAACCGGATTGTCACTGTCTGCATGAAACCTAAAGGAATACTAAGTTCCTCGAAGACCTTCACTGCGGCGTCACTCACGTCGTGGTCACCGCAGATAGAGACCAGGTCGGAGTCCGTGGGCAGAGATAACGATGTGTCCTTCTCATAACTAGAATATGATGCAGTCTCCGCCAGTGGCGACACGCCCGTAATACTGTTGTACGTGGGGAGTTCATCCTCCTCAGGTTGGACAGGCGGCAAAGGGCACCGCCCGTGATGATATGATGCAAGCATCACCTTCGCTTTTGTGTCTGTGTGTTGTGTGCGTTGTCACTGTCTGCGTGTGTGTCTTGTCTTCTATCTCCTTCGTCTGTCTCGTTTCTTTCTATCGCTGTCGGCTCGTTTCCCAAGTAGGAGAAATGTAGGCACCAATAACAACCAATGCCATGGCATACAGTCTTGGAACCCCCTATGAAATAGCCTGGGTGTTGATCAACTGGTCCACAACCGCAGTTACAAATTGCGTCAATAAAAATTAATCCGCACGTATGCCGGGTGGTGGTGATGTGCTCTGGGTTCATTTGTACTGACCAACAGATGTCAGTACCACATTTGATTCTCAAGCGCACACCAAGTATGCAAATTCCGAGAGGTGGACAGCACCGACCTACGAACAACTAGGTTCACTGATCCCGGCCTTGCTGACCTCCTCCCCACATCTCAAGGCCACCACCTGCATTGTAGGGTTATATGTATATGCTAATAAACGTTGAAATCTTCGCAGCATTGTTATAGTACGTTTGAGGTATGTGGTGTTTTTTTTCCTGCCTGTCCTACTGTCGAATTTTCCCTGGAATGTTTCTTACCTCTGCCCCCTCACCATCTCGCCGCCTTCACACTCTTCCTATTTCAATACTGGATGAACTGCAAAAAAAAACCATCGGCTCACTCCCACTCTCTCTTTCCATGAAAAAACCAGATGGGGAAGGGGAATGTTCGCATAGTGGAAGGCCAGCGGGAGAGGACTGGCAGAGGCGGAGAGGGGAAAAGGGAGAGTCCCAGTCACTGATAAGGTCTTCTTTCAAGGGAAAGGACTTTCCCCTCCCTATCCCGTGCCTTTCCCCCTCTTTATTCCAAACTCTTGCACTCTGCCCTCTCGTCTCCCCTTCTTAAAAATTTCACTTACTTTGCTCAACTTCTCCTGTGCGGTCTTCAAATTTGGTCTTACAGCAAGGCCAGGTCGCCCCTCATTGCGCAGGGGTTCAATGATCCACCCGCCATACTTACACAGAGTACATTCTGTCATGTCACGGAAACTGAAAAAGGGGGGGGGGGAGACTGAGCCAAAGTGTGTAGGTTGGTTAATCACGGACCTACCTACCATGGATCGTCGATCTAGAAGTAGATATTAACTTTAGTGTGTAGTGCGGATGGGGTTCAACGAGATCCTCGCCTCGTCTATGTGTGCAGAGGTCAGATCTGCGACTGGACTTAATGACTGGAGCACAAGTATGTTGAGGATGTCAATTAGTAACAGATTCATTTACACAATTTAGTGGCAGAAGAAAGTCAGCCGTCACGAATCAACAGGCAGACCGACGAGACAGACCCCTGGCAAACCACATAGATTCCGGGAAATTACGGGACATACCACCTATTGGGAAGGTATAAGATCTACACATCGCTCGAGGCGGACGAAGAACACTTGCCATGGGTTTGCAGACCTGGCAAGCTGTCGGAGTGCTTGGGCTTTCTGATTCAGCTCAAACGCGCCCTCCTGTCGCCGCCGGGTTGGGTGTCGCCCGGCAGTGAAGGGGAGGAGAGGGGGGGGAGGGAGGGCGTGTGTGCTGCCGCTGTTTGTATGTGACTCTTTGGTGGCCAACTGCGCTGACAAACCACAGGCGGCCCAGATGGACAAGACTGTCACTATAGCAAGACTTGATCATGCGATGTCGAGAAAACCACAGGCATTGTCGAACGAGCAAAACGGGAGAGAACCAAAGACGGCGGTGGAAAATTAGATGCAACGGAGCTTTTGGAACCGGCGCATATGGTTGGCGAAGCACACGGTCTTTAGAGCTGGTTCAGAACAGCCCGTGCAGGCCGGGTATTTCTCACTCGCTCTCCTGGGTTGTTTGCATCTGCTGTTTTCACTTCTATTGACCGATAGGTGTAGTTTCAGGACTATAAGGGCGTGGTTTCATCGGAGACACAAAAAATTTAGAAATTTTTCTCTCTAATTTTTCAATAGAAAGCACTAGACTAGGTATTCTCCCGTTTTTCTACCAAATCCTTGACATGACTGTTCCTTGGGACATCGTTAGGAAGATTCGCGGCCGCAGCCAAATTCGTAGTAGTCGAGTGCGCAAAGTCGAGGAATATATGCTCACAGATTTAGTATACACAACCGTCTGCTGATCCGATGAATAAAGCCCACGCGATACCAACCCGCGGTCACTGAGTAGGGACGAACAGGACGAAGACTAGCAAAAGTAAGGGTTTGTTTAACGCAAATGAGACCATGTACTTCATATACAAAACCTTGTACCTCTCCCGTAACCAAGACAAGATTCGTACACGCTTACCGCTCGTAGAAGTCAGAAATGCCGAGAGCTGCTCCACCACTTGCGGTCCGTCCCATCGGTTTTTTTTTCACAAGTTCACTACCGAACTGAAATATCGGTACTGTTCCCCGTTCCGCAGTTGGTATGTGGAAAGGACGCAAGTTGTCAACCACCGCCAGACTCTCGTCGTTCGTGGGAATCCGGGGCGCACGAAACGTAGATCGTTCAGCTCGTCATCGTGACGAAAACATTTGGTTTAAGTTCTGGCGGGTTTCATGAGAGTTGGAAAACAAGGGCCTTGTTTAGAGAATGAAGAGTCGCCAACGTCAGAGACAGTTTGGTATGATCTTTTGTTGATATAACTTTTAGAAACGGTCAGCTGTGTAGACATTTGTTGGAAGAGATTGATGTTTACGGGACACAACTTGGTTTTCTTTGACATTCCGATGGAGTTTCTGAAGCAGATGACGTTCGGTCGACAACAACTTGTGCACCTTAACTTCAGGTTCAACGCTCCAGTACTGGATTGCACCTGATATTTACCTTGGCCCTAGTGTGTGTGATCACGCACCGTAGAAAATTTCTTCACCATGTCCATGTGTGTTGTGGAAATTGTCACAGTCACTCACCACTGTGGACAATTGCGAGTTTATTTTGGTAAGGACAGATGTGATGTGTCCTCAGCAAAGCTTGTCGATGTTGCATCTGAGAAATTTTGACCGCTTTTAAGAGTGAGCGAAGGCAAAGGAAAACAGGAAACTGGTCTTTACTCCCGTGTCCGCCCAGTGGACAAAGAACGGACGCATCCCTCATGTTCAAGAATATCTTACTGCGCAGGGACCAACACCAACAGGCGGCGGCTGCTGAGTTGAAAAGTCTTAGAGAAACCACCCACTGCCGGGGTGGTTGACCCATACCAGGTTATGGCAGCAAGACGGCAAGCCGCTGCGTACACATGCACAGAACCATGTAGCGCTATGGCACCACAGAGAACGAATGTTGGGGGATGCATACAAAATAGGTACCCAGCGTTCTCTGGTTGCCGACCGAAAAGAAAAACCTAATCGATTTGTTTCAATGGACCGGTACCCATTCTGAGAGGAAGTGAAACCATGACACTGCGAGAAAAGTTTTTCATTTGAGTTGACCCAGTGTTGAGTGGGATACGGACTATGGGTTGGGACCATGTCCTTCCGGGCCTTGCCCAATGCAGACCACTAAGACATTGCGGTGTGTAGAGGCACATGGATCAGTGTAAAGGTATCTTCTTGTAAAGATCAGTGCTGAAATTTTGTGTCGTGTCTTCTGATTGAAGGAGGTCGGCACGGAGGGCATGCCGGGGCCCCATGCTTTTAGAGTAGCCCTCAACATCAGAGCTAGTCGTTTCCCATAGTAATAATATTGTGGTTTTCTGCCGAGAACTTGTAGATATCGAAAAATGGAATTAATGCACAGTATCTTGTATCTTGGTTAGGAGGCTTGGATGCCGATACCGGGGAGCTCAGCACTGATACTTTGTTGTTTACCTAACTGACACATGTTCAAATAACAAAATCGTTGTGAGGGGTTCTTCGCGGTAGAGTGATAACTGCGAACCAAGCCGCGCGATCTACAGCTTTGATGTGATCTGACATATACGCGTACATGCACGAACCTTTAGCATCACAGCTGGGGAAAATATTCGTCGACACAAAACGGTCCGGGAATACAAAATAAGCATAGACACAGCTAGCTCAGAATCATTGACGGTGCGAAGGATCTGTCTAGGAATCAGGTGCCGTTTTGTTCAGAACTCCTTCCTTTTCCAAGAAGATTATGTGCGAGAGCGTCGATCCCGTTCGGACGTTGTCTGGGGTTCCGTTGATTGTTTCAAAAGGAGCCCCCTTACAATCCCCCCCC
>PDIP01000016.1:132385-150748 GCA_002811645.1 Corallochytrium limacisporum
CACCACGATAATGACTATGCAGGTAAATAGGTTCGAAATGTGTGTGTTTGGCGAGTCCCGCATGTACAGCAATAAACGACATTTTTCTGACAGCGACTTTTGGTTGTCAAGTTTTTGTTGCTCCCATATTTGTAGTCCTATACCAAATATTCGTAAAATTGGATTCGCAGACCACCAGGTCAAAGAAAAACACGTTGGATCTCGCCATCGCTGCAATGTATGACGGGTCCCCAGCGAGACTTTTCCATCCCAACCGATTTCGCTGTATAACTTTGTCTACGGCTTGGCTTACACAACAGCAGTTGTGCAATCAATTCGAGATATTGTGCAGATCTCGACTCACTCTCACCTCAGTTTCGCTCATTTGTCCTGCACCGATCTTGTGCCGAGCCAGAAAATGTTCCGGTCGAAGGACAACGTGTCGGTAGGGAGATGTGGGTTCAAGTGAGCGTCGCTGCGGTTGCCTATCATCATCATTGACATCCCAATGCATCCAGTTAACCATCTTAATGTTGGGGCTGTCAACCACCTGTGGGAATAACTTTGAGGCTGTTTGCTTTCAACCATGCGCATTTGTTGATGAATGGCAGAGGATGCTTTAGATGAGCTCCTTCGTCTCGTGTGCCGTATACAGAAGAACATTGACCGCATGGGGCAATGAGACACAAGTATGACATTATACTTGGACAAAACTTGGCCGAAGCTTGGCATACAATTAAAGGGATAACTACTTAGTAACAATGAAAAAAATAGTAAGGGCGAGGTTGCACAGATTGATCAGAACCCGTTGGAAAGCGACGAGTAGCTGTGATGCCCTTCCCGGTGGACCCAAGATTAAAGCAGCATCTGTCGGTGACAGGCTGTGCTTGCCGCATGCTATGATGTGAGCGTTGAAAACACCAATGTTTTGGTAGAACGACGAGGTGTCTGCATGTTCATCAAGGTCCAAAGGAACGAGGGAAGCGAAAGAATGGAGCGTCGATCTCAGGGCGGCTCTAGAAAGTCCACCGCTTAACAGCATGTAACTGGCATGCTGTTCATTTCCTTACGATGAGAATTGTCCATGGATCATCATCGTCAGCCTCAATCATGAAAGTTGTCTGCTTCTTCGCTTTCGAGGCCACGCGCTGTCCCATCCGTTTCCCAAAGTTGGCCTCTATGTTCACCCCCAGGCGTCTGTATGTTGAAAAAGAAACTCTCCGTTCCACCTTCTCCCCGACTTACGAATCGGCCGCGCCCTGCAGTACACACCTTTTTATTGAACTGATCCGTAATTGCAATTCCTTTCTGTAAGGGGTGTGCAGAGCAGGAGCTCTGAGTATGCACAATGGAGCATATTTAGAAAGGAGTGCGGGCTGTGAGTTCCGCACCCAGGTGTTTGGGTTAAGGTCCGTATGAGACGATTGCCCAACCGCACCGCTGGAGAATGAATATACAAATCACCCAGCGGTGCGACTCCAGTCCGCGCAGGTGCTACCATCGTTGGCCACATGCCCAACAGCAGCATCACATCAGTGGAGGCTGCACCTGGTCAGGGGGTACACAGCCGCATGGACGGCTGACACAATAAGCTCTACTACTGAGCATGAACTACAGCAGTGATGCGCCATGGTTAAGAAATGATGATATAAATCGAACAAGATCGTGCACTGGTTATTGTAGCATACGATCGTTGCTGTCGAGCTGCTGATGGGCTGATGTTCTGAACAACGTAGAGAACACAAACAACCCCGAAGACCAGAAGGGTTTGGCCTGCGACCCATATGAATCCCTGCTGCGTCCTCCTGGGCTGGCAGTGGCGTTCATTTAAATGGATGTAAGGAGCTTTTCGCCTGATAAATACATTCCTCATTTAGGATAACATACGTGATTTCCGGTATCAGCTATACCACCTCACCGTAGCTGATCTCTCCTCCTATTACGTTTTGTAGTAATCTCCGAGTTCCATCTTGTATGAAAGAGCCCACATTTATATCTCTTGGTTTTGCCAACCTCGATTGTTTTCTTATACAGGCTCTTACCCCGTTCGAAGGGGTGGGTGTTCAGAGTGGGTGGGTGGGGGGTAGCCGGAGATAAGTAGAGGAAGCGAAGAAACAGCTGCATCGCTCAACACCTTATGTGGTGGCAGCTCGATATTTTCTACCGCGCACTCATGGTCTTCACTGTGGATTTCGTTAGAAAAACTGCACCGGCCAAGAGGAAAAGGTTCTTACCACTTTAGGAGCCAACCGGGATTTTGGATTTGGAAAAAGAAAGGGGAAGGGAGGGAGAGGTGCGTGCGCGCGCGCGCGAAGGACTGTAGAGTGAACCTAACCCCAACAAAAGGTGGAGGAGGGCAGGGGGCAAGAGGCAGGCCAAAATGTTTTGAAAAAGTATCCTGACCCGTATTATTTGTATGGGTAGGACCGAATTCCATATCGTGCCCGGCAAAGCTCAGGAGTTGACGACCTCTTCAGTGTACAATTCTGCTCATCTAACCCCCTCATTAAAACCGCCCCTCCTTTTCAGGTGATTCCAGAAAAAAAAAAGGGAAGGTCCATGCCCGTAGAAAGAAAGTGGGAGGGGTTGGGGGAGGAAGACCACACACACGGAAAAAAAACACACAGTCCGAAGAAAAAAAAACC
The DNA here is from genome assembly GCA_002811645.1 of Corallochytrium limacisporum. Classification (NCBI taxonomy): domain Eukaryota; genus Corallochytrium; species Corallochytrium limacisporum. The sequence goes on from PDIP01000016.1 coordinate 135,010, forward strand.
CCCCGTTCGCCTTCTACGGACGGTTGCGTCTGTCGTGCCTTGGTGTCCATAGTCGCACTATACAGATCCAAGTGTCCATGGAAGCGCGATTGATTTATTTCAAATTCACTCTGATGCCATTCCCTATTCTGTCGTAGGTGTCTCATTTGCAACGGCGCACAAGGGGACACACAGCAGCGGCGGATAGAATGTGTTTATCAACTTCTTCCGGGCAGTGCCTTGGAGGGTGAGGTTGTGTGCTGACCTTCTTCGGTTGGTACTGAAACTATTGGATAGACTGACCAACACACGAGGTTCTGGGGACCAAAGAGAAAATCTTTGCAGGCCAAGGAGGAGCAAACCACGGGCTGCAATTTGATGTGATGTGCTGACTCCTTCGCCCACTGTCGTGCCTGTCCGTGCGGACCCCCGCAATTACAGCACAAGGACCAGAGTCCAAGAGAGATGCAAATGAGGTAGACAGAATGAAGTACTCCTGATCCGGCCAGGGGACTTTTACCGGGGAACACAAGCAGATAGATCTGAGTAGTGCTGACAGAAAGAGGCGGTCCACAAGCCAAGTGACAGAGTCCCTATATAAGAAATACAGGGCGGTCAGGAGGGGGCGGTAGATTTTCTACTGGGCGTTCAACTTTAGCAGTCTCCGGGGCACGGAATATGAAAGAAAATCTTCACCGGAAGGACGCTTTCGTGTTGTAGGGGCTTATGGTTCGCCGTCACAATTACGGAGAACGGACGTACGGAGCTCCAAGAAAGAATCCACCGGAGGTGTGAAAAAGGATCGGAAAACACCGGCCGAAAGTCGAAACCTTGGACTCAACCGCACCGTTGTGCGGGCCAGGAGTGATGGATGGATCTGGCGGGGCGGGTCTGATCCCCGGGAGACGACGTCCGGGAACCCGGGGACCCAACTTCCTGGAGATTTGGAGCGTGTCGTGTCTCTTTGCGGTAGACACTTCTGTCCTAACCGCAACGTCCAAGTGCACCGTCCATGAATTCAGCTTGACGTTATTTGCTGCCGCTCGTCCCTTACGCTAAGGACGCAGCATACAAAAGTGGGAGTTGCCTTGGGGGCCGGTCTGAGGTGGTACGGGCACAGGGAAGGTACACGGAAACGCCGAAGAGAATCGCGCACCGTGGTGTTCCTCCGGGAGAAACAAACATGGAGCGCGCACTACAGAGAATGTTCATTACCACACGACGAACGGTTTGGAACGACGAAGTAGCAGTTGCGTAACTCAAACGCAAACTACTTGTGCGTGTCCACGGACGCGCTTCCCCTACCTTGCAAAAAAAATAAATAAAGGCACCAGTATCGACAGCAACAGCAATTGCCACTTCCTAAACCAAGGCAATTTTAACAGTAACTCGAGAAAGCAGACGGCATGTGTTCATTCCCTACGGTTGTCGCTTGGACGATACATCCGCCAGGGAAGACTTTACCCTACCAACAGAAACACCGGGCGACTCAGAAAACAGAAACCAAAAGTTAGAAATGGTTGGGGGAGTGAATATAGACTAGGCTGACTTCTCTATTTTCCCGGTTTCCATAGGAGTAAGGCGTTTGGTTGGGCGCGGACCCCAAAGGTTCCTGATCAGCGTACACTCGGCATCGTATCTATTACAAATGTTTGGCTTTGGCTTTTCAAAAACACTGCTAGCTTGCATGTGATCCAGCGTGCCTATCTCCTGCCACCGTGCTCTCTCTTCTTCAAATACCCGTAACCCTCTTCTCTTTGCCATACATACTCGCACTAAGCCACTACAGCATGGTGTTCGATCACTTGGCAAATGACGGATGGACAGTATTCATGACTGTTGTGGACTCGCAGCGGTCGCCGGAGCATCTGCAGGAGCTGTGGGAGCCTCTGCAGAAGCATGTGGTGCATCTACCACTGATGTGATCGCCTTGCACTGTCTCTCAATAACCGTGACATCTGCCATGTTTAGCTCACTCAACTCAGCATCGTTGTATTCAGACCGCACCATCCGCATCAGGACACCATATGCCTCACTGATCCTCTTCACCACGGAGTCCCAGAGAATTCCCTCTGTTCCCTCGCTGCGGAGGAAATAGTGCAATTTGCGACGGGCCACGGGCATCCGATCCTTTAGCCCGGCCTCCAAGCTCTGCTTCAGGCTCGCAAGCGCTTCCTTTGAGGCCCAGGATGAGGTCTTTAGATCCCCAGCCGACTCCACGCCTACTAATACTTTGTCAATCTGCTGCTGGGTGGCGATCATCTCCGGGCAAACATACTTCATCGTAATATCAATGAAGGTCATACAAGCCGTACGCAGCCTTTTGTCCAAATCAGCGCGACCGTCCAGTTCCTGCGACACACTTCTGGGGACGGCCTTTGAGATGAAGTCAAACACAGAACCTTGCCTGACCAGATTGTAGGCCGCATCATACATAGACGTGAAGTCCAGACTGTGCTGTGTGGCCACGAAGCGCACATCGAAAGGTGCCAATTGTTCACGGAGCACCAGATAGTGGTACACCAGGAAGAGGTGCCCATTCATGGCCGCAAGGTCCGCTGACGGCTTTGCCCTTGACTGGATCTCTCGCGCAGCCGTCTCAATAGAAAGCAAACAGGCGCTCAACAGATCCTGCGCCAAACCTTCGAAAACACTGCGGTGCACGCAGCGGTAAAGCCGACTGATGACTAGCAAGGTAGTCTGCATCGGTTGGTACCAACGCAAAGGTTGGCGGAACACTTTATCACCGCGGCTAGCCCCGGCGGCCTGTACTTCCGTGCTGGATGTGTCCTTGGTGAACGCAGCGTAGTCCTGGACACTGAGGACGTAGGCAGTAATCTGCTTTTGGATGAAGGAGTCCATGCGGTAGATCAGTTTTTCCTGCACATCCTCCATCAACTGTTGCACAACCTGGTACACAGCTGTTTCGGCAGCCATCATCGCGGTGGTGTTGGCGGTACGATCCTGTGTAGGATTCCGCAACGCCTGCATTGCGTTCATAGCTGTTTCCTCGTCAATAACGTCGAGTTGTAGGGTTTCACACACGTCCAGCAGGTTGCTCATGTCGTGCTCATAGATCAGCCTTGGTCGGAGGTAGTCGTAGATGGTCTCGCAGAGACGGCGTAGGAACGGGACAAGGGCATTGGATGCCGACACGTCGCCTTGACATAGCCGGTTAAAGAGTTTTTCTTCAGCAACGCAGAGCATGCGCAGGTACAGGCCCATGTCACGCGCTAGGTCGCTAATCCGTCCATCAGTTTTGCTGATCTGCGCGTCCAATTCAGCCAGGCGCTGTTTGGTCTCGGGCCACACTAAGTTCTCACGCTGGACGACGTAGTACCGGAAGATTTCACTGGAAATGTGTCCGTACAGCTGCGGCAGACGACGATTCCGCTGCAAGACCTCCACGAAGGGCGGGGATACCTGCTCCAGTTGATACCCGAGTCGTCCACACTGTTCGTTATAGTCCAACGTCTGTCCGTCGGTCTCCCGGCTTGCTTTACCCATGGCCTCTGCAATCTGTTGGGTCAGCAAGGACCGAAGCACAAAACTGACCTTATAGTGCAGTTGTTTGGCCCGCGTCAGGTATGATTCTGCAGCTCTATAGGTCGGATGCGATTCTAGAAAGGCCACACTTTTATCCAAGCTGTCCAGTATGTCCAGGCCACCCTTAATCGAAAAGGTTGTGCCCTCGATCCTCCGTGCCGAGCGGTCAACTGCATCAAAGTATGTAAGTTTCTCCTTCAATTCGTCTGCTTGACGCAGACTCTGCTCTTGGGCAGCAACAAGGTCCTCACAGGCTTCATGTAGTGCACTTGTGCGTTGACTGACCAGCAAGTGCTGCACCGTCAGGTTTGAGAGCATCGCATCGATGGACTTCAGGGACTCCAGTTGCCCACTAAACCACCCCTCCGCGGTCTTCAAGTCCCTATGGTATGCCTCACAGGCGGCCATGTCTTCCTTGTCGAGCGCCGATTCGACCTGCTGGTACCACTTGCGAAACTTCGACAGGCTGTTCAGTTCCGGCAACTTCTGAAGCTGAGCCAGAGTAGCCTGAAGTTCTTTATGTGCTGTCTCTTCATCCGCTGCTGTTGCTGCTGTTGTCGCCTCGGGAACAACGATTCCCTTCGTCAGTGAGTTCCTCTGTTCGGTCGATGCTATTTCTTCTTGGGCCGGTGTTGATGCCGGCGTTGTTGTTGCCGTCGATCCCGTTAGTTGCACATGACCGACATCCCGCAGGAGCTTCAGCACTTCCGCCCGACTGTCCGTATGGGCGCTCATAATTTAGGCACTTCAACAACACTTGTGATTTGCCTTCCACTCAGCATTTGTGTCCTCGTAGATCTCTTTCTTGAAGATTGGTGCCTTGGCTTTGACCTCGTTGATGAGAAATTCGCACGCTTCGAAGCTTTCTTTGCGGTGCGGTGTACTGACTGCAATAGCAATACTTGCCTCCTTCACCGGCACCTCGTTCAAGCGGTGTATTATGGCAATCTTCAGGATCCCAGGCCAGTTCTTACTTGCACAAATGGCTGCCTTCTCTAATTCTTTCAAGGCCATAGACTGGTACGCCTCGTAGTATAACGTACGTACGGCCTTCCCCTGGAAATTGTTCCGTGTAGTCCCTACAAAGAGATTAATAGCACCTGCCTTCGGATCGGCACACCACTCCTGTACTCGAGAGATGTCAATAGCTTCCTCTTGCAACTGCAGCCACAGGCGATCGGTTTGAAGGCCGGAGTCCAATTTGCCAGTCCCTGTCATCGAAAACCATTGAGGGCTTCAATTTTTGAAGAATACCTTCACTTCATAAATTCTTTGTTCTTTCAGGATCACAACCATTTGTACACCACCAATCATTTTATATTTGGCCTCAAATAGCCAACTGACTTCTGGCAGACTGAATCGCAAAACAAATCCATGGCGGTGGCTTTTCCGGATGGCCCGCGTTTGTGGGGAGGGAGGGGAGGGGGCGCCATTCATTTACCCTGCCTCAGTAGGGGGAGAGGGTGTTTAGGTGGTTGGTTTCGAACTTCGGCAGTCAAACTGTCCGGTGTGTCTTTTCCTCACGCAGTCCACCCTCCATGGCACTGATGTGAGCTCCCCCCGGGCAACGCCATAGCATGGGTTATCTGCGATCCTGCAGGGATATTTCTTTCATGCTTCGAAGAATAATCGCGCACATGTTCTGTACGGACATACTACCAAGGAATGGGACATACAGATGTTTCCCTCTTTGGGGCCATAAGAAGACCAGGACCCCCTGCGCTATTGCGATGAAGGGATCATGAGTTCAGAAGGGTCGCGCAGCCCGGCCATAGATGACACTTCGTCCGAAGAGTCAGAAGGAGAGGATGATTTCTGTCGCTCTTTCGCACCTGCAACGATGCTGTCCAGTCGGCTTCGAAACACACAACACCCTGAATCCATGGTGGAAGAGACGGAACAAACAGTCGCTGGTGGTCCGCTGAAGCGGAGACCTAGCGCACTGAGTTCTGACCACTGCCGCACGCCGACGCCATCAAAGAAACAGCGAAGACAGGAGATGCAGAATGGTTTTGGCCTTGGATTCCGACCTAGTGCGAATGACTCAGAGGAAGGATCTGACGAAGACCGAACCACGCCTCTGCAGCGAGCCAACTTCCGCGGTTCTCGGTTCCAGCAGCAATATAAGCCATGCTTTGGCAACGAAGAGAGCAACGCCACAGCCCTGCGTCAAAATGGACCGGAGCCGTTGATATTGGATGCCCAAGGGATGGTGACAGTCAACACGTATATCAGTCGTCACTTGCGCAGCTATCAAAGGGACGGCATTCGGTTCCTGTACGATCGATTTGTTCAGTGCCGGGGCGCAGTATTAAACCATGACATGGGTCTGGGCAAGACTGTACAGACCATAGCCTTCCTCAGTGCGATTCAGGGGAAAACTGGGCTCAAGTCCGAATGGCTGCAGAGTGAAATGTCTCTATTCAATGAGGACCTTCAGCAAACAGCGCGGGCATCGGGGGACGACGCCGAAGATGAGCAGGTGTCAGAGTCTCCAAGGAGGAAGAGACGGGCATCCCTAGTGGTGGTCCCGACCAGTGTTCTGCACAATTGGCTGAACGAATTTGACACCTGGGGTTACTTTAGTGTGGAGATCTTTGATAAAGGACGGGATCCAAGGCCACGACTACAGATAGGTGCTGTGGACATCATGCTGTGTACATATCGCAGTCTTCAGGATCATGGGCGGCTGTTGGAGGATTACAAATGGCAGGTGATTGTCTATGACGAGGTTCATATGTTCGGCAATCGACAGATGAAAAAGTATGCAGCCGCGGAAAGATTGATCGCGGACTGCCGTATCGGCCTAACCGGAACACCTGTACAGAACAATTTGCAGGAACTGTGGGCTATTCTGAATATTCTCGAACCTAAATTCTACAATTCTCGAGATTTTGACGACATGGAACGAACTATCACAGCGGGCATGTCAAAGAACGCGAGCACATCGTTAAAGCGTGAAAAGGAGAAGGCTGTGCGACATATGACTTCTCTGCTTAACGTTATGATGCACCGTCGCACCAAAGATGAACACCTTGCCAAAGAACTACCAGAGAAAACAGAGTACGTGCTCTTTGCACCTATGACCCAGCGACAGAAGCAATTCCTACGGCGCATCCTAAGTAGCCGACCGGCCAAGATGCTCAAAGAGAAGAACCCCCACTACCCTCCGGAAAGGAACTGTCCCTGCCAGGAACGGGACCCAAAGTTTCAGGAGTGCATGCACACTGTCACCTACGACAGTCTACGTCACATGATATCTTCGCTCTTTTTTGTCTGCTTTCAATGGATGCAAAAGGTGGCAAACCATCCAGCGCTGTTTGGTTGGAGGGTAGGTACTTCAGGTACGGGAACAAGCGCTGAATTACCGTCCAGCGGACGTCCCAAAACACTTTCCAAGACCACCCCTAAAGCTCTGCCCTCGGACGGCATAACTCTCAGTGACGCGGAGATCACTGCAATTCATGACGATGCTGACGATACGCTTTACTGCGGAAAACTGCGTTGGGTCGAGCGATTGCTCCGCACTTGGCGCGAGGAGACACTGCGCGAAACTTCAGGCTTTGATGGCCCAGTAACATCAAATCAGAACAAAGCACACAAAGTGTTGGTTTTTAGCCAATTCACCTCAATGCTCGATATCCTCGAACGGTTCTGCGTGAAACGACACTATCCATTTCTCCGTTTGGACGGGTCTACGAGGCCGATTCACCGTCAGGAGCTGGTGACTAAGTTTAACAAGGACCCGGAACAATTTGTATTTCTGATCTCGCTCCGGGCCGGAGCGGTAGGATTGAATCTGACCGGAGCTAACAAAGTGATAATCTTCGAACCGTGCTGGAATCCGACCTATGACGTCCAGGCCCAAGACCGTGCCTTCCGCATCGGGCAGCGTCGACCTGTCGAGGTTTACCGCTTGATCTCCACCCACACCGTTGAAGAGGCCGTGTACGATCGGCAGATTTGGAAAAGTGTTATGGCCGACATGACGACAACTGGTAATGAGAAGGCTGAAAGCTTCTTGGAGCAGAGCCGCGTATTTGGACTGAAAGCTATCTTTGAGAAGGGACAAGTGGTCGTGGACCACCGTAATCTGCAGCATGTTGGACAGTATGACAATGACCTGCACATGCACCGCGTGCGATCCGCGGAAGAGCACAATCATGGAGACGATCGGAACCATGAAGAGATCGATACTGAAGATATTACAGCCGATCTTCCCGAAGACGACCGCACCATAGAAGTAACCCTTGAAGGCATGGACCTCGGGGACATTGATGGAGGAGAACAGTTCGGTTGGGAAGAGCAGGAAGTCCAGGATGAAGGGCGACAAAAGCAAAGCCAACATCAGCAATCCATGCAACATCCAACTAAGGGCGAATTCAGAAGCAGGAACAGCACGCAACCGTGGCATGACGTTCAGCCCATGCTTCATCAACGCTTCCTTGGCGACACAGAGCCGCACGGGCCCGGTACCGAAGACAAATTGGATGCTGTGAGTGGTAGTGGGGACAATGAAGTGCACAACGGCAAGCGACCGTTCACGAAAGGCCAATGCCTGGCGGTTCTGCAGGCGATGGCCACACTGGACGGCTACCACGACACCGTCGATTATGCAGAGATGTTGCTAGCCACATCAAAAGAAGAGGTGCAGAGGCGGATTGATCGATTCTACAGAGAAGACTCATGACACAAAACACTGAAAATGAATTGCTGATTAACAGAAAATAAAGAATTGCCATGTAATATGAAACTTGGTCAAAGGAGAAATGAATGCTGTGCGAGTTGTAGTTTGATTCTGTGCATCTTCAACTAAAGGCTTCACTCAAAGGCCCCCGGTGCCACAAAACTGAAGCCCTCGAAGAGGCTCTGCTCGGTGGCGGAAAGCTTTTGCCGCCCCGGTGTCATAATTGGCGGCTCGGACGTGAATTCGTCCTCGAAGTACCGCACGTCCCGGTCGTCGTTGAGCTTCGGCACAAACGCCGGCTTGATTCGCAGATTTTCAACGTCGTCAAAGTTCATATCGGCAAAGAAAATGTGCTGCTTGATTTCGTCAGCATCCTGGCGGCTGGCACCCAGACGCTTGGTCGGGTCCTTAACCAGCAGAGATTGGATCAGGCTGCTCGCCTCCGGGCTCAGCCAACGCGGATAGTGCACGCGATTGCGCATGATATTCTCAAAGATTTCAACATCATCTTCTCCTGGGAAGGGAGATTGACCAAGGATCATTTCGTAGACCAGCACGCCGAAAGACCACCAGTCGACCACGCGGGTGTACTGGTCCTCCTGCAAGATTTCAGGAGCAATGAATTCAGGAGTGCCGCAGAAGGTTCCCGTGGTGCGGTCCGTACCATCCTCGTTAAGCATGTTAAGCTTGCAGAGGCCATAATCGGCAATCTTGATGTGTCCGTGGCGGTCCAAGAGCAGATTGTCGAGCTTCAAGTCGCGATAGATAATGCCCTTGGAGTGCAAGTAGCCCAGGCCACACAGGATCTCTGCGGAATAGAACTTACCACGGTCTTCACCAAAGATCTCCTGGTGAATGTGTAGCATGAGATCACCCCCATTGGCGTATTCCATGACGAAGCACAGGTGAGTGGGTGTCTGCAGGCAGGCATACAACTGCAGGAGGAAGGGATGGTAGCCCCCGATAGCTGCAAACACGCCCTTCTCCGTCTCAATGCCCTCAATCTCGTCCTGTTCAATGATGAACGTCTTCTTAAGGACCTTGATGGCGTAAAGACTGGTGCTGTTGTTGTGTTCGGACAAAATAACCTTGCCAAAGTTACCCTTACCCAGCACGGACACGAAAGTAAACTGGTCGATAGATACGTCCTTCTTCTTCTCTTCCGCATCCTTGGCGACAATCTTCTCCAGACTCTTGGCCCGCTGAACTTTGCCCTCCATTGCTTCCGTTGCGGTCGGGATTACGGGGACAGGGACTTCGACTGCTGTGACCTCAGATGCGGACGCGACGGACACAGCAATGGCTGCCGCGCGCTCTTGTGCCTCAATGTCCCCACCACTGTTGAGCATCTGTTCCGCCTTCTCACGGTTCAGGTCCATCAGAGAGGTCTGTCGACTGATCTGCTCCTCCAACGATGTTGCATCGTCATCGCCAGTCTCCACGGGCTCTGTCTGCGACAGGGCAAGCATCATCTCCAAGGTCATGCCACAGTAGTCCTTCACGTACCGTTCACAGTTCTTGTGGCAGGTCAGGTTGCAGTGCTGGCACCGCCTTCCCTTGCCTCGGATGCCAACCACGAAGGCACCGCAATGGCAACAGAAGGCAGGTTTCAGACTCATGTGTGTAACCCAGGAATGAGGAATAGAGTGCCGCATGCCACCGATCTGCGGCGGATCGCCGGCGGCGCTGCTAACCTGTTGCGTCGCGGCGACAGCTAGGGAGTTTTCCTTGGCGCGCCGGGCTAGTCCTGCCAGACCCTCGCACTTGTCCACCAAATTGTGCAGACAACGGTAGTGGACGGTCTGGTTGCAGACCTCACACTTCAATCCCTGTCGTCCACTGCCACTCAACAGTTCCTTGCAGACGTGGCATTGCTTGACCTGGTAGAAGGCGGTTGGAATCAGGCGGTGTTCACTGACTATGGTGACCTTCTGTTTCATGACGTGACCCTGGCGTCTGATCTCGGGCACCACGGCCTCTGTAATCTCCGGATTCTCAAACCCAAGCTCTAGGCGGCAGGATCCTTCTGGTTCCACATTTACTGTGAGTCCACGACGAAGGGAATCGATGAGGTTTTGAAGGCGCACAAAAATCAAACCACAGAGCACCACCCCGTCAACATAGATCAATATCTCCAGTTCTTTTGACTTTTTGATGTTGAACTCGAAGCTTTCGTTAAACTTAGATGTCAAGTGTCCACGGTTGAGGAGGGCCTTCTGTGGCTTGGTGCTACCCAGCAGCTGATTGTCACAGCGGATTTCCACTACCATATGGTCCCGTTCGATCTTGCTGTCCTTGCTACGGTGGTTGGTTAGGGCGGCAGCACCCTTGTCACTCAAGCGTCCATCTGCCACGTTCTCAACAGAGTCAACCTTGAGGTAAAGCACGCCAGTCAGCGCTGCCCACGCAGTGCGTTCCTTCTCGTACTGTGCGACGTTGAGGTGCTCCGGATTTGCGTTGTGCTTGGAGATTGCGTTGGAAAGAATCTGTTCCCGTTGCTGTGCTTCGTTCAGCTTCTTCAGAATAGGTTCAAGGCTGGCGCTGATCTGTTTCTGGCTGCGCTTGTCTGTTACAGGACCCATGCTGGCTTTGACCGTTTCCAACATTTGTTCGATGCCCTTCTTTACGTTGACTTCGATCATGTACCGACGCTGTAGCTCGTGCAGCAGTTGTAAACGGTCCGTGAAGAGCACACTCTGGCGCTCGGGTGCCTTAAGCCTAAGGATTTCCATATTGTAGTAATTAATCTTTTCCTTGGCCTGCTTCAAATTATTCTCTGCCTCTTCCCGCGCGTCCTTCTCTTCCCGGGACTTGGGGGCCTTGTATGCGCTGAGGTAAGCCTCCGCTGCATTCTTCACCTTTGTCTCTTTAGCAATCAACCGTTGGTATCCAGCGATTCCTTCGACAATTTCCTCTTCGGTCAATGTCGATTGAGAGCGGCGGTACGCGGCGGGCATAGCATCTAGCGACATGTTGCTGCCGGCTTCTTTGGCCCGATTGACCTGAACGTGCACAATGGCAGTTCTTTTCTTAACACTGCTACTTCCCGTCACTTTGACTGGTTACTGATATCTACACACGACGACCACCACACTTATCAAGCACCTGTGTACGAAGTATAATTTCAACGCTTTCTCCAAGAACTTTTACCACCGTTACATCACCAATTCCAAGTAGCTGATTCTTAAGAGTAATCTGCTGTTTTGATCAGAAACACCAAGTGCTAAGCAACAATTGGCTTTTTATTTTCTATTTCGCTTCTCAATGTCACTCCGGCCTGTAGTCACGTTACCAAGTCTTCTCTCGTTACTTGGTCGAAGTGGAAGGAAAACAAATTTTATCCTGATCTCTGCCTTTGTGTGTGTGTGTGCGCTTCTCTCTGCCATACCCGGTGGCTTGCTACCGTGCTACCCTCTCCCACCGCCCGGGTCTCTTGTCTCTTCTTCTCCAGTCCCCCTTCTCTGTGTGCGCTACCGTTGCCAATCGCTTCTCCGTTGTGCAGGCCCACCCCTTTGCCCAGCTACAAGTGCTCCCTCGCTTCCTTGGGACCCCCGGATAAAGGTTTAGGGGGGTGGGGGGGTGGCCACTCCGGGCCTCCTCGCAACCGTAGGAAAACGGTAAGTTGGCTATAGAAACGGAAAGTACAAGCGCGGGGATGAGGAAGCGCAGAGGGGCCGACCGCGCAGGCCGAGAGCAAGGGAACGCACAGCAAAAAGTAAAGGCCAAAAAGAACCGCGAAGCGTCCTGACGGGCAACTCGGTCATGATGTCCATATCTAAGCAAATCGAATAGTGTAGCCTTGATATTGAATAGACTGCATAAAAAATTTGACTGCGTGGTCTCTAGTATATCTACGAAGGTACGAGCCTTCTTGAAGAAAGGCAGGAAGCGGCGTTCCACCCCACCCCCCCGGGCCTTCTCTAAACCCCTTGAGATCCCCTAAACGGGGCTTTCGGGGCCTGCGATTGGATAGTTTCCAGCGAATCAGAGATATGGAGGAGGGGGGAGGCACCTCGAGGATTCTACGCAACCCGTTTTCTTACTCTTAAGGTCTGGTACAATGCACGCGCCATCGGTACTCGTCGTGGGGCATCAACCACAAAAAAGTTTTCCAGCCTTCGGTTCTTTCTACGGCAGTCCCAGTATGTCATATGCCATGTCGTCGTGTAACTTTGCACGGCGGTGGGGACTGGCACGTTCATCTAGGGGCAAGGTCTGATCCTCTGCTTTCCATTTCTTGGTGGCCGCGGACAAGATAGTCAGGGCATCATCGCTAAAGTCTAGCATACTGCAATTGATGACTTCGTCAGTGGGGCGGGCGTGTGGCTGACTGAGCAAGCTAGGTGGCAGCAAGTTCGACTCCGTATGGCATTGTTGCCCTTGGGTTTGGGTGCCCGTAAGCTTAGATTTTGCCTTCTTAGTGTTGGCAACTCCCAATACGTGGTACTCATCCCAAATCTTGTAACTCTTGCATCCTTTTGCGACTCGCAAGTCATTGTCCATTATCCAAGGCTTGTTGGCACACGACCAGTGCAATATAGAAGCTCCGTCCACCTTATGGTCAAGGCACCTCATGCAGCCCATGTCAAAGGTGTTCCACTTGTGACTCAAGGGATAGCTCTTTCCTGCGAACATCAGGACAATCGGCGGCATCGTGACCAGGTCCCAGATAAACATTTTCTTGTGAACACGGTAGAGTTTTTCAATGTGCCGGGTCACGCGATGGTACCGCCAGGCACCCAGGTCAATCAGCATGGTGCCCGGGTTGCTGGGACATTTTGTGGCTACCTCCCAGAAAGCATCCGATACTGGGGTGCCCCAGAAGTTTCGTTTGTTGAAGTAGTTATACATGATCGGGGGCCAGCAGCTCGGATGCGCCTGGCATTTGACCTGCGCCATGCCTACAACCTTCCCGTCAATATCACTGCGGTACATGTCTTCGATATCACCCAGAACCAGGGTGTCTGTGTCCAAATAAACGACGCGAGGGATACACATGGGCAGCATACTAGACACGTAGAACCGCGCGAAGTTTAGTGGTGATGCCAAACGTTGTGTTGAGGTCCATCCCATCAACACCTTCTCAACGTGGTCCGAAATAAATTCATAAATGTGAAACTTAACGCCCGGGAACAGATTATTGAGGCACCGCATGGATTCGTCAAAGGTCTGCGGGGGGTCCTCTTCCCCTACCAACCCAAGCTCCGGATTGTGGCACTCAGGAATCTTATTGATCTTCTTCCACGTGAACAGATGGTCCATCGTCACAATGTGGATAACTAACCGTTCTTCAGCACATGGATAATTGTAGATCACACTGTTTATGAGGGTGAGCATACCGTCAGTGACGCCCGCATCGCCTGCAACGAGGACGTGCACGTAGTCTGGGTCGCACATGCTTTGCAAAGGCATACCGTGGTCAGTACGAACTAATTGTGACCGTTCTTCCGACCAGACATCCTCCGTATATTCAAGACGCTCCGGCTCACATTCACCGCGATCTAGTCCCGCCATAGTTTCGTGGAGATCATGGACCTTCGGATTGTAGTCGTAAACCTGAGGAGTTGTAATACCTGAGCATGCTTCCGTTCGTAGTGTTCCGAATCCCATAAACAGAGCAACGCGATCAAACAACGGAGCCCCCCAGCCGCTCTTGTACACACCGTATTTGGTGCCTGACCCGGGCCTGTCGATGGCATTGGCGTAAGAAATCCATAGCGTAGGGAAAACCAATATTACAAAAGCAACAAAAGCTACGCCAAATAAGCGCATTGACAGGAAGGGACCGCTAGATCTTGCCCGCAGGAGCATGCGCCGCAAACCGAGTGGCAGGAATTCATATTCTTCTATCCCCATAGTTCTTGAACTATGATCTTCATAATTAACAGACGTCCAAGCTACCGACACCCTTTGCACTTGGAGCCGAACATAATTCCTACCCGGCTGTGTGTACGCTCCGTTCTTTCCTACCAGATCGTTTCGGTTTCCCAGGTTCGTGAATTTTACGTGGGAAATGCTTCATCATCCCTGCAGATTCGTATTCAGCGAGCCTTAAATACACTCACGCTCGACAGCACCGATGAGCGTGGGGGGCCCCCGCAAGCTCTCCTGTCCTTGCCGCCAAGCGAAAATCATCACAGTCCGATTTTGGCTCCGTGTGCTTTAAAATCATATTAATCAAATATGTCAAACTCATGAGTTTGATTCCTATGCAAATGTGACAATTCGACACATGTTGTTGCCAATAATATCCACAGATTGACCAATTTGATTAAAATCAGTTTCCACTAGTTCGTACGCACCACAAATCCCATTGCTAGTGCACCTTTGTTCCGTTACTCCCTGTAGTAGTTCTATGTACAACACTTTAAAGAGAAAGTCGTTTACAGTTCTATTCAACGTAGTAGGGTGGAATCATTGACGACACATATCCATGCAAGCGGCATGGTGGCCCCGTTACATCACCGTATGTTCACTACTGGCAACCCCCCCTATTTTCCGGGACGTTGGGCCCGCTCTTCCGGGGTCAGTTTTCGGAAATGCGGCCAAAGGTGCACGCTGCGTTCTGCCCAAACGTGCCACACAGTAACACCGCGGTGTGGAGCGGCCCATTGTTTCAGTACACACGTAAAACCGGATCTGGACGCGAGCGACGCAAGGAAAAAGGAACATTTTTGTGGGCTCTGTGTGAGAACATGGTCATACCAAAAGTACCAGATTTGCGCAATAGACGGTGAGGGATGAGGTAAAGGGGTCACGACGGGTGCCACCCACACCCTACATCCAAATGCGTCGCGTTGGAGAGAGACTTGTGTATTAATTATGTATACATTTAAAGTAACATCTGCGCTATGCGATGGCGACCGGTTGGTCCAAATCTGTTGGACAGAGGGAGAGAGAGGAAGCGAGAATGGCTGAGGTAGGTCTTGAGGGAAAGGACCAACACCATTGCGAGATATTGTGGTATAGTGAGAAGAAGAGGAATACCTTCTAAACTAGAATAAATACATTGGCTATGCAAAACACAATGTTC
Organism: Corallochytrium limacisporum; assembly: GCA_002811645.1. Taxonomy (NCBI): domain Eukaryota; genus Corallochytrium; species Corallochytrium limacisporum. Next base: position 150,255 of record PDIP01000016.1, read on the forward strand.
TCAATTATGGTCACTCGTTGTAGGTATGTACATATCGACAAGCCTGGAATTCCTGGCAGCCCGAAGAGGGGAAATTTTGAGGTTTGCTTCGTACTACAGGGTCATGAATTGCCCGAATTGTCCTCGACTATCCATACACGCACTACCAGGTTTGTTCTAATTTGGTGCGCACCGATTGTTGGTCTCGTTGTCGCTTGACTCCCGCCTCCCCAGCTGCCTGCCCTCCCGGTGCAAGCTTCGAGCTCGCCCAACTCACTAGCCTAAGCGGGCAGCTGCGAACTCTGGGCCCAAAGCTTCTTTGGCCTGGCCTCAACTTCACTTGTGGGCGGCATGGGGGATATTGGGTGTTCCCAGGAGGTTTTATCTCCCTTTCTCGTTCCCTATGATTTGGCGGTTTAGGGTTTTCCATGGAAGGGATAAATGTGGACAATTTCACTTTTACTTGTGTCGTTGGGGGTGCCAGAGTTACTGTGATTCGAAGAGACCGGGTGGGG
>PDIP01000016.1:150967-170226 GCA_002811645.1 Corallochytrium limacisporum
GGGGGGGAAGGGGGGGGGGGAGTGTGGAGCCGGAGGGCCGGGGGGGCGAATGATGAAGCATTTCTCTTGGGGAAAGGGCATAAATTATAGATGAATCTCAAAAGAACAAAGATTTCCCCGGCGAGTCATTAAAAAAAAGGAATACGTTCAGTACTGAACGTTCAGAATGGACCGTTCCGGGAGGAGATTGGACACCGCGATGTGCGCAACTTTTAGTTATAGACCGGCACAAAGGCGACTTGCGAGTCTATGGGCGCTTTGCTGACCGAGACATTCGGACGCAGCTCATTCGTTGGCCTGGTCCCGGACTCGCCCAGTTGCACAGCCAGACTCTCTCCCTTGCTGCGCACATCAACAGCTCAATGCCACGTTTTCATATGCATGACACGGCGTTCGCGACTCACGAACCCAAAGTGCTTACGGGAAGTTCGTGTGAGTGTATGGTCTCTTGGGACAATCCATGTCACGATGGAGAGCTATTCGGACCAACTAGCCAGCCACTAGCCAATACCGTGAGCGTGATCTTGTAGAATAGTGGAAGTGCACAAGAAGAACAAAAATGAAATAGCAAAGGATACTGGTTTAAAGAACCATTTGGAAAATAGTAACTAAGCAAAAACTTAAAGAACCTTTCGGACGATAGGAGTAGAGTGCTCGACACAGCCTCTCTCAGCCATGGCAGCTGTGACCTCTGTCATTGCCATCGAGGGCATGACATGCCAAAGTTGCGTGAAGACCATCAGTAAGACTTTGGAGGATGAAGTCCCAAACAAAATTCAGAGCTTTGTGGTCAGCCTCAAAGAGAACCAGGCAACAGTCCAACACTACCCAGAAATACTAACGGCCAATGAAATTAGCCAGATCATATACGAACTGGGGTTCGATACAGAGGTCAAAGTAGATGGTGCTATGAACAATGTTCTTACGGACACATCTCCGAGCACAGCTACTGCAGTCATTAAAGTAGAGGGTATGACCTGCATGAGCTGTGTAAAGAGCATTATCATGACCCTGAAAGATATGGATGGTGTTAGCGAATATGACGTCAGCCTAGAACACGAAAGGGCCACCATCAAGTACAAGCCAGCACAAGTCACCGCGGAAAAGCTTGCAGAAGAAATTTATGAAATGGGGTTTGATACACAGGTAATGGATTCCGGGTTGGGAGACAGCTGTGCTGCTACAACCAGCTCTACCACACCTACAGCGATTACCTTTACCATTGGCATCGAGGGCATGACCTGCATGAGCTGTGTGAAGAGCATCAGTGCCACCGTCAAGGACCTTCCAGGCATGCTGGATTTTCATGTTGATCTTGCGGGCAAAGCGGGCACATTTACAATTGATCCTACCCGGCTGACACAGAAAAAGATTGAGCAAGAGATCTACGACTGTGGCTTTGACATTGTGTCATCAGGACCAGCTTCTCAGAATAATGATGCCCCTCCGGACTATACCAGCACGGAATATTTGGACGGCACCAACGACACTGTGGGTCTTCTCAACGGATCGGTAAAGAAGAACGCAGGCAAAGCCAGTGTGACAGGGTCAGCGGCCACTCCGAGCCATCGTGGCAGTGTAGGGAGCGGCAAGGATAAGGTTCCTGCTGCTGTTACAGTTAACCTGGACAGTGCAGACAAGTGTGCCATCGGAATCGGTGGCATGACTTGCGCAAGCTGCGTTGCATCCATTGAACGCGAATTGTTAAAGGCTCCTGGCGTGCTTCAGGTCCGTGTCGCCCTGCTGGCAGAGCGTGGCGAAATCTGGTATGATTCGGCCGTGACCACTCCGCAACAGATCGCAGAAGAGATTCGGGACATTGGTTTCGATGCGTACGAGCAGGACGTTACCAGTGAGGAGCCCGGTGTTGTGAACCTAACAATCAAGGGGATGACATGCAGCAGTTGTGTGCATCTAATTGAGAGCCAGCTGATGAAGAAGAACGGTATGACTGAGGTAAAGGTGGCCTTGCCCACCGAAAAAGCCTTCATTCGCTTTGATCCGAAAGTACTCGGTGCCCGTGACTGCATTGATATGATCAATGACCTCGGCTTTGAGGCCTCATTGGCATCTGAGGACGACTCTCACGACCATGCAGCTATGCACAAGGCCGAACTGAACAAGTGGATAATGCGTCTGGTAGTTTCTGCCATCTTTGCCCTCGTCAACATCTTCCTGCTGTACATTGTGCCCCACGTTGGTAACGGAAAAGAGTTCCTAGAGCATGAACCGATCCGGGGCGTTAGCAATGACAACATTCTCGCCTTCCTGGCCTCAACTCCGGTGCAATTCGGCGTCGGCTGGGGCTTCTACGTCTCCGCCTGGAAGAGCCTGAAGCACGGAAGTCCCAATATGGACATGCTGATCACCCTGGGTACTTCCTCTGCGTATTTCTATTCACTTGCCGTGATCTTTAATGCCATCATCTACGGCGAGGATGCTCCGCAAACCTTCTTCGAGACTTCGGTCATGCTTTACACTTTCGTCTGCCTTGGTCGCGTGCTCGAGCACATTGCTAAGGCCCGCACTAGCGATGCCATCACCAAGTTACTGGATCTGCAGGCCAAGGATGCCGTATTGGTGGAATTAGTCCAAGATTATGCCACCAAGAAAGTGTCCTTGGCTCAGTCCATCGTACAAGAGACAGTTATTTACGCCAAGTTGATCCAACACGGTGACTTGCTCAAGATTGTGCCCGGTGCCACAGTTCCCGCCGATGGCACCGTCGTAAAAGGTACATCTGACGTCGACGAGGCCATGATCACTGGAGAGAGCCTTCCCGTGCATAAGGACGTGGGCGACAGTGTGATTGGAGGCACCATCAATAGGACTGGTGTCTTCATCATGCGAGCGGATGCGGTCGGATCTGAAACAGCACTTAATCGCATCGTTTCTCTGGTCGAACAGGCACAGACATCCAAAGCACCAATCCAGCGGATGGCCGACCGTGTCGCGTCCTATTTCACTCCTGCCATCATCTCTCTGTCCCTGCTGACGTTTGTGGTCTGGTACTGTGTGCTGCGCCAAGGCGCATTGAACCACCTAGACGCGACTCAATCGAGTCTGAAGAGTAAACTTATGCAGCACGGTGACTGCGAGTTGGCCCTGTTGTTTGGCATCTCTGTGATGGTCATTGCCTGCCCGTGCACTCTTGGTCTCGCCACTCCGACCGCTGTTATGGTTGGCTCCGGTCTTGGTGCACGCATGGGCATTCTAATCAAGGGTGGTGAACCACTGGAACGCGCCAGCGAGGTTACCGCTGTCGTCTTTGACAAAACCGGTACACTGACTGTCGGCGAGCCAGAGGTTGTCAATCTGCATCGCATGGACCAACAGGAACAGAGCAGCGCCGAGAAGAACGAATCGATCACGAAAGTGCCGGTCATGGACGAGAAGTACTTGCTCCGACTGATGTGGACCGCAGAGCATGGTAGCGAGCATCCGCTCGGTGTGGCCATCGTACGCTTCTGTGAATTCCGACTGTCCGGACGGTCTGTGCATGACGTTCTCGACGAAGAGCACCGCAGTAAACAACTCAAGGCCGCATCCAATGAATTCTTACTGCCCATGGCCTCGTTTGAGGCTGTACCTGGCTACGGAGTTGAGGCACTAGTCGATGGACGACAGGTCCTTGTCGGTACAACGCGCCTGTTTGCAAAGCACGGAGTCCAGCTGACTGCCGCTGATCTCGCGCACAAGAGGAAGGAAGAAGAAATGGGTCGCACAGTCGTCCTCATGGCCGTAGCAGGCAAGGCGATCGCTCAGGTCTCGCTGGCTGACAACCTCAAACAGGACGCCATCATGACGGTTCCCGCTCTGCGTTACATGGGCTTGCGGGTGATTATGTGCACGGGCGACGCCGAGGCAACTGCTGCCTTCCTGGGCCGTTCTATCGCCCTTGACGAGTTTCATGCCGAGTGCCTGCCCTCGGACAAGACTGCGCTCATCGAGCGTCTGCAGGAAGAAGGTCACATCGTCGCCTTCGTCGGCGATGGCATCAATGATTCCCCTGCCCTTGCTCGCGCAGATGTGGGTATTGCAGTCGGTTCCGGTACTGATGTCGCTGTGGAGACAGCGGACGTCGTCCTCATTCGCAACGACCTTTGGGACGTAGTCCTCTGCCTTGATCTGAGCCGTGCCGTGATGCGTCGCATCCGTATCAACTTCCTGTGGGCGGTTGGATACAACTTGCTGGGCATTCCCATCGCTGCTGGTGCTCTGGCGCCGTGGGGTGTGATCATGCACCCTGTCTTTGCCTCCCTGGCTATGGCCATGAGCTCAGTCAGTGTTGTGTGCAGCAGCCTGATGCTCAGATTCTACAAACCCAAACGTCCTGGTGACTTTGATTTCAACTTCTCCCGCGGCGTGGAGAGGCGGGCCTCTGGTCCAGGATGTCTTGCAACCTTACGTTCCATGTTTTCGCGTCGATCCCCGCGTTACCAAACTCTTGATGCTATTGACGAGGACAACGTAGTTGAGATGCTGTAAATTCCCCTGTCCGAACCGCCTCATTTTCATGCTGCACCGCAGCATCAATTTGATCAAGTCGCTTGTTGAGGACTTGCCTGCACCAAATGTAAAGAAAAGAAACCTTGGCGTAGTCTTGCCATGATATGTAACATGTAGAATACACAATTAAGCCAAACAAGGTCATAATTAAACATGGTTCGTTTTCCACTGATCGGTTGTAAGCGGATCCTCACCCGGCCCCCTCATCCCAAGATCGGTGGATTCGCAAGCCGGAACAGAAACTGATCTATACGAGATCTATACAAACCTACCCTCGTCAAGTAAAAGCCTGCGGACCCGGATATCAATACAACGAAGGAGTCAATTCGCAAGGAATCCCCTACCTGGTGAGATTGAAACAACGGAAGGACGTGGGATTTGACACCAAAACGACTTTAACATGGCAAGGTTTAATATGGTAGGTGACTATGGGTTCCTTGCTGGCTCTGTAAGCCATTACCGCTCTAAAACTAGACGTTGAGTGGTGTTGATTGGTGGAAGTCTGAAGAAGTTCGTCTAGTTGTCGCCCAGCAGAGACGAAGAACCGGCTTCAACCTTCTCGAGGATGGTCTGGTTGGCCAGCAGGAGGAAACCGAAACCGCACTTGGCAATGACGTCCAGAACAGCATACAGGATGATCTCAATGTCGACAGAGATGATTTGAGTACCTTCAGCGAGAACCCAGACGATGGGGTACGCAGTCCACAGAGCGACGGTGAGCAGAGATAGCTGAGAGAACTTATCGCGGACCTCAGCACCGAAGCGCTCAGCCTTGGCAGTCATGCCACCAAAGAGAGACACAACGATCAGACCGAAGAACACACAAGAGTAGATGAAGAAGGCCCACTTCTGGTTGCCGTCGATCAGGGCACCAACAACACCGGAAACAATCATAAGAACATCGGCACCAATGAGGAAGATGGTCTCGTTCCAGTGGACACCCGCGAGCAGGCACAGATCTGCCAGCAGTAGAGGGGTAGTGATGGACCAGTCGATGTAGCGGGCGTAGAGGAACTTGCGCTCGCCAACCATCGTGCCACCAATGTCAAAGGCCATGGCGAGGTATGCAACAGAGGCGAAACCAGTGATCATGAAGGTCAGGTTGTGGAAGCGGCGCAGCTCAACCTCCACGCGCTTACCGATGAGGTAGAAGGAGAAGGTGGACACAGCCATGCAGGCGAATCCAACCCACAGGAACAAAGTTCCAGTCTGAGAAGCGGCTTCGTGATGATCGTGGTGAGCCATGTTTGCTGATGAGTGGTTGCGGACTTACACGCTTGGTTTAAGCAGCGGACAGTTTCTTGAGCCTAACCGAACGAACGAATCTGACTTCGTTTGCTCATACCGCTCTCAAGCACCTGCATACGTCACACAGAAGAGACATGCCCAAGCATCCGTCCAGGATTGCGCAGACCACAACCTGACGGGCAGGCAGCGCACTCCAACCAAAGGGCACACAGCGGTCCCCACCTCCAAGCCCGCCCCACACTCTCTCTCGCCCCCCCTCCCCTGCGAACGACACAACACCACCCGGACCCCTCCCCCCCCACTTCCTTTTTTTTTCCCGGACCGCAGGACAAGCGGGTCAGAACCGTCACTGGCCCCACGCCCAAAGTTTTGCCTTTTCCTTTCTTCGTTTTTGCCGCAGTCCAAAAATCTCTTGGTGGGAGGGGTGGGGGGCTGTCTGGCTGTGCGGAGGAGAGCCATGTCACCGGCCATTGACAGCTTTGGCCCAAAGCCAGCGACCTTGCTTCTCCTTTTTTTTTTTCATTTTTTGATTTTTTGATTTTTTTCTTTACTTTATTTTTGGGGGATTTGCCCAGTCATCGGTACCCACCAGGCCAGTCAGTACCCGCAAAAAAAGCCTGGGACGGAAAATAATGGCCCGCCCGGCTAACCGCCCCCTCAAATTTCCTTCCTTTCCCAATATTTTTTTTAGTATTCTTCAGCGCGGTTGGCCCCGGTGCGCCTTCGGCTGACAAGGGCCACCACCACCCACGGTTCGGCTTTGAAGCCACACTCCAGCAAAGCCCAGTCCGCCGGAGAACCGCCCTCCAACCAACCAACCCCCCACCACCGAACAAGAACGACCTTTTGCCGTCCCTTGTCGGCACGGCAGTGCACCAACCCAACCAAACCAAGCGAGCAAAGCAGCAATGGAGAGCAGAAAACGGAGACCGTGAACTCTAAATAAAACAATCAGGGCATTCCGCAACGGAGGCATTCTTGGCTCTGCGGCTTCGAATTCGAATGCGAGTCAACCGCTGGAATGACTGCTGCGGAACATACACACACGCGTCTTGGGTGTGACGGGAATGTACGGAAGGGTGATGTTGGTGCGTATTCACATCGCAGCCTGGTAATCCGAGCTGGTTTGACTCATCCATCCGTGCAAAGTTTGGGAACCACAGAGAAAAGCGAACACAGACACAGCCAACATCCTGGTCACATCCAGCATCTTTCGCCCTCGTCCTGTTCAAAAAGAGTTTCAGCTGCGACATGCGACCATTGTCACCGTCAGTCACGCGAATTGATGTTTTGTTTCCCTCTGCGTGTGGGGGAGTCCCAATGCGCACACTTGTCAACACACAGGCACAGATCAGTGTATTCACCTCACAATCTCCAGCGCAATGTAACAACCGGCTATGCTCCCCAACTCCTCGTCATAGTCAGAACCGTTCTGACTTCGGGGCTTGTGGATCCGAATACGTCGTCTGGTTTTTGACAGCTGAACTGTCCTTCATTGTTCATTCATAAACGGTCAAACTCACAATACTTCTCTCCTAGCGATTACTTCTTCGGATCACGCAGATGATCTGGCACCTGTACGAAATTTTCCACTGCGGCAAGTGTGGAGCACGCTGCAACCGCCGAATCCATGTTACCGTGTTGTTTGTTTGTTGCGGGCCTGTCTTAATATATACATTGTATAACACAATATACCAACCAGACCAGGCAGTCGGGCATGCAAACCCGGCGCTCACGCACACACCACACCCCCCAAATTGACGGCCGAGTGGTTGTGACCGTTGGGACGGGACGGGTTTTCGTTGGCTCTCCGCTGAGTCACAGACGGGCTTGGACGCATCCGTGCAGAACACCACCGCGGTGGAGCGGCTGGACTTTCCAGTTGTGAATGTACTGCGCATTTCCGGGTCTTGGGAGAGCGCGGCGTGGAAACCAAAACGCAAAGGAAACGGGCTTCCAAATTATGATCCGTGCGGGACAGTGGGAGAGAGGGCGCGCTGCAAAACGCGAGGCGGCGGGGTACGGGGATATTGGTCGCGGTGGTATAGAAAAAGACCGGGAAAAATTTAAGCGATCGAGCGAGAGAGAGACGAGAATTGGAGGGCGGTGGGGCGAGTCATCAATGTGCTCAAGAAAATTAAGGAAACAGATGCAGACGGCCAGTGAGTCATCAGCGGCCGCAATGGGCTCCCTTGCAATAAGTCAAGAAAATGGCCGTAGCCCGTGTATAGTAAGGTTGTCACGGTCGGTCAAGGGGTAAAGGCTGTCACAGTTGGTCAAGACGAGGAAAGGATTCGACCGGTTGCGCACTTCTATGCCGGTCCGCTGCTGGACATGCACGGCACATGCTCGGTCGTTCGAACCTTAAAGTCCAAATGAAGCAGTGTATTTTTTAAATCATGGAAGCAGCAATGGCAAGCTAGGGGCTGGACGGCTGGCTCGAGATCTTGAGTGTTAATCGCCTTGCCAAATGCAAAGCGAAGGGGGCGGCTAGGTGGTGGGCACGTGCTGTCAGTGCAAGATCACCAAGCAGTGAATGATGGTGGTCAACCCACAACAAATCAACTTCGTAATGAAGAGTTTAATCATTCAATGGCTGCTGCGTAAGACGAGATCCACTGTGTGTAGAATGACTCACACATCCACAGAAAAGGCGTTTCCGGCAATTGAGGTTTGCATGGTAGGGCATCCTCAGGTGTCTTTTGCAGAGTACGTTCCACGTTCAGTGTATACCATGCTCTTCCTTTCTCAAACATGGTGAGCCAAGCTCTCCCACTACCTCCCGATGTAAAGATGCTGCTTGCCGTAGGGCAAGATCATCCATTATCGGTGTCAAAGACCATGCATTCGATTGCAAATGAACAAGATGGTGCAACGGGTTGTTGTTCCTCTGTAGCGCGCCATCAGGATCTTCCATCATGGTAGGAATATGTCCCATCCGAGGTTGATGCAGAGGGGCTCTTTGTATCCCGTAGTGGTCTGCTCCTATCGGCAATGTGGCACTTGCAGGGGCTTCATATTGCTGACTGATACAGATGGCACCAACCAGACGATTTAGAGCGTGTGGCTATGCCAATGCTCTGATTCGCGGAGATGGTTTGCTCTGTCGAACGGGGACCAGAGCTTCTAGTGCTAAATCTGAAAATAAGCTTGTGGCCGGACCACACCATCCACACAATGCATGCACATCCAATTTGTGGATGCCCGGCAGTGTGCTCCGTGTATGTTGTTTGCTACTGTCCCGACGAGGCCGAGATATTGTGGATGCCTGGTGCAGTGTTTTTGTCGTCCGGTTCTATGAGCGCGCGAAGCGCAAAAGCCAGACTGCTGTGCCCTAAATTCTCCCACGAAATTAGCACAGCGCCACTACCAAAGAAACAAGACCTTTTGTTGTCTTTAATCCCCAGGGCAAAAACTAAGGAAAAGATCGGCAAAGAAACCCCACCTTCTGAAAGGCAATTTTAAGTTTTTCCCTTTTGGTTCACGGGCCCTACTTGGGTAGAAAGTGGCCCCCCCCCCTCCCCCTTTCGCTGGCGTTCGGGAAGTGTTGCACTTGACAGTGTGGATGACTCATACACAGCACACCCCAAAAGACCAGACAGAGGCAAATCAATGGCAACAGAAGGGGGAGCAGCCGCAAGGTCCGCAGTCGGTGCAGGTTCTGTTTTAGTTTGTCCGGAATCTTTGCAGTGGTCTCAAGATAGAACAGATTGGGAAAAGAAGGATAAACCGAGCGGGTCGGTTGGATGCTGATCGATGCATCAAGCTCCATGGGAGATGTGGTGCGGGTCGCCTGCTAAGGCAACAGTGTTTTGTACACACTGCTTCGGCAGGGGCGTATGTGTGAAGAAACCAAAACTTGCGGTCCGAACGCACATAGCGAATGTTTTTGGGTGTCCCGGTGCACCATTTGCTGATGGATCCTGTGCAGAGTGTCAGACATTTAGGTGATGTGCATCGTATGGTTTTGGTGTTGGGTCCTAGCCCTGAAGTGCGACAATGCGACACGGGTATCGTGTTGACTGCCGGTGAGTTGGAGCGATCATGGGATCTGCGGGCTCATTCATGAATCACGGGTATCTTGTGTGTTCACATACTTGCAAACGGCTGATGAGCAGGGTTTCATTATACATGTTTGAATATTCGCTAGGACAACGACGGTGAGCTACCGACACAGGAGTATTCGCAGCTCACTCCACTGACTCAGTTCCGATATCGGCCACCGCTAAACTTACACATTCCGGGCCGTATCGCCTGCAGACCTACTACTCCTTGGGTACGAGGGAAGGCAGGATCCATGCTAAAGAAACCGCTTGTGTGAGATACACCTCCACAAATTCCTGAGGCAGCACTGTTAGAATACTCTGTGCTCGCCGTTTCCCTGCGTATGTGTCCGTACGCGTAAGTGCGTATACTATGTGTGCTGCGGATGATGGGGGAGGACGGATGTTGCGTAGGATGGTGTTCCCTTCGAAACTCGCTGTACTTCCTCTGCTTAAGAGGCAAAGATCTCGGATTTGAATGACGGACACAGATGACAAGACTCAGTTTGCTAATGGCCAATCGTGTCGTGTTGTTGACCGGGGATGTAGACAAGGACGGCCAAGGTATGCAATGGTTACATCTCCGATATCTTTTGATAGTGCCATATGAGTAGATTATTCCAGTGCGTGAACACAAATAGCTCGCAGCATCACGACATTACTGCATCATGGACGTCTTCAAACATCACGAACCGACCCAGGAACCCTCCCCTGAACCCGCCCCTGGTGATGATGACCCAAGCCCTGAGACCTTTGGCAACACAGGTCAGATTTTCCTGTGGGTTGGCTTTGCCGCCATGGCTGTCTCGACCTTCTCCTTTTACTTGATTGCACAGCGCGTCAATGTTGAGTTGCGCCGGTTCCACAACCTGACCTTCATGATCACCGGAATCGCTTCCATGGCCTATCTCACCATGGCGTTCGACCTCGGCTCCGTTATGGTCGGCCACCGAGAATTCCTGTACGCCCGCTATATCGACTGGATGATCACCACCCCTCTGCTGTTGCTTGATCTCTGCCTTTTGGCCGGTGTTCACTGGAACGAGATCATCTTCCTGATTGGTGCCGATATCCTCATGATTGCTGCTGGTGTTGTTGGAGCTCTGATGGACGGTAATGGCAAATGGGCCTTCTTCATCTACTCCTGCATCTTCTTTGGCTTCATTGTTGTGTCCCTCTTCTCCGGCATGTCTGCTCAGGCTGAGCGTTACGGTGCCGAGGTCCGCGACAAATTCCAACAGCTCTCCATCCTTACCGTTGCTCTGTGGACTGCCTACCCCGTCATCTGGGTTCTCGCTGAGGGCACGCACATCATTCCCGTGGACCTGGAGATCCTGCTGTACGCCGTCCTGGATATCATTGCCAAGTGTGGATTCGGGTTCCTCCTGCTGGCGAACGATACAATCATCGAAAAGGTTGAATCGGGCAACAACTCCCTGCTCGCCTCTAGCTAAACTGGGTTCGTGATTCCCGTAGACGTCGACCTAACTGCTGAATTCTCTTTGTTCTAGGTATGTACGGACCCTTGCCTTCGGAGAGGTGATATGGAGCCAAAATGCAACATTTGAGGCACTAGCAAGACCCCGGTTGAAAGGAAGTAGTCAATGGACCGACCACAATTGCGTACCACACGGAATAGCGTGAATGGAACCAACTTCAACTGTACCATAATGTCCTTCCGACACTTCTTTATTTCCCTTCTGTTTGTTCTATGGATACGCATCGAGGTTTCGAAAGCAAGAACGTACACATCATCCCCAAAGCATTACCTACACCACAAGAAACAAAGCAAACAAAAAACCAAAACAACCAAAACCAGCCGATTGTCTTTTTTGCACTTATTTGATATTATCATGCTCTTTGTCATCAAGCCGGCCTTGATGTGCTAACTGTCTACCCTTTCCTCCGTCTTGCTGTCAGTACCGTTCCTCAACGGGTTCAGTTCCTTCCGGGTATTGGCCATGGTATCTTGGTACCGACTCTTGCCTTTCGACATCAGCGCCTTTTTCTTTTCTTCATATTCCGTCTTTCGCAGTTTCTTTGGGAAGTTGCGGTTACGACTGTACGCTTCGGCCAGGACGTCTTTAGCGTTGCGTTCAATCCAATTACTGATCCGTGTGCCTTCCGGAGGGCAGAGCATGGTCATCCGTCCACTCCTCCCAGGACCACGGGCGGTGCGGCCCGTGCGATGGACGTAGGATACTACTGTTTCTGGCGGATGGTACATTACTACATGATCCACGTGTGGCACGTCTATGCCTCGTGCAGCCATGTCTGTAGCAAGTAAGATACTGCATTCACGGCGGGCGAAGCGTCCAAGGTCCCGGAGGCGCTCCTGCTCGCTTATATTTCCTGCCAGTAGGGCGTGATCAATCTTCAGGCGCCGGAGCCACGCCGATAGTTTGCTTGCCGTCGGTTTGTTCTGAACAAAGATGATCATGCTCTGATCCTCGCACTCTTGCAGCAAGTTCTGCAGGAAAGCGTCCTTGTGCTTGGGGTCTATCTTCACGAACTCTTCTTCAATTGTCGGCACGACTCGGTGCGCTCCGAAGCTCTCGATGAGAATGGCATCCCGCACGTGACGGCAGATTTGGCTCAGCACCGATAGTGGACCCTCTGATGGCATGGTAGCACCAAGGAAGAGATACCGGCGCCGGTTGACCGCAGAACGATGTCCAGATCCAGGCAGAAATCCTGCCACTTCCTTCGTAGCCGCCACAAAGTCCGGGTGGTAGAGCAGATCTGCCTCATCGACTACAAACAACTCCGTGTCTTGCAGAAGGTCCTCATGAGCGTAAGGAAGGAGTTGAGTCGGTGTCGTGACCAAAACATTGCTCGTGGCATCGGCGATCAGGCGGTGGCCTGGGTAGCAAACAGCTGGCACCGCTGGCACGGAAAGCCCCTGGCTCAGGAAAGTCAGATTCCGCGCGCACTGTTCTACGAGCTCAGTGTTGGGCTGGAGGATGCAGTAGCGATACGATTTGCCCACACTACCGCCAGTGCCTCGGCTATTGTCCGCAAGCGGGTTCTTGCCGGTCCCAAGTCTCGTAAAGACCGAACTTTGTGTACTCCTGTTCATGGTCGCTGCCTTGCGTTGCAGATCGAGGATAATTGGCAGACAATAGTTCATGGTCTTGCCCGATCCTGTCTCGCCAACAATGACCAAATGATTGTCTGTATCTTGGAACGCTGCCAAACCACGGGCCTGGACACTGGTCGGTGCCGTAATGCCCATAATCTCCAGGTTCTTTAAAAGAGTCGGCTCCATTCCGTCGATCTCGCTAAATCGCTTCAGTTCCTGTAACGGTTTCCCCGTACGGTCTTTGTATGTGTCCCAGGTGTACTTTGGTCTATAGAATGTGCGGCTCCTGGCCTGCTTTTGGGCCAATTTACGTTTGCGGAGCGAGTCGGTAATGCGCAGTGGTGGAGCCTTTGCCGGTGTACTGGGCAAGGGCGGTACTCGCCGACTCGACCCTGCCCATCTCCGCGCTACAGTCAATACCGAAACTGTTGAACACGGGGTCAAAATCCCTGTGTTTACCGGTAAGTTTACGGTACGCAGCATGCTGAACCAATAATTATACTTAGGATTTACATGCTGTAGATTGCTGCAACGAATTTTAGTATTGTTCGCTACTCTATCAAATCATGGTTGCTCACCGTGAGCCCTTTTCAACCTTCATAAACTGAAATTGGCATCCCAAGAAGCTTACACATGTATTGGTCATATGTGGTTATCCTGTTCTTCTACCTCAAGTAGCCAAACCGATATGTTCCACGGGGTCTCACTTTAGCTCGCTCTCGTCGGTGAGACCCACATGCCAGAAATCTGGCCCTCCACACCGACCCTCTCTCCCCCCCCCCGTGTCCGCCTCGAAACCCACCGGTTCCAGAAATTTGCATCAGTTTCAGGTTAGGGTTCAGCTAGTTGGACTGCATTTCCCCCGTCTTTTGGTTGGGTCGGGCGGTCGCCTGGCGGACGGGTTTGGAGTAGAAGGCGACTACCCGTGTCCGTCCCACTCCGTGCCGCCCTTCTCGTTAGGTGCGATCGGTCGGTTACGGCCCGGTCGCACGTCATAGAAGTGGGCCGGGAGGAAGCACAGCAGACTTCCTCAATTCTCCCTGCTGTGTCAGAGGAATTTCCCAATGTCTGGCCTCCATCGGACACTCCGTTCGCTGTCAGATGAGACACGGGTAAATTATTCAAAGAAATCCTTTGCGCTAGTTCTTTAATCTTTACGCCACCACCATCATGATCCCTTTGCTCCAACTTCTTACACACGCATGTGACCGTGGCAGTGGTCAATGGATTGTTACACAGTCTGTGCAAATCGTTGTCGCCCTCTCCAAAAGAGTTAGCTTTTTAGCCATCCATACCTCCCTCCGTCCAATCACCATCTCCGACCCACGCACGGAGGTGGGTCCTGAGCATTGCACCTTTCCCTCGCAAGTAACCCACTGCTGCTGTGGGCTTTCACATTGCCATGCATGGCCATGTTCGGGGACGAATCTGAGCAACAGAAGTGTACTCGTCTTCCTACATCCGTTCGTTCCCACTGTCTCCTGTGAGCATACGAAAGAGGAGACATGGAGAGACACTGTGCCTGAAGACGACAACAACCGTGGTTGGAGGAGGGCAGCAGAGGAAAAGGGGAAAAAGAAAAGCCACGGACCCGCCAAGAATTTTTTCGTTGTGCTTTCTGAAATTTCTTTGTCGCGTTGGCTGGGGAGGGTTCCGTTGGGTGGGATTTACGATCGGGACGTGTGGGGCTGTCGTGTTTATTTGTTTGCAACTTTTCTCTTCGGTCGGAGCTCTACTTTCGAAAGAATCGACAGGTAGATTAAATGCAGCACTTCATGCTGAGAAGAGTAGACATGTGATCGTAGCATTTGCGATTCAGCAAGAGCTGGTTGGATTTGTTCGGTTCGACAACAAGCAAAAGGCCAACCAACCAAAAAATACGGGGTATTCCTGATGGTAAGATAACACGATTGTTAGCACCTAAAGAATGAAAACCATGTTCTTTTGAACAAGAACAAGTTCATTACCAATTGTATATTAGATTAGTAGGCCACACGTGAAACCAGAGCAGACACAACACTCGACCACCATGCGGGAAAACGAAATCACTCTACTTTACCACACCGGATGGGACGGACCTTTCATTCACTTCAATGGACCTCATGGCTGGACCCAGGCGCCAGGTGTGAAAATGGATGAATGCCAGCTCCCTGGATTTGAGGGCGGATCTTGGAAACGGTATACAATCGAAGCGGGCATGCTCGAGTTTTGCTTCAACGATGGTGGTAGCAATTGGGACAACCCAAGCACTGGCGGAAACTACCATGTGAACAGCAACGGGATTTACATTGTCGACAATGGTCGGGTTTTCCAGATTGAGAATACATTCGGCAGTTCCCAGCCAAACGGTCAGCAACTTACTAACAATTCGGCACCCCAAACTCCGGATACTGCAAACAATTCCTACCCGAGTCCCGCGTTGCTATCTCGCGAACCTAGTGAGCCAGGTTCACTGCACGAACCGCGGGAGTGGGTTAACGAACGACCGCCAGCCCCAGCAAGGGACAACAGCGTAACTGAGAGCCAGCTAGCCCAGAACATGTCCAGCATGAACATCCAACCTGCCCACAAGCGCCTCGAACAACTTCCTCACCTACGCAAGGTCCAGCAGCACACAGGAAATGGCAACCATACGGACTTTCTGCTGCCCATCGCACCTGAGGCGTCCGATTTCCACACTGTGGCGTATGAAGTCTTCGACGACGAGACTCTGCATTGGGATGGCCAGCACCATGTCTACTTGCCATACATGAACAAGGAAGAATGGAAGATCATTGGACAAGCCTTGACTAAGCTGCACAAGGGTGCCACGACGCAGAACCCAGTGCTGATTGAGACGAGCATGCTGAGCTACCTCGATAAGGAGCACACATGGGATTTTAACGGTCTGATTCACTTCCTGGACGAGATGCTCGATGACCAAGAGAAGTTCTCCTTCTTCCGGGTCACGCTCAAGAACATGATCGCCTCAGCCCTGAGCATTCAACGCGACTGTCCGAAGCCGATCCCTCTGCTCTGCCGAGGCATGAACCACGCGGTCACCCTGCAACGGGCGCAAATCGTGTCTCTGCTCGCCAATCAGTTCCTGCTCACCAGCCCCACGTACCAAAAGGGTAACCTTGGTAATTTCCCGTCCCTGAACTGGAGCAGTCTGTTCGAGGCCACAGCAATGCACTGTCCTCCATACAAGGCAGCCAAGTTGCGGGCCTTGATTCACTACTTTAACAGTGTCACTGCCGCAAACGCAGACCCGGGAGCCGTGACTTTTATTCGTCGGTGCCTGGACCTGAGCAACAACCCCAATCTCTGGTTGAACTGCGACAGGCCGCTCTGTTCTCTGACCTTGGCGGAGTCGAAGCTCGAGGATTGCGATCCCGAACATTTACAAGTCGTCTTCAGCCACAAAATGTTCGCGGAAGGTTTCTTCGGAAGGCCTAGTGCGGTCGAAGAGGCAGCACACTTTGTCTGTCCCGAACTACTGGTCGGTCGATGCTTCATCGAAAGTCTTGCAGAGAACGAAGCCATCGTCGTGATTGGTGCCCAACGATTCAACCACCTTAAGGGCCATCTCACCGATCTGACTTACAACGGACCCGCAGAAGACAAGCGCCGGGTGGATCGCTACAATCGCCGTCAGCGGGTGACAGTCTTCATGGACACCAAGAGCGTCAACGTCTACAAGCAGCAAATGAAGCGCAGTGCCGTGCTGCGAGATCTGAACAAGACCCTGACCGCGTTCATGCCGCTGCCGCTGCGTATGCTGGGCTCTGCGGATGTGGAGTACCTGTTGGAGGTGAGTCGGGACGATCCGACACTGCTGTGCGATATCGCCACGGGTAACTGGGGTTCTGGCGGGTCCCGTGCGGATAGGGAGATCAAGGCCATCATCCAGATCATTGCCGCAAGTTTTGTAGGTCGAAACATAGTGTATCACTATCACAATGATCTTCAATTTGGGCACAAGATTGAGAGCACGGTGGCCTTTCTGCGCGAGAAACAGGTCACGGTCAGTCAACTGTACAAGGCGCTGGTGAACCTGTGCGAGCACGTCCCAGCTAAGGGTACGTTCCTAAAGCGTCTGGAGGCCTCCTTCCACTGATGGGAACTGCATTTCAACTTTTCTCTGTTCTTTTTCCTTTTGTTTCGTCTTTGGTAGGTATTTTAATGCTATAGAACTGTTTATTACACTAAGTTATACACTTCGAAGTCCTAGCATGTCAGTGTCTAACATCATGCTGGTGTACCATCCAGCCATCCTAGGAAGGCCTCGATACGATGTGCAACCCGCCCTGGTCCAAGCACGGCAACGAGGTCAGGAACGCCTGGACCTTTGCGCGAGCCCGAAACTGCGAGGCGCAGAGATTGCATTGCTGGGCCCTTCTTGTTTCGCAATAGCTTGAGCGCCGGGGTGATGAGCTGGTTGTGTACTACTGAGGCGTCCACAGTACAGTCGTTCACTGGCATCGCCCGCAGAGTGGCCACGTGCTGCTCCAAAACCGACCGCAAGATCGCATCGCCCCCTTCGATCTTAGAGCAGAGCTCATTCCACCATTTACGACAGTCGTCTTTCGGATGGGGAAATATCATGGATGACTCTGAGTGACTGTTCTTGGTACCATCGTCGTAATCGTACATCCACAGGGGCCCGGTCCACAGGAACGGTGCGAATACAACCGCTTCCTGGGGCCGATGGATACGTTCCTTGACAATGTCAAGGCAGCGCAGGGTGTAGGTCTCTTTTCTGCTGTCTTCATCGACATCCGCCAGCATTCCAGGTGGTAGTTGCGATTCCACTCCGTTTCGGACCATAGTGGCCAACTCAGAAGCTTGTGATCGGAGCATTAGACTCTCCTCGCTGGAGACAGCGTTGGAAGAGGCCATGATCCGGGTGCACAATTTGATCATGTGCACCCGGTTCAAGAAATCTAGCTTGTATCTGGCAAAAGTAGCAGGATGCTTGGTTACTGCTCTAATATCGAACTTCGCTTCCATTTCTACCATGCTCATGACATCAACATGCTGCAGGTCATCGTCGCCCGGCGGTTGTTCGTGGTCAATGATACGATCGTTCCGTTCCATATCCGCCTGTGAATAGTGTCGCCATCCTAGCATTGCAACAAAGTTGGTCAATGCTTCTGGAAGGTAGCCCTCCTGGTCCAAGTAAGTGCTTACGAAGACATTATCGTGTCGCTTGCTGAGCTTTCGTCCGTCTTCGCGTTGAATAAGAGGTAGATGTGCAAACTGTGGGATTACCGCATGCTTCATTGAGGAGTAGCCCTTCAGCTCACAAAGCCGTTCGTGCAGAAGCTGGTGCTTTGCCACGGAAGGCAACCACTCATCACCGCGCAAGACGTGGCTAATTTCCATCGACTGGTCATCCACTACATTGGCCAAGTGATAGGTTGGCCACCCATCGGCCTTCACGAGGATGTGATCGTCCAGGCTTTTGTGTTTGAAACCGATCTTTCCGTGAACCAGATCTTCCACTGTTGTCTCATCGTTGTCCGTCGGGCACTTGAAGCGGATGACGTGTTCCTCACCGTCCGCTATCCGTGCTCGTGCCTCCCTTGGGTCAATGTCTCTGCACGCACGATCGTACGCCAGGGATCCGTGGCCTGCACTCCGTGCGCTCTCCCGCATGTCTTCCAGGCGTTGTTTGCTGCAGAAGCATGGGTAGGCCATTGATTCCTTGACCAAAGCATCCGACCAGGTTTTGTACATGCCCTCAGCCTGCCGGTCGCTTTGCCGGTACGGACCAAACGGACCGCCACCAATGACATCTCCTGGTCCCTCATCAAAAGTGATGCCGCACCGCTTCAAGTCCGAGAGCAAGCGGGTCTCCGATCCTGGAACCAGGCGGTTCTGATCCGTGTCCTCAATGCGGAGGAGAACCTTCCCTCCGTGCCGTTTGGCGAAGAGATAATTGTACAGTGCTGTTCTAAGACCACCCAAGTGTAGGTCGCCTGTAGGAGAAGGCGCGAAGCGCACACGTACTGCCATTGTGCGCCTAAGAATATCTGTGTATCAAAACACCATGCGGTCAGGCTCTCATGATCTCTATTCCATAGTTGCCTCAAATGATCATACAGCCATCAGACACTGTGGATATCTCACCATCTTTCTAATTCGTGCCCTTGTTTGCCTTTAACCATGGTACAGTCATGGACTACAACATCGAAATACCACTGCCACTCTGACGATAGCGTACTTCCCAGTCCTTCCCGCACACAGAGCCAGCGCTGGTCGGGTCGCGTGAGACTATTGATCCGAGGGTGGTGGTGACCCACTGCCCCCCTTTGCCCAGCTGGCCGGAGTGGGGGGGGGAGGTGGGGGGAGAGAGAGCGAGAGAGTTCCCCCGGGTGGGGGGTGGGGGAGGA
>PDIP01000016.1:176781-200178 GCA_002811645.1 Corallochytrium limacisporum
ACACACACACACACACACACACGCAAACCGAGAGACGCGGGGACGGAGAGGAGAGATGGTCTAAGGTGGTAGTACGGCATAACCCCATCACTTTCTTCCTCCGGTGTCCGCTCCTCCCCCCTTTTCTCCCCCGGAGAAAGAGGGCGAGCAGCGGGAGTGGGGGGGGGGAGAGGGGGGCAGGTTCCCCTCTCTCACACACACTCTTTTTTTTCTTCGCCCTCTTGGGAAGGCGTGCTTGGAGCATGGCCCCATCGTCCTCCTTTCTATATTTCCCGTCTCTCTCTCTCTCTCGTTCCTTTCCGTGTTGTTTCCAAGTCTCTTCTTTTATTCCTTACGATCACTAGTCTGTTATATTCTTGGCATGTGTGGTACGTGTGTTTTGTGGGAATCCTTGGCCAAGATAAAAGGAGAAAGGGCTGGTCCACCTTGGCCAAGTATCTTGCGTGACTTGTTTTCCTTGGCCAAGAATCATACGCAATTTCCTTGGCCAAGAAAAAATCCCCATCTGTTTTGCCCTGTTTGCCGTTTGGTGGGAAGGTAATCGTTCGCATTCATCAGTCTTTAACACCTCCCGCCGGATCAGCCACGCAGTACCCACCCGAGCAAACGAAGCCTTCTCTCTCCCACTTTTATCTCCGCATCCTCGGCCCACTTCCCTTGCAATTCATAATCGGACCTTGGACCCATTTGGACGTGAGGCAAAGAGCCGAAAAAAAACGAAAAGAGAGATAGACTTACAATTGTGCCAGAGAAGCAATTCGCAGGCCAAACTAAGCGAAGTGCTGGAATGATTTGGTAAAAAAAAAGAAATTAAGCCCTTTCCGAGGTCTTCTCTCTGCAAGCAAAACTCGAACCAGGGAACATTTCTTACGGAGTCGAGTGCCGAGTGCGGGTGGTCAGCATTTCGGCGAGGAGGACGATGAGAAGCAGGAGGCGCAGGCGCGACACGCTGACTGGCTGCGGTCGCTGGCTGCAACCCAGCTCGGCAGTTGCGTTTGTGCATGATCTTTCTTGCCCTTTATCGTGGTCCAGTTATCTCTGTCCCTAGTGTGCCTTGGTTCGGCTTTTGTGCATACATAAGCTTTGCCCGCCGCCCCCCCCCCCCCCCCCACATCTTCCTCTTCGTCTCAAAATGGTTTGCGTGCCGGCATCGTCCATCGGTCAGCTGACGACGTTAACAGGGGCAACGCGGGTAAACTCCGAGAGGAGAAAAAGGGGAGGGGTTAACGGGTGAGGGGGCGAGAGATAGCAAGAGGCGACAGAGCGAGCGAACGAGTTAGCGAGTTACAGGGAGTGAGAGAGTAATGAGCGTGTGATGCACATTTGATGGAAAGGTATGGTAGGGATCGCTAAGGTGATTCGGTGTGATGATGACAAGTGCATGGATAAGACATGCAGGCTGTGATGTGTTCAGCATCATATTGGTTGAACTGTGATGTTTCCAGCATCCCTATGGCTGTGCTGTAATGTGTTCAGCATCATAGTGGGTGAATAGTGATGTGTTCAGCATCATCTAACGGTGGCTTTAATATGATATGTCTGGCATGCGCGGGTTGATAATTTTTTTCCGGAGAGGCGGCGGACCTGTGCCAATACGTCTGCTGTGGAAGTGGTTCTAGGCCACGGTCTATGGAACCGGGATGAGCACGGAGGGAGATCCAAAGCTAAGTGTGGCGAAGAATTTTCCCACAGAGAGCTGATTGAATTTTACCATGGATGAAAACTCCGGTTATGTGTGCTCACGCACGTCCGCTGAAGAGGCAGAGGATGGTCTTCAGAACGCAAAACCACTGGATCGATACCAAAAGGAGAACATGGTGCATGCATGTTGATCCCGGTAGTGCAATCGCTTCCACAACCCGTAGCAATCAGTTTCAACGATTTGAAACACAAAAGGCAGGTTCAACGCGAGTGTCTTGTTCCATGACCCTCGTCACAGACACATCGTCCTGTTTGTCATGGAGGGTATGCCAAGAACTCTCGTTCACGATGTTTCGTAGGTATCCCGTCCATGGAACTCTGTGAATTCCCCTGTACCATGTACAGCTTCTCAAATCGATCGGAGAAGGCAGCGACGCGGTGATGCTGGTGCGCGGGCGGGTAGTCCTTGTTGAATGTTCAGAAGACAATCCAATTGGAGAGAATGGGCCCGTACCAGCTCACTGCTGTTGATCAGCCAGTGGGAGGCCTGATGTACTCAACTGGCAGAACCATATTATTCATCTTGTGCCATCTGTTCATCCTCCATTTGGCCTTCACACTTGTCCACTGCTGGTGGTTTCATTGGAGGCCTCCATCATTTGCGCTCAAATGACCCCATTCCCAAGCAGTGTGGAGAAGAGCGAGCGACGGCCAGAGTCGTAATAGTATCTGAAGCTCGCCGCACCAAAGATTCCGTGGGTCCTCGAACAGCTGACCATCTGTTCTACGATTGTCCCAACGGACAATGTGGTATCGGCGATAACATTGTTGTTTTATGTCGTCTTACTGATGCGCACAACCCGTCCGTAAGCGGTAGGTGACGCCCCACTGAGGGTTCATCCGGCACCACCCCACTACATTTGAATAGCCTCGTCGGGCATGGTATCTCTTCCAGCTCCACCATGGTAAGGATGAACCGGTGAGAGCTACTTTTGGTGTCTGCTGATCTAGTAAGATCATCCCCGTCGCTCTTTCGGGATGTCTGAGGTAAGTACGCCGCTATTGATGTCTTCCTCTGCTGAGCAACAAATTGATGAGGTTTGCTGCCTTATGAGTACGGTGCTTTGTGAGCCTCAATTGGATCCTGTTCTAGTTGTTTTAATTAAAGCCTTGCTGATTCGGGTGTTCCGCACATAAAGAAGAGACGAGAGGAGCGTTCGTTCGTGGTTCTTTCTCACTGCCCGTTTGGTCATATCCACTACTCTGTCCATCAATGGCAGGCAATTGAGAGCCACGCGATGCCGTGTGTAGCAGTACGCCCAGAGGAATTTTCCGCAACGCTTTGCTATCGCTCAAGTGCGGGCTGCCGCTTCGTAAGTCTCGAAGCGTACCCAGTGCTCGAAGAGCTTTGGCTTTCCCCCCTCCCGACGCCCCTGCGTTTTTTTTTTTGTTGCAATACCCTTCCTTGGGAAAGGGAGAAGGCCGGTAAAAGGAAGGGAGGGGGGGGACTCGACCACACTCGCGTGTATCAGTAGCCATGGAGGCCCGGCATTGGACAGCCCTTCAAAACATACTGGTAACTTATGGTTCTGTTTTCCCTTGCGCGCGGTTGTTACCAGAGATTTTCTTTTATCTTTTCTTGTTGTTGGGTGTGTGTGTGTGCTCTTCTTTTGCTGGGTTCAGTTGGTACTCTGACCGTACTTTCGCCAGGGGCTCCAAATTACTAAGGCCTACGGTGTTGGTGGGGTGGGGGGGAGCGACTGGAATTCCCTATAGTAAAACAAGGGAATGTTTTCAGGGGCGAACGAAAGAAGCCCAACGAATTCTTCCTCGTTTCCCTGCCAAGCGCGGCCTGCGCACAAAACGGGGATCCGTGTCTGAGATCGAGGAAGGGTCAAAGTATGTCAAAACAGGTGGATGCGCCCATGTTGAGAAAGCGACTAATGAAGCGCTAAGACAGATGTGACTGGATGCCCGGAAACGGGCGAGATCAGGACTCACGCTCTGAAACCAATGAACCTGTTCGCGCACTGTTCAGTATTGAAATCTGGTCGCCATCCTGGGGGAGGCGCCAAGGGTTGCGGGGCGCTGACCATACCGGGGCCTTGCCAATCAAATCGTCGACGGAGAATATATTCCATTGATCCCTGCTGGAGAGTGCGAAACCGTTCGAGGTTTATGTGTCCGGAGAGTTTGGCCAGAAAATCCCAAACCCACCATGGCGCCTTCACCGGCTCCCGCTGCCCTCTCCAATATGGCTTAGCACCAGCGGGACTCCCGGGGCCGAATTAGAATTTTAGGCGGTGTGCAACGTTGGGAGAGGGGGGCGGGTGCAAATGGCAGCGGGTGAAGACCAAAATCGGTCACTGGCTCTCCCACCCTCCCGGAAAAGGGGAATCCACCCTGCACACGTCGTTCACTTCCTCGGTTTTGAGTTCCGTGTGGCGGCGGTTGCCTTGCCAGCTGTGTGCCTCTTTGGTCCCAGAACCGAGGTGTTACATTAGACCTCCAGGTGAAAAGAAGTACACAGACTTCATCATCAATAGGCTTACGAGATCCGAACGATTCACCCTTGGTGATGCGAATGGTGATTCTGAGCTTACTTGGTCCTCTCTGGGCTCGGAGCCTCGAATACCAAATCCGCACACAGCATGTCCAAGCCGAATAACCGGCGTATCCCTGGTATCCCAATTGACTCTGGAACTGGCTTGTGGCATCGCTCGTCTTGTACATGGGTATGAAGTCTAGCCTCAATGTTTGCAGCCAGCCACTTCCATCACCGTCGTAGACTTCAACGCCCTCTGCAGCCTGACAGCGGGCTCCTCTTGGGTACGGGTGTGGCTTTCCTTTGCAGGCTCTACACATTCTGCTTCATCAACGATTTTGCTCTTGCGATCCCCAATGAAGGCTATGCACGGTCAATCCTTCCTCTGTATGCAATCATAGATGCGATGATTACCTGTTGATGTTAGTTCCAGTAGTCAAAATGGCCGGTATCGAAAGATGACTTGTGGTTGATTTGCCAGCGGGACTGCTGAACGCGGCTGGTGGATGCGAAGACGATGCCGCGACTCTGCAGGCGACACGAAACCAGAACCCGCGATTTCTTTTTGCCTCTTGGTGCCCGGTCAATTGCTCGTAGCGTCCGCAAAGAAAAAGACATCGTACACCGATAGCACCGGTGGGCCCTTTGTGTACGAAGTTGTTTCTATTCTTGTCTCCACTCAGAGGTACCATCCAAGTAGACACACAGCAACAGGAGGTGAACACACGGGACCGCCGTGGCACCAAGCACACCCGACTCCACTCTTTTTCGTCGTGCTGGTTCGTTTGGTAGCGTTCAGCCGCGCTTTGCACTGCCCTCGCGAGCCCGGTCGGTTTTTCGCAGTTAGTTCCCCCGGACTCTGGGGGGTGGTCCTTGGAACAAGAAAAAAAGGAAAAAGAAATAATGGAAAAAAAAAATATTGGGAAGCAGCCTGGGACCGAGCGGCTGGGCCGCGAGGAGAGTTTCTTCGAAGACGGCCGTCCAATCCAAACACCGCAGGGGCCGGGTTGGGGGGGGGGGGGCTGCTTTCGACGGCAACGAGAGAGAGGGGGCGCCCACCCCTCGAAATCCCGGCGACATTTGGCAGTGTGCACCGGCGGTCAACCGGACTGGGGATTCTTTCAGGTTCCGTTGTCTTGCTTCTTGTGGACTGCCTATCGTTTCACATCTGTGTGTGAAGTTTAGTTTGCTGTTTGTTGGCATGTATGTGTTTCTAGGTCTTCTTTGCGTTTTGACCTTCCCAGACGTTGCTACCCATGCTGCTGGTTAGTGTATCTAAGGGATCCCGCCCGGGTATTCCAGCCATGCCAGTCTAAGTATTCAGGATAGGATGCATGCATGGTCTGTATCAATTGCGTGAGGATAAGTCTGAAACAAAGACCGAAGAAAGTGACCACACTAGGACTTAGGGTAGAGTGATTTATACTATAGCATCCACCAATAGGAAGCAACCGACAACAATGACTGCCGGCGCTGCTGGTGATAATCCGGAGGTCGAAACCTCCGCACCCATGAATGGGCAGGCTCCATCTCCCCCATTTGAGAGCCCGGGCAAGCCATTCGCGCATCCGCATAGCCACGATGATGTGCTTGAAGCAGCGGATTATCTCAAGTCGAAGGTCCAGGGGTTCGTCCCCCAACTGGGTGTCGTCCTGGGTAGTGGACTGGGCCCCTTTGCCGAACAGATCCGCGACCCCATCCGCATCGAGTACAAAGACATTCCGCACTACCCAGTGTCTACGGTACTGGGTCACCAGGGTCAGTGCATTTTTGGCTACATTGGCGAGACCCGGGTCATGTGCTACAAGGGCCGCAGTCACTACTACGAAGGCTACGACATGTCCCAACTGGCCCTACCGGTACGTGTCATGAAACAGATGGGTGTGCAGATCTTGCTGGTGACCAATGCTTCGGGTGCTTTGAATCCGAACTACGCTGCCGGAGACATCATCCGAATCAGCGACCACCTTAATCTGCCGGGCATGATGGGAGTGAACCCGTTGATCGGTAAGCACGACCCGCAGTGGGGCGCTCGTTTCGTGAACACAACCGAGGCCTACAATAAACACTTGGGCGGAATCATGGACGAATGTGCAAAGGAATGCGAAATTACGGACATCTACCGTACGGGAGGGGTCTACTGCTATCTCACCGGTCCAACGTATGAGAGCCGGGCCGAGGCCAGGCTGCTGCGTGGTTTTGGGGGCGACTGCGTGGGCATGAGCACTGTGCCCGAAGTGATCGTCGCGCACCAGTCAGGTATCCGTGTTGTGACGCTCAGTCTGGCAACTAACGAAGTGCAACACGATGAAAACGATAACTCACCAGAGGTGACCCACCAAGACGTGATCAAGATGGGCGAGGAGCGGAGCCATGTAATGATGAGGTTAGTGGAGCGCTTTGTTCACAAGGCTGGCGCGGAGATGGTATGAAGTTTACCACATGAATCAGCGCTGAGAGAATCGCAAGGTTGCCAA
This sequence comes from Corallochytrium limacisporum, assembly GCA_002811645.1. Classification (NCBI taxonomy): domain Eukaryota; genus Corallochytrium; species Corallochytrium limacisporum. The sequence goes on from PDIP01000016.1 coordinate 183,445, forward strand.
TAATGGACATTCCGAACTAAGGTATTGTATTTCATTAGCCAAAGGTAATGGTAAGTGTTTGAATAAACAGTCAGAGACAGACATAGCCGTACGCGCACGACGTCATGACGCCAATTCTTTACAGTTCATCGCTGCCGTGGGGAGCAGCATGATATGGTGCGCTCTGCGCCTGATATACCTGCAAGAGGAACGCGATGCCAAGTCCCAACGCAGACCCAAGCACGGCAGTGAGCAGGTATAGTCCCCAAATAATCACAATGCCAGGTTTACCTGTGTTGAACCAGTGCCGACGTTCACAGTAACCGAGGATCTGTGGCAAGATTTCAGCGGAGAAAGGTGTGACCCGCTTCAATATTAACGCCTTCTCAGAGTGGTCTTTCTTCTCATTCTGAAGGTCTTCATTTGTCACATACGGTCGTGGCCTGCTAAATCGACAGACCCAACTCACTGACACAGGCGGGTCGAAGCGCAAGATCGGCCCACCCATATACTGGATCTGTTCAAGAATGTGCATCCACGTCAGGGCCTTGCGTGTCGTCCACGCCGGGTTGATCGCAACATTACTGTAGCCCAGTCCAGATGCTAGAGAGCACAACACTTTCGTTGCACTTGCCAGCTCGCCAGGCACAGCATGGATGGTAACGCTTTGGGCCGATGATGTCGTGGCCGCCTTTACACCGGCTAAGATCAGTCCATCAATTGCGTCCTGGACGGCGCAAAAGAAGACCTGATCTCCAGTTTCGCCATGTCGTCCCTGACCATCACTGTTTCCGTACATAGACGGTTGTACCAGGAGCCAATCAAAGAGTCCGGCCTCCAGACGCTTGACCAGGAAGCGTACTGTCTGTTCTTCGCCCATACCCATAATAGTGCCAGTGCGTACAACCGTCGCGGACTGGAGTGACGAGTTCAGCAGCCGATCTTCGGCTTGGATGAGCATGCTGTGGCAGAAATCAACCGCCACTCTGCCACTGCATTCCATTTGGGACACATCAATCCTTGCATCTGCTGCTGCAAAACATCTCCGTTCAATTTCAAAGGAATTCGTTTCGGGCTCCAGTACTGGTACTGGCGAAACGCCATCCAAGGTCCTCAGCACGTCCAAACTGGACAACATTACCATGTGCCCCACCCCGTTGTGCTTACACGCCTCGATCAAATCTTCTGTGCTCAAAAGTACCGCCCGCTCCGTCTCTCTGCGGTCCATTTGCGCGCTGAATGTCTTGCAGTCTTGGTTTGGGTGCAGGACGACGACCTGGTTACCACTGCGACCCCGCATTGCGGCCCGGAAGACCGGATCGAGTTCTGATTGACCGAATCCCAATTTTGCTCGCAGGTACGTGTACCGCACAGCATCCTCGGCCTTTGTACCCAACAGCCGTGGAGGATCCATCTCCACATCGAAAGCCACTACCTTACCGGCCTTGTGGTTCAGCAGAACACTGCAGATCATGCGACCCATGTAAGAAGAGCCCTCGCTCACCACAAACGCCAGCTCCGGCAGAGCCTTGAGCACCTTTGGATCACTCAGAGAAAAGCCGAAATGTTTTAATACAATTTCATGCTCTTCCTGGCAATCTCCAAGTTCCAGCTTAGGTAAATCTTCCGGGAACAATTGATCGCGTTGCTCCCCGTTCAATGGTCCACGACCCTTGGCCGGAGACTCTGCTTTCATTGGCATGTTTTTCTATGTCTCGGTGATTTCCTCGTATCCGTTACCCCCAGCTCACTGATCACATAGTATTACAAAGTAGTTATCGGATCCAGACCACACGGCGTGAGAAGCCGGTCAGAAACCTCCACATAGCTCTGCGGGTCTCGTCTCTGAAATAGGGCGCCCGTCCTCCCAACGAGTCGTCCGGACTCGGTCGGTTTCCACAGTGAGACGCGGGGCACTAAGGAGAGCGAGAGGGAGACTCCGAAGAAAAAGCCAGCTATTGGCTCCGGCCCGTCCCCATAGCCAATCTATCGAATTGTTGACCAACCTCCTATGCAAATCCCCTCCGCGACAAGAATCTAATCCGTGTCGGTTCCCAGTCAGTAGTGTGATGCCATGGGTTCAAAAAAATCAAAGGCGAGGCCTATAGAAAAGCGAAGCCAAATTCTTCCAACCCTTGCCTCAGTACATCAACTACCAATTCGCGCAGAGACCAGGGGGATTCGCATATCACCAACTCAGGGGACCCTTGGACCGCTGAAAGAGGAGGGTTTCCCATATAGAGAGCCACGTCGGTGGTGGGAATCCCCCCCGGGGGTGGGGTTGGGGAGGGCAGATCCAGCCTGGATAGTCGACTGCTCTGCCGTGGCCCGGGGAAAACAGCCAAGTCCGCTTCGAGCTGAATACTTGGCAGGCGCATTTTAGTTGCGGTGAATGAGTGTGAAACGACTCTAAAGTTGGCTTATGTGTCACGAATGACAAACTATTTGAGAATGGAGTGCAAGACGAATGAATGAAAATGCTATTTGTCGTCGGGAGCATAGTTCACGGGACAGTAGCCATTCGCATCTTAAACAAAGAAAAAGGCATACGAAGTACAGGGACAGTCTTGCGATGTATATGAATTCGTGAAAGTAGGCACGTGACACAGACTTTGGGTGAAAATTAGATCTGTCATCCACTTATATACCTGAAGCAACCATGGCACGGCTACGTCGTGCTATTATCAAGTCTTACTCCGTTGAGCAGCAGCCTAAAAAGCATGTTGTATACAAAATCGAATGTGCCGACAGCGACGGGACAACCTGGACAGTCTTCCGGCGGTACAGCGACTTTGTTAATTTGGACACAGTGTTAAAACGAAAGTACGATCTCCCACAGTTGCCTCCGAAGCGGCTCTTTGGGAATTTTGACGAGGAACATATTGAACAGAGGTGGAGTGCTCTAGAGGGTTACCTTCAGCACCTTGTGCACTCTGTCGATGGTCTAAGCGGAGAACCAGTGGTACAGCGGTTCCTGGAACTCGTGCAAGACGATTACCTCAGCAATATGGGACAGAAGCACAGAAGTGAAAAGGGTGGACCATTCGTGTGGAAAGATATGTGGCAAGAGGCTGAGAACGACTGTCTCAACGCACAGCAAATGCTCAGCAGTCGCCAGCAAGCGATCAGTCAGGGCAGAGATCCGCAGGTGTCAATTGTGGATGTTAAGGTGGCTTTGGGAACTATTGATGAGAAACTTGAACAGCTCCGTAATGCTATTGATCGCGACACAGATGGGAGCCAGGTGGCCCAGAGCGAAATTCAGCGGCGCGAAGGCAAGATGCAACAGATTCGTGACTACAAAGAGCAGATAAACCGTATGCTCAACAAGAGCACACATATGAGCAAAGAACGGAACGACCTGCTTGGAAGCACTACTGAGCAGCGGTCCCTGGGAGGTGCCGGAAGGAGCAAATCGTCTGGAGGCAGGGCCTGGGGTGCAGCTGCACTTCAACCGCGGGACACCACCGATCTGTCAGACCGACAGGTCGTCGACATGCAACGGGAAACTATGCAGGAGCAAGACCAGCAGCTTGATGTGTTGCTCGACTCCGTCAGGAAACAAAAGCACATCGCCACGTCGATTGGTACCGAATTGGATGAACAAAATCGCATGCTGGATGATCTGAACGCACGAACGGAACAGACCAGCTCAAGACTGAATCGGGTGACCGGTCAGGTCGACTATCTGCGCAAGCATGGATAGAGGAACTCAGAATTGTAGAAGCAGAGATAAAACTTGTCTTAGTAGCTAACTGCAACCTTTGAAAATTTAAAAAATGCTATTCTGTTTTCTTTGTGCTATAATATTTGTGATTCAGTAGTGTCAATCATCGTCATCCTCATAGACGAATACTTCCGTCTCCTCCAGGAAGGAGCAAACGACTGCGGCGGTTTCAGCGCCTGTGTAGAGTCCAACACCGAGGACGAGAATGACCATGGGGAGATCGAAATTAATACCACCCCGGGGCAGCTCAGGATTGCGGTTAAAGGTGGCTAGATTCATTGGTCGTCCGAAAGCATTCCGAACTGCATGCTGCCGACTGGCATGGTTGAGGGTACGGGATGCTACCTGGCGAAGAAGTGACATGTTCCGGTACTATGTTCTATTCTATAAGACGATACCTTTGGCCCTTGATCTTCACAAATTCCTCTTAATTTCCACTGTTGAACGAATGGTTTCCTATAAAGTGTACTCGCCCAATATTGGCAGTGAAACAGATAAACAGGCAGCGTCAAGATCTCCCTCTTGCTTCCTACACTGAGCAAGAGTAAAATTCGATGTGTACATAATTAAGCACACTCTGAAGTAGATCAATCTTCGAGTATTTGTGCGACCCGGGCCCTCAGTCTAACCCCATTAACCGTGGCAAGGCCAGTGGCCACAAACTCGGTACATCCCTTAAAGGAATCGTTTCGCACTGGCTTTGCAAAGGTCACGGAACGGCTCCGAACCCAATTGCCTGGGAGTGTTCCTTTTCGGCGCCCAATAATTCTGTCCAACCGCGCGATCTTCGATCCGTACGGACAGCAACGGAAACTGGTAGTGAAGGAGCCGAGTGGGGACGAGGCAAGCGACGACCGAAGAAACTGTTTACCCTTTTTCCGACTGCTCCGCTATGAAACCGCTCTTCGGAAAACAACCAAACCCTCACACCCCAGCCCCCTCCACTTCCCATAATCTTTTGGGCGCCCGAACGGTTGCTGGAGCAAGGGACGGCTGGGGTGCCTCCCCCCTCCCCCTGCTAGGCGGTCCCGCCGCACCGCTCAGCCAGGGCCCCGAAGGGAGCCCGGGCAAAGGGAACTCGGCGGTCTCACGGGGTCCAGGGTGCTGCATCCAACGACTTTCTTACTGTATTTGCTGCGGTTGTTGAGCAGGGGGCTAATATGGTATTTGAGATAGAGTAGAGAGCCATCTTGATAGAGTTAAATGGATTTTGTTGTTCGCAATTCGTGAAAAGAGACCATACGGCAATATCACGCACCAAGGTTCAAAATGCCAAAGAAGCAGTCCTTGGTAACAGGTTCTAAGTGTTTTTAGCATGGGATAATTGACGTTGATGAATGGATATCTGGACACTGACAGATAACCTATATCAAATATGAACACATCCGGTCAGTCATTGACCTCATCGGAAGCTCCACGGTGGAGGAGCCGGTCGTACCTAACTCGAACAGACTCGGACACCGACACCGCCGTGTCTGCAATCTTTAGAACGGGCAGCAAGTTCAGCAACTCGGAATTCATTTTCGGAGACTACTCTGTAGACCTTGAGGAATATGAGTTCCTGTCGGTAATTGGGTACAGCAGCGTGAGCGGTGAAGCCAGTGTGTATCTGGCTAAGTACCTACCACGGGAAGAGTTTGTAGCTGTCAAGGTCGTAGATGTTGAGGCGATCAAACCATACCGATTGGAACAGAAGCTAAAGGAACTATATTTTTTGCGAGAGATGACTCATCCGAACATTGCCAACTTTCACGTCTGCTTCGTGAAGGAACAAATTCTGTACATAGTGATGCCCTATATGAGCGGAGGCAGCTGCCTGAATGTAATGCTGAACGCTCACCCTAACGGTTTCAATGAGATTGTCATTGCCAGTATTCTGAAAGAAGTATTGAAGGCAGTACTGTGCATGCACAATGCGGGCTACCTGCACAGGAACATTAAGGCAGCCAATATCCTGTTGAGCGAGAAAGGTGTCGTTAAGCTAGCCGATTTCCGAAACATCATCAGCGTCTACAGAAACGGAGAGCAGCTCAAGGCACTATACGACTACCGGGGAACGAACCCGCTGTCCACTCCATGGCTGGCGCCTGAAGTGCTACGGCAGGACATGCACGGCTACAACATGGCTGCTGATATCTTCAATATTGGCGTATTGGCCCTTGAACTCGCCTTCGGTAAGGCCCCCTTCGAAGACGTTCTTCCTTCCAAATTGCTCCTCTTCAAACTCCGTTTCCCACCGCCAACCGTGGAGGACTGTAATGCTGCGGTTGGCAGGAAGTGTTCGAAGGCCTTCCGTTCGTTCGTAAACTCATGCCTACGGCATGGTCCAGAGCGGAGGCCGTCCATTCGCAAACTCCTTGGACATCCCTTCATCAAGGCAGCTCGGCGCAAGCGAATTCAAGTCCTATCTGAATTGTTTGTGGACATGGTGCCCCTACCCGAACGTCCGGTTATGTACTTCCGGGACGACATCGAGGCTAGCGCTGAGTTCTACGGTGACGATGGCGAGGTACTGCAGGAGGAAGATGAGGACGTGAGAGAGGAAGATGAAGTGTATGAACACGAAGAAGGCCCCTTTATTGCAGGCAACGGCATACCCCCAAACACAGACGGCTGGTCCCTGTCTGAGGAGGAGGACGATGATGATGAGGAGGATGGTCCGGCTGAAGCTGAGGCAGTAGACGGAATGACGGCCGAAGCAAATGAGGACGCATGAAACAAATAAAAATGCATTGTACATAATGTGTGATTACATACTGCTAGACTAGTGTCACAATTACTTCTTTGTATGTTGCTACTAAGCTGGTCCTATCCTGCCATGACCCTACCACCACTTCTCGTAATGAATCTGTTTATCGGTTACGCTTTCTTCGTTAAGCAATTTGTGCAAGTGTTCTGCCATGGCCGGTGGACCGCACAGATACACTTGGCAAGCCGAAATATCGTGCCGAGAAAGCGCCTCTCGTAGGACAGCGCCGTTGATCCTACCCTGACTGATGTGTGGTGCGCGCAGATCCTTCGCTGCGGCATCACGAGTCACCCGGAGGTCAAGGTGTACTTCAATCGGAGGGATGTTTCGAGCATTAACCTTCTCAAGTACCGACACAATCTCCTGATAGAAAAGCATCTCTTCCAGAGAGCTCGCACTGTAGATCAAGGCCATGCGTTTCGGTCCGTCGCTGCCCAGCTCTATGGAATGCTTAAATATGCTAACTATTGGGTTAATACCTACACCACCTGCCAACAAAAGCAGATCCGCTGATGCATAATTGTCCACATAGAAAGTACCTCCACTCCGCACAAAAACCTCCGCACCGGGTGTGCACTGTTCATGGACCCAGGTCGCAGGGCGATGGCGCGATCGCTTGATTGCGAGGTCGAACATTCCGCGCGTCTGCAACAGCCGAGGTGTGGAACACATACTAAACCCAGCCACAACGTCTTCATCATAGTAGGGAATGTAAAAATCAACCCACTGCCCTGGCTTAAAGCTAAATCTTAGATCAGTCGTATACATTTTCAAAACTTTCACAGTCGGAGTGGGCTGTGAGATGTCCTTGACCACCGCAGGACTGAAGCCTGGTGGAATTTTGGGTATCTTGGAGCGCCAGTTCTCGTCCTTATCGTTCTTATTTTCATCGGTTGTGTACATCTTGCTCATGTACCTGCAAAAATGGTACCAGTTGCCTCTACTTCCTACAGTCTTTGCTGCAATTGTCCGATGCACCACAGGCAACATTGTTTACCCTTCACATCACCGTTCCATCTTTACGGTGCTCAGAGAGGACAATACCTCAACTAGTGAGACAGTATAACAACATGAAGAGCTTACAATCGGCTCAGACGTCGAGAAAGTAACGCAATGGAAAGGACTTGGTGGGCGCACTTATTGAACAACCTTTCTTGGATCCCAGCCATTTTTCCCCGTCCCGACCCGGTCCGGTCGCGGCACGAAGGGTTCGACAGCAACTCACCGCAATGGGCACGGCCGGAAGAGGACCTCTCCGTTTTGCGATGGGTCGGTCCTGTTTTTCAATCCCCCTCCCTCAGAGTCCCCCGGTCGGGCATCAGTTCCCGAGCGCGTTCGATCGACGAAGCGGCAGAAACGTCAGAGCGGGCTTACAGCAATCAAAGAACCGCAATGCTTTCAAATTTTACTTCGCAATCGAGTGTAAGTTCTGGGATTCCTACGCGTCACGACGTTATCCACAGGGATTCAATTTCGACTGGTGTGCTGGTAAAGAAGGATCATTGTCTCCAAGTAGCTTATGCAAGAGTGACCGATCCATGTTAAGCGCCTGATAGATCGCCTGACAGAGAGGAGACAAATTTTGCCGGCATGGCCGACGCCAAGAAAAGGGCCGCTATGGCCGAAATCGAGCGCATGCAGAGCGACCCTGACTACGTTCTGGAGGTCGCGATCGGTCCACCCATGCCCGACCTGAAGCCCCAGGATCCGGAGAAGACAATCAAGTATGCGGGCAAGTTCTTGAAGGAGAATACGCGCTTCATATTCAAAAAGGCTCATCTATCCAGAGACGATTACCGAATCTTTGATTCAAAGGGCCAGTTGGTGCTGGTCAGTCACCATGAGGGTAAGAATCCTTACGATTCCCTGGATCCCTACAACGTTGGCAGTGATCAGACACGATGGGGATCATTGGGCGAACTTAAGAGTTTATGCGAAGTCACCGGATACCATGGTATGCCTCGCTTTAAGGTCAGACCCGTCAATATGACCATGCATGGACGTCAGCGGGTGATAGACTTGTCCTCCAATAAGGTAATTCTCAATGTTGCGAAGCAGAGCCGGGTTTCGACCATGAGTGTACGACATAGTTACGAGGTCAACGACGGAGACAACAAGGACCCAGATATCTACCGGATCGTGGCAGATATGTCAGGACGGACATTCATGTGGATAAATGAAAACGATGAGCAGTGTGTCTTTGTTCAGAAGCCTACCAAGACGCTGATTCTAAATGCAGCGATGGGAAAAGGATCGGAACTGACTATCGACATTGCTGAAGGTATGGACTGGACTGCGGTTCTGGCTGGTCTGATTGCCATGAAGCAGGTCGGCGAGCACCTGGTCAAGGATGTCCTCGATAACTTTGTGGTTGAGCCGCTGACAGAACGTTTCATTGACACTGCAGTGGAAGCCACCGGCACAGAGGAAGTCTACCACCAAGCCCAGCAAACGCAGGATTCTTTCACACACTACGTGAAGAGTAACCACCACACGATCGAACTCATCCAGAAAAACTTCTTCAGCTGAATTGTTGTTGACGGTAAGCTCCGTACATGCATGTACATCCAATCAGTTTCACTTAGTCGTAAATATTTAGATTCCATTTAATGATCTTTAGGAGTTTGATCACTCATGTGAGTGTTATCTTTCCCAGACTCACACACAAACGGGTGATTCTTGAATAATCCTTACCAGGGACCCTACAAGCCTCCCAATGGCAGCGATGTTTCCACATTGTTTTTATAAAGGAAGAGACAAACCCCATACGCGTTTTAGTTCTCCTCACACCACTGGTTCTCCTTCTTGACCTCTTCCTCTTCCTCCGGTGTGAAGTCGTTCTTGATATTGAAAGTCTTACGGATCTCCTCCGCCTTCTTTCCCTTAATCATCTGTGCCACGGTTTTGCAGGTAAGGTCCAGCATGGGTTTGATATCCAAGTAGTTTGCTGCCAAGATCAGCTCAAAAAGAGTTCCCTGGTCAACGCGGCAAAATTCTGTGTCCCAAGGGTCGGTGTCGTCGTTCTTGTTCCGTACATCGTCCTCGTCGGCAGGGGTGACGTCGTCTTTATGGTGCTTGCAGTATTGGATCACCTTGTCGAGGATAGTTCCGCTGACATTAGGCAGTGGCACAGGTGTAGCCTCGTCCTCAGTACCCAGATCCTCAAGCATGTTCTTAATTGTCACCGATTTGCAGGCAACGCTGGCGGGCACATCGAACTCCACGCCATCTGACGCGATAAGTTTCACAGTCTGCTCTTGCCCCATATTTAGTGTTTGTCAATTGTTTTAGTTTACTTCAGCAATTTTTCTCTTAAATAAAGTGTCCTTTGTAGTGCTGCGTTTCCCGCGCACTGTCTTAGATTAATACTTTGACCCGTTGAATAGTGGATGACCGCAGCCTATAATAGATCGAGAACAATTTACGCAAGCTTACTCAAATACGACAAAACATAAATTATGTCGCTTTCTATGCCACTGAGAAAGGTGTTCCAAGTGCACAAAAATTTAACGCAAAACTGAAATGCGAGTTGTGCCCTTACCATTCACTTCTACAAACCTTCCAAGAGACTAAACGAAACACAAACGGCAACATGCAATGGTGTATGTTCATCGCTGGCCCACAAGCGCCTGCCGTCCAACCCCCCTGCGTGTGCAGGCCCTGTCCCGTCTCCTCGGCCAGCGTTCGCAGCAACTGTCGGTGGTATCCAATCCGCCCTTGCGACGAACCAGCAGGCGTCGACCATAAGCACAGGAAAGCACCAGTACAATTTGTATCGAAACCGAGATGGTCCCAGATTGCAGGGCCCTTCCACTCTCAACAGTTTTTCTCCGGCGCGAACAGCATAATTATCCGGACCTTTCATAAATGCTTAAACGTTCTAACTGAATTTATGACTAAATCTAAATTTTATATACTGACATTGTAATAATGGAGAGCATGGTGACCAAAGGGTCCTTGACTCCACGCAACAACTGGCGGGAGGGCACGGGTCTCACACTGAGATCGTCCCGCCAAGCAAGGTCCTTCAAGTGGAATATGGAGCCTGTGGAAAAAACACTAGATGGCAGGTAGCAGAAAGATGCCGCCGGTTCAGTACTAGCCGTGCCCTGGTGAAATATGTTTTCGACATGATTGACAGAGGCAAGAAGAGTGTACTCTCGTGATAGATGGTGGTGCGTACAGACGAGACAGATCTGATCACGTTCATTCTGAAGGACAAATAATGTCCTCAAATCTGCTCCGGAGGGTGCAGTTGAGGTCTCGTGCCGATGGTTCAGCCCCTTCTACTCCATCGACACCGGTATCAATGTACTCAACGCCAATGCATGCATCGGCAAAGTCAAATATGGCCGGAGAGCAGGTAGAAATCCGGGTCAACTACCAAAGGATGCTGCGAGGACTGCTCTTCCGGGCCTGTATGGTGTCACTGGTTCTGAAATTCATGCTCCTGTGCACCTATCAGTCGACAGATTTTGAAGTGCACCGTAATTGGAAGGCCATAACCCACTCTCTACCGATGAATCGTTGGTATCACGAGTCAACTAGTGTCTGGACCCTCGACTACCCTCCATTCTTTGCCTTCCTTGAGTATTTGCTCAGTTGGCCCGCACGGCTCTTCGATCCACAAATGCTTGAAATTTCGGAAGCTCCATACCAGTCCTGGTCCGCAACAGTGTATATGAATATCACGGTGATGGTGCTGGATGGTCTTTTATACATCTCGGCGATCGGCTTACTCCTGATCAAACCGATTAAACTGGGGCTGCAAGTGGAACACCAGACAGACGATGGCTGGCTCATCGCGCTGGTGTTCATGCCTGGGCTGTTCATTCTGGACCACATCCATTTCCAGTACAACGGCTTCATGGTCGGACTCCTGCTGCTGTCCCTTACCCTCCTCACGGAGACCCACAGGGACGGAGAAGTCCTGCTGGGTGCAGCCCTGTTTTCTTCGCTACTATGCATGAAGCACCTCTACATAACTCTAGCACCCGCTGTGTTAATCCACTGTCTCACCAACTACGTGTTGGTTAATGGAGTAACTGAACGCGACCGCAGCATTGTAACTGTATCTGCAGGCTATCGCTTCCTGAGCCTCGCCCTAGTCGTCCTAAGCGTAGTTTTCCTGGCATTTAGCCCGTTTATTTTGCTCAGTGCCGACAGCCCCACGGGAGAGCTTGGGCAAATCTTTCGTCGTCTACTGCCGTTTGACGAGCGTGGACTGATACACACTTACTGGGCCGGCAATGCTTGGGCACCATACGTCGCAGTCGATCGTGTTCTGTCACGGTTTATTCGTTTGCTTCCGACATCGTTGCAGCATAGTGGTCTGTTCCCGATGTCGTGGCTCGCCCCCCCTGTTCCGTCGGGACTGACCCGGGGAATCATCGGCGAAGTTTTGTTCCACATCCTGCCAAGTCCGCGGCCCTGGCACTGTCTGCTATTAACTCTTGTATCCTCACTGCCTGCGCTGGCGCAGCTGTGCAACTGGAGCCATTCGAAGACGGATCGTGAGGCCGACAATGGCAAGCCGGCGATGGCTCCGCTTAATAGTCCCAGGCCCACAACACCCGGACTGCGCCGCGCTGGTGCAGTCACTGGAACAACCTCGGCGGCGAAAGCAAGTTCAACTGCCCTGTTTGAGGGCGCGATGCGCTGCAGTCTGTCAGCGTACTTCTTTGGCTGGCATGTCCACGAGAAGGCGAGTCTTACGTTCACAGTCCTGCTGCTTGCTCTGGCTGCACTACCGTTTCTCCGGAACGATGAAAGCACTCGGACTGGAAACAGGGACCGCCAACTTCGTGCCGACGCCCTGCTCGCAGTAGTGGGCTCCGCGATGAGCTACCTTCCACTGATTCCAGAATCCCCATCCAAGCTTGCAGCCCGAATGCTCATTGTATTTGGCGGCATTGTCACGCTCAAAGCGCTGCGCTTCCCGGACTTTGGGTCCGTGCCAGTCTTCCACCGAGTTCTCCTCATTGGTTCTGTCATGGTCGAATTATTCTTCGTTTTTGTGCCGACACCTCTTGTACCGGAGAGACTTCAATCTATGGAGTTCCTGCCGTACCTCATTCACTCTCTCTACGCCGCCATGTGGACGACCCATCTGTGGCTGAGGCACTGCTGGATATGGGCACTGTCCCGTCCACGGGAACGAGAATGAACTTGTTCAAAGGAAGATACATCGGTAATATAAGTACTGCTTGGAGTTTAATCTGTTGTAAAGTAATTGATGTTTTGCGAATCTCTTAAAATTTAGAGGCAGACTTGTATATGCGCTTCTCCCAGACCATTTTCGTGCCGTCCGGGTTGGAAACGAACTGGCCGGCGGGGATACGGATAGCGCAAATCTTGCAGTTAGTCACAGAGTCGGTGACCTGAGACATCATCTTCTCAGCACAGCCACACAGCTGGTCATCAGTAGCATCGTCCATGGGCATGGAGGCCTTGATGTTCGAAATAATCTTCAGCTGACGGGCCATGGTGACCAGAGGTTTCGTCTGAGTCATGAGCTCATCCTTCATGCGCTGGTTGCTGCAGATGTCGTGCACCTTGGTGGCCCAGACGACCAACTCCTCTGCCTTCTTGTACAGCTTCTGTGCCTGGGTGATGATGCCCTGTAGATCAGACTTCTCCCGGTGCTCACCAAGGACGCGCATTTCGGTGGCCATCTCCTGAGCGAGCTGGATAATGTAGTTGTTTTCCTTGTTGTACTGTCCGACAATCTGGTTGGCGACATCGTGGACGGCAGCAGCAATTCGATCTTCGGGCTTGGGCAGCTGGGCGAAGGCAGCGAGGTTGTCCTTTTCCTCGGCCTCTTTGCGCAAGCGCTCCTGTTCTTCCCGACGCTTGCGCTCCTCTTCCTCGCGGCGCTTGCGTTCCTCCTCTTCGAGCCTCTTGCGCTCTTCCTCAGCGAGACGCGCACGTTCCAGAGCCGCCAGACGCTCCGCTTCACGCTTGGCAGCGGCCGCCTCGAGGGCTGCAATACGGGCGTCAAGGTCAGTGTCAGGAGCGGTGACACCACTTGCGAGTTCGTTGACCATGCCTGCAATTTGGTTCGCCTCACTGACGGGCTTTTCAGCGGTCACCTCACCCTTGCTTGCTTTGACTGTGTCATCAAGGTAGGTCTGGCGAAGTCCCTTGAGCTCTTCGAGTTTGCTGCGAGCATAGTTCACGTCAGCGACCGCATCCGAGTCATCTTCTAGTTGCTCGTCCATGATAGCATTGAAGCGGTTAGCCGCGGTGTCAACTGCGTGAGCGCCCTGCAAGCCCTTACCCCAGGCACCGTCCTCAGCAAGGGTGTTGAAGTCGTTGACCTTGCGAGCAATAGACTTGGCCAAACGGGCCAGTTCCTTGCCCAAGGGGGTGGTCTTGTCGACATGAGCACCAATGCGCTCCAGGACAGGTCGTAGAGACTCAATGGTGTCCTTGTAAGCTTTGGTGGCGCTGGCATCCTCGGGGTCTTCCTCAGCGGCACTGGCTGCCTCGGTGGCGAGGTTCATGATTTCCTTCACATCACGGACATCGGCGGCCAGGTCCTCGCGGAGCTGTTCGCTCTTCACTGTAGGAGCAAAGGCATCGATAGCGTGGCACAAGCGGTCAGTAGTCTTGGTAACCCACGGGGCGTGGTCACTGAGGAAGGCAGACATGGCTTCTCCCTTGCCTTCGCCAGCCTCGGGCATGTCTGCAACATTATCGACAGCGGCCTGGGCATCGGTGAGGGCGTCAGCCACCAGACTACGCAGGAACTCACGGAACTCCCGCTCGACCTTGTTGATCTTGAGATCAGCATTATCGAAGAGCTCATTCTTCTCCCAATCCTCCAGCTGCTTGCCAGAGCGCACCTTCGTCAGGGCTTCCCGCAGCTCGCCGTTCTTGAAACCAGTCAGTTCCTCAACTGCTTCAGACAGGGCCTTCATGTCTTCGGCATCCAGGCCGCTCTTGATCATAGCATTCTTGACCATCTTCAGGTAGTTGTCAATCTCACAGTCCAGCTGCTCCAGGCCGAGAGCTGTGTCAAGCTCTCCGGCGCGCAGCTTGGCCAAAGTGTTCATGAGGCCATCGTAAACGGAGTTGTATGAAGCAGACTCCAACTCGTACTCCTCAACCAGCAGGAGGCGAGCAATCTCGTCCAGGCGCATTTTCATTACTTGAATGGCATTGCTCTTTGCACGCGTGGCCCGCACGCGCTGGCTGCGCTTCTGGCCCAAATTGTTCAGGTGTGTCTTCAAGGCAGACACGAGGAGGATCAGGTTGCCTCCGGTTCTCTCCTTCTCACGGCGCAGGCGGGCAGCATGGGCGTCGTCGGTTAGCTCCTTGCTGCGGGCCTCGACCTTCTGACCGACGGTGACGACTTCCTGAGAGGTCTTCTTCGTCTTATCAACAGCATCGGCCACATCGTTTGCTGCATCCAGACCGTCCAGACGGATCTGGCAGCTGCGGATGATGGCAATGATCTTGCGCACACCCCAGCGGTCATAGGCGTAGAGCATGTCGATTGTCGCATTTAGAATGTGGCGTAAAGAGCCTGTGAACTCACGCACCGCTTCCTGGTTCTTTTCATCCTCACTCACAATGGCCAATGCAGCTTCAAACTTCTTGCAATTTGTCTCCACTACAGCGCAAGAATCCTCCAGTTCTTTCTTTGAGTCCGGGTCACAATTAGGACCATTGATGATTTTGTGGGCCTCAGCTAAAAGATTCTGTACCTTGCCACCCATCGAGCTCAATTGATCGACAATTTCTTTGCTCACCCGACCGGCCTGCTCCATCAAGGCCAGCTGAGCGGCCTGACTCTCCAGGGGCTCCATGATCTCCTGGAGAGTCTTGGTGGTGATTCTCTGTTTCGTACCCGTCATATTTTTCACTTTACACACAGTATTCCGCACGACAGGCACGCACTAAACGCACACGCCTTTTTATAATCAATAGGACACTGCCAGTAGATTGGTTTGCCCACTCCGATCAAGTACCAGAACAGAACAACAAACAATGCTGCCTGGGACTGACTGAAAGCGTGTCTACTCATTCCCAACCGCCACCGAAACCATTATTTCACAAATCACAATTCGGCCTCCCCTCAAAGAGAAGCGATCCCACCCCTGCTAGATCTGCTTTGTGTCTATTTCATAATACACCGACTAACAGTGGCTCTCATCCCATCTCTGTGGACGCCCCGCCGCGTTTGGACCCAACTTGCTAGCGGCCCCACACACCCACCCACCCAGGCCCGTGCGACGGGAGTGCTGGAGACCCTCCTCCCCAGCGAAACTCCGGAGGGAGTCGGGCCGGTCAACCAGCGATTGGCCCCTTGTGCCCAATTCTGAGCTGTAATTGGTTGAAATCATCGCTTTCCCCTCCCTCCCCCTTCACCAGCCAATTTCATTTCAAAATTGGGGGAAACGCCCCCACCACCTCCCGGAATCCAAACCACCAACATTTCTGCTAGGTCTTTCAGTCAATGAGCCAACGCCCCACCGTATCACCCAAACTCACCCCACCGGGAGGGTGGTTGGAGCGAAAAGGGGGGCCTATTTTATTTGGAAAGAGGGAATTTGTTGGTTGTTTTGCTGGTGGTGTAGGTTTTGGTCACTACTGGTAGGGGCGCACAAAATTAACGAAGGTGTGGGTGTGTTGAAAAACCTCGGACACTAAAGCCTTGCGGCCTCGCGACAGCGCGACCCAACCGAACACCTTAGGTCAGAAATAAGGCTCTCCAATACGAGATTTTGATGATCCGGTTTACGATGCTGGATGCTCAGTGCCTGAGGTTACTGCGTGGCTTCGTACCTGTCCTCCATTGAGCGATGAGATTGGTGATCCACCTCGGTCCCCTCCGAAAGCGATGGAGATTCCAAGATCGAGCCACACTGCCAGCACTCAAAACGTACGAAGCCGGCCAGAACCGATGGGACCAGCGCCCTGACGGGAGGTTGCGGTACATTTTAGACTTGAAATTTTTACGAAGGGATGGGCCCGTCGTTTCCCCCCCTACCCCCGCTGTACCCCCTTCGCTCGGAATTCGAAGGTTCCGGACTTGAGGCCAAGGGCTCGGCTTTCCTCTATACTGCGCGCAGCAAGCTCGTGGTAGCGTAGATTCAGTAAAATACCCAACACCTCAGAAAGAAAAATCAAGAGGCCGGACATCTCACGAAGGATCTGTGCAGCCAGGGACAATTGTTTTTTTTTTTTGCTTTTTTTGCCTTGGGCCTTCCCCCCCCCCCACCCCACTGCACCCGGAGAGTGAGATCTTGGCAAAGGGAGAGGCGTCCCCCCC
>PDIP01000016.1:208258-222706 GCA_002811645.1 Corallochytrium limacisporum
GTGTTGTGTTGATTTGGGGGGGGGGGGGGTTGACTGTTTAAAGTGGAGGGTCGAGTGAATGGTTACAGGCTACGGGCAAACTTTGCTAAATTTAGCTCCTTCGGTATTAGGGTTCCGTTCCTTTCTTCCCTTAATTGCGACTCCCAAGGATGGGCCCGACAGGCCTGCGGCGCCCTCCGCCTTCCGAAGCTCTAGCAAAAGGCGACAGTGTTGTGCGTATGTGGACGTGTATCACCCATTATCTGCTGATGGGTGTGGGGCAGCAAAGACAACCAGACACGGACAAAAGTGAGAGCCGAGCACGGCGAAGATGAATGAAATGACCGGTGCGCAGTCAGTTACCGGTGCTCAAGCGGCTGTGCACACACGCATCCGTACACAGTGGCGAGCCTACACAAACTTAAGGTATGGAACCAACAGGCAATTAGTCAGGAGATAGTCCGACGAATCTTTTTTTGGGCTCGGTGTAGATCCCTCCGGGAGGCACTAGCAGTCTGTAGAGCTGGCGGGTAGGGTGTTCTTCTGGACAGTTGCGAGTTGTATTCGTGTACCACAGGACGCGTTGGTCAATGGTACACCACTCACATTAGCTGATATTTGACCCTTCCATTGCAAAGGGTATAAATTTAGACACTAAATTCATTGATCCTAGTAGCAGAGGAGGCAGCACGCAGAAGTAGCGCAGAAGTGTGTAGTGATCTTCGCAGACAAATCACACAAGAGTAACCATGGCAAAACCGACCCTTTACTTCTACTATGACGTGGTCTGCCCTTTCGCGTATATGGGCTTCTTGAAGCTTGATGGCCTGATCCAGCGCACGGGAGCCGAAGTGATCTTCCGCCCTACACTGCTCGGTGGCCTCTACGACCGCACCAAAGCTCCGCAAGGCAAGGACGGCAGTGCCACGGATGGTCTTCCGGCGCAGAAGTTGGCGGTAGCCCGCAATGATTTGCGCTATCAGTTATCCCGCATTAACGCACCGCTGCATTGGCACCCACGGCACCCGGTTAAGTCCCTGAATGCAATGCGACTGCTCTGTGGAATTGATGACAAGCTTGTGCCGCAGATGACGCAAGCCCTTTACGAGGCGTACTGGGTGAAGTCCCTTGATGTTGACGATCCTATTGTGCTGCAACAGGTTGCCTCGACCGTGACTTCTAATATTGATGCCTCTGCGTTGATCACCGACCAGCGCAACAAGGACCGTTTGCGTGACAATACTGAGGAGGCTCTCCAGCGGGGTGCTTTTGGTGTGCCTGGGTTCTACGTTCCGGATCTGGACTACTTCTGCTTTGGCCAGGACCGTATGCATTTTGTCGAGAGGGCCCTGGGCAACTCGAAGGCGGTCATGCCGCGTCGCATTACTGGCAGTGTAAAATCATCCGCGCCAGTGAAACTTACATTTTGGTATGATTTTTCGAGTCCGTGGAGCTACCTTGGTTCAACGCAGTTTGAACGCATGGTCGACAACGTTCGGGCACAGGGTGCAAATGTTCAGGTCGAATATGTCCCGTTCTTGCTCGGAGCCCTGTTTCGGGCCATCGGCACGCCAATGATGCCTGCGATGGCCGTTTCCCAAGCCAAGCGCGAGTACATGGAACTCGATCTGCAGCGCTGGGCCCAATGGTGGGATGTGAACGTGAAGTGGAACACCCACTTCCCGATCCGCAGTGTGTTCATGCTACGCATGTTGTGCATGGAGCCGGAGGACCATGTGGCTCTGCGGTTGCACCTGTACAAGGCCTGCTGGGACCTGGACCTGGACATGAGCAAAGAGGAGGTGGTCATGGACTGGCTCGAGAAGGGGGGCTTTGACAGCCGCAAGCTGAAGGCCCTGGCAGAGTCCCAGGAGGCGAAGGATAAGCTTAAGTACAACACTGAAAGAGCCATCAACGGTGGCGTGTGTGGCGTACCAAGCTACCAAGTCAACGATGGTGACGTGATTTGGGGCCAGGATCGTATGGATGTAGTGCAGGACCTCATCTGCGGCTGGCAGGCTAACATTAAGCAATACGATGAGCCGGCACCGACGAAGCGAGCTTCTCTGTGAACAATCTCCATATGATTGTCTTCACCGTAACTAATCATCAACTGCGCTACAAGATAAAACCTTATGTCGAATCTAATATCTATTTTCAGTATTCGAGAAAAGTCAATTATATGAGGTGCATGTTCAATGGCTTTTCCCAGTCACTACGACTTCATTTTTGAAACTGTCACGGAAGCCTATCATTCAAAGAGCTTCGAGACCTCATCCGACAGAGTCTCAATGTAGTTGTGGAAATCCTCGTTGCGCAGTCGCGCTGAGCGGTTGTCAAAACCGAGAGGCTCGACCCGCAGATCCTCTACATCCTCATTCACCCGCAGGAAGATTTCGGCGAATTCCTTCGCATGCCTGGGCTCTGCCGCAGGGTTAACGCTGTATACGACAGTGATAAAATCTGTACGCTTGTTACGGCAACAGAGTACGAAGGGTGACAGTGGTGTCTGACTGTCATTTGGGTCACCGATGCTGTCCTGATCCTTGCTAGACGAATGTCGCGTCCGGTTGTCACTGGAAGAACGGTTCTGGCGCTGACTTAGCTGGTCCTGCAGGAATGTTGCAAGAATTGTAAGCACACCGGGCTGGCTAAAGAGCTCAGGTTTGACATTCTCCTCCAGCAGGGTGTACCAAAGGAAACCCATCTGATTGATGCGACGGTTGCGCATGATGCCATTGAAACGGTCAACTATTAATTCCCGCAGGCCAATTGCTTCGTCCAAAATGGCACGGAAATAGATCAAATTGAACGACCTCGGATTCACGTCGAGAAGATCGAGCGCGGTGTGAAAATTGGCCTCAGCCTGCGAGTGGCCGGTGAAACTGAAACCGTTGGTGGTGCTGCCCTTGTAGGTCACCACACCATCAGTCAATTGAGCACTTTCTGTGCCATCGACGGTATCGCTTGGCCGTTCTGCTCCAGTACTCTTTCCCGGACGGTTCAATGTCGTGGCGATAGCGTGCACCATGTCGGCTGCATCAATCTGCATATTGCTGCCAATTTGTAGATTGAAACAACGGTAGTAGAGACTCTTGATGCCCAGCTCATCACAAGCAGCTGCAAAGGAGCCGTCAAGTTCGTGTCCGGATCGGCTGTAATAGCGATGACGCCTCCGAGACTTGCGTGGATCTGCGAGCAGGAACTTCTGATACATGTTGCCCATGGCACTAAAGTGTTGTTTGGCCTGCTTCAGTGGCAGGCCCAGACGGGCCAACATGTTCTCCAGCACTTCCCTACCCTTGTCGCTGTATAGACGCAACAATTTCATTGTCTGCTGGCTGTGACACAAGGAACTGTAAATGTTCCAGTGTTTCACCATAAAGAGTTTTAGACTGTGCACGTCGGTAAGGTATAGACTATGGCCGTCCGCAATCTGCGGCTGGCTACTTTCGGCAGTTGGCCCGCGTTCGATCGCGGACCCGAGCTCTGAGGGCAGTGCACTGAGTTCGCTCTCCGCGTCCGAGTCCGTGCCACGAGCTCTCCGATCACCTCCGCGTAGGACGGCGGCAGCCTCACCCTCCCAGTAACCCCGGACTCTCCGTGTCTCACTATTTGGATCCGCTCCGGAGGATCGATACGTGCTCATTGCCGGTGTCAAAGTTCGTGCCTCGGTCTTGTACTCTGCGTAGAATGATTTATATCGCTGCGGACTGAGTGATCCGTCAAGGAAGGCCTCGGTAACGGAAACGCAGGCGTTCCACAGTGCCGCAATACTAGCCTGGTTGATGGCTAAACAAAGCGTTAAAAAGTGTGTTGTCACCGGCACAGAAGGGAAAGGTGTGCGGTAGTAAGCGTCAACGATCATACGAGCCCGTCGTTGTTCTTCGCGACGCTCATAAAAACGCTGGCCCGGCCGGTACTGGCCGGTGCCGTCCAAACGTTGCCGAACTCTCCGTCCGTCCGAGTCGACTCCGTCACCAGAGCCACCTTCGCCATCAAAATCATGGTTCTCCAGCGGATTATCAAGAAGATCATCATCCTCGTCTTCTCCGTCCCCGTCCCGATCGTGGAGTTCAAATTCTCTCTGCGTGGGTAGACCTTCGATAGGGAAGTCATCCTCGGTAAAGACCTTAACCAGAGGGTGGTAAATGTTGTTGAGATTATGGGGACGGTGACGGTCAGCGATGTAGAAGACGATCTCGCCGTTGGCCATGCGTTCGTACAGCCTTTCACGGGCCTCTAACTCTTCCTCTGTGATCTGTCCCGGATCTTCCTGACCAGCGTAGGCAGCCAGCTCCTTCACGATGGGAATCCCTCCACCGACGTTGATTAGGAATACCACAGAGTATTCGCCGTTACCCAACAGTTCTACGAGACCGTCAAAGAAATGCTGTCCTGTGGACACCGGTCGAAGCATGTATTGAACATCCCTGGTCTTCAGCAATGAAGTCAGCGTTCGAGTGGCACAAACCGAGTCAACGTCTACGGCACTGAGGATCAGGATGGTGGGCGAGGGGTTGAGAGCCTTGCGCCGGATGTGTTCCAGTTCCTCCCGGAAGTTTTCTTTCCGTAACAGCACCATGGTTTGCGATCAATCAAAGCTAATTTAATGCCACTGTCAATCGTCTCACTATTTAATCGAAAGCTACTTGTTCGGTACTTCTATTCGACGTGCATGCTGAGCTAAGTTGGGTTCTCTGCCGCACAACTCACAAACCCTGATGGGTGGCGCTGATCGTTGTATGTTAAGCAAGAATTCAAGGCTACATGCCTTCAAACATGTTCACTTACATAGCTTTACCACCACAGAATACGACGAATGCAAAAGTACTGAGTTGTGCAAACGACACCCCCCTTTGCCAGCGGTTCTCCTGGCCCTTGGTGAGATCACCCGCGACAACCCATCCCCCGTCCCCCTCGCCCAGCCTGCCCACCGCGGACAGCGAAAAGGCCAGAATGGCTGGTGGCGAAGTTCTCCTTCGCTCGAGATCCCCCCTCTCTCGCCGCGTTCTTTCTCCTAAGTTTTCTTTTTCAGCTCTCTCTTCTCGCGCCCTTTGGAATTGCAGTTCATTAACTACGGAGATCGCCTTCATTTCGTGCTCACCACTGGTCGTCACGGACAGCTCCGGTGCCTCCGCCTCTAACCGAGGCACAGAGCCTTCTCCGCCCGTCCTCCTGGGAGGGGGGGGTGGGGAGGGGGAGAGGAAGGTTTCCTTAATAAATTTAGGCCCCTGTTTCCCTCGCTTTGAATTTTTCGCGCCCGGGCCCTACCCTCGTTACGGCCGCACCGTTGGCGGGGCGGGTGGTCCGCAATTGGTGCCTGATGCTTTATGTTTGAACTAAGAGAGTAGTTACGGTGTTTTGCCTATTGTAATTTCTTTCTTTTTGTTTTTTGGGATGCTTCTAAACAAGTTACTTTTGCGGATATGTACGGTTGTGCAGTTGTGCATACACAGTGCTGTTCCAGAATTGAGAGGTTTGTGCTTATACTTTGGCCGGGGGTTTCCCGAAGGGCTAATCTACACATAAGGATTGGGTTGATCATTCTTGCATGGCTGCAGCCTGAGAATCGACCCACTTCTTTGCATTGCAGAACATCTTGATCCAAGGCCCGTAGTCGCCCCAAGTCGTGTCCCGCCATGAACAGGTAACGGTGCGCACAACGCGCTCCGGATGGGGCATGAGCACGGTCACTCGCCCGTCAGCACTGCACAAACCTGTGATGCCTTGCGGACTGCCGTTGGGGTTGTATGGGTACCTCTCCGTCGGTTGTCCCGCATTGTCCACATAGCGCACGCAGACCAGCTGTTCGTCAATCACCTGCTGCGCAGCTTCTGCGCCGGCGGCGAACTCTGCGCGACCTTCGCCGTGGGCAGAGGCCACTGGGATCTGGCAGCCTGCCATGTCCTTGAAGAACAACGACGGTGACTCCAAAATCTCGACCATAGCATAACGTGCCTCGAACTGTTCACTCTTGTTATTGACGTAGTGAGGTAGATGGCCTGCGTTAGGAATCAGGGACTTCAAGTTGCTCAACATCTGACAGCCGTTGCATACACCAAGGGAGAAAGTGTCCTTGCGTTCGAAGTAGGTCTTGAAGACTGACACGACCTCCGGGTGGTGCAAGATGCTCTTAGCCCAACCTTCACCAGCACCTAGTGTGTCACCGTAGCTGAACCCGCCGCAGGCAACAAGACCCTTGAAGCGGTCCAGATTCTGCAGTTTACCCCCGATGATGTCGCTCATGTGAACGTCCACGGGGCGGAAACCGGCCGCGGCAAAGGCGTAAGCCATTTCGTTGTGACCATTAACGCCCTGTTCGCGCAGAATAGCAACCTCAGGCCTGTTGAGAGCAAGCAGAGTCGTCTCGGATAGTAGCTCGGCGGCGCTCACAACGGGTTCCTCTGAGGGTTTGAAGGTAAGTTTAGCACTCAGACCTGGGTCACTGTCACCGTCGCGGATGGCCTGCATCTCCTCCTCGACGCAGTGTGCGTTGTCACGCAAGACCGCCACGTTGTAGCTAGTCTCGTGCCACAGAGCGTGCAATTTCGCTCGGCTTTCAGAGTACATCAGTTGACCACGGCTGGTAACGGAGATCTTCGACGCACCAGCGGTGACGACTTTTGCAACTTCACAATGCACCACATTGTGTTCGGCCAGAATGTCATTGACCCCGCTTCGGCTTTCGCCGTTACGGACCTGAATGACCATGCCCAACTCTTCATTGAAGAGCAAGGATATTGGATCAACCGACGCTGCCTGTTCGCCGTCGCGGCCTGCAGTCTCCTGATAGGCGTCCAGATCAATATCCAAGCCGACGTGACCAGCAAACGCCATCTCACAAAGAGCAGCCCACAGACCACCGTCCGACCGATCGTGGTAGGCCAGGACGAGATTTTGGCGGCGCAACTCACGCAATGCCAAGACAGCCTTTCGTAGACGGGCTGCATCGTCGAGGTCCGGACAGATAGCGCCCAAGGTGTTCGCACACTGAGCGTAGATGGAGCCAGCCATGCGGCAGCGGCCGCTGCTAATGTCCAACAGCAGCAGTGTCGAGTCCTCCACGGCTTGCAGCTGTGGAGTGAGAGTAAGGTGGGTGTCGACCACACGTGCAAAGGCAGAGATCACAACACTCATTGGCGACGCAACGCACTGGTCCTGGCCGGTAGCATCATCTTGCCATTTGGTCCGCATGCTCATGGAATCTTTACCGACAGGGATGGCGATGCCAAGCTTCGGGCACAGGTCCATGCCAATGGCCTCGACGGCATCATAAAGATTGGCGTCCTCGCCTGGGTAGCCAGCAGCCACCATCCAATTCGCCGACAGGACAACATCGCTGGTGTCCTCCAAATCAGCTGCAGCAATATTGGTGATGGCCTCTCCGACGGCCATACGCGCACTGGCGGCGGCATTGCAAAGGGCCAGAGGCGGTCGCTCACCCATGGCCATTGCTTCACCGGGTACTGGGGTCAGGCCGAGAGCGTTTAGGGTGCCATCGCTGTTGCCGTTCGCGGTGTTGGTGGTTCCGTTGTTGTCAGCCGCCAGATGGTAAGTCGACGTGGAGACGGCAACGTCGGCGACAGGCACTTGCCAAGGTCCCACCATTTGATCGCGGGCCACCAGACCGGTCACGGAACGGTCACCAATGGTGATCAGGAAGGACTTGGAGGCCACAGTCGGGTGCTGCAAAATGTATTCGCAGGCGTCCTTGATGCTGAGGCTCTGCTGGCCATCAATCACTGCCGGCACCTCTCCGTCCGCAGAGGGCAACAGAACTTCGCCTAAGGGCCGCTCACAATGCTGCGCGGTGCGGTGCATGCGAGGCGGCTTGCCAAACAATGTGGACATAGGCAGATCGACTGTCTTGTTGTCAAAGTGCGAATCGTTCACAGAAAAAATGTCCTCGGCTGACACCTCACCGACCACAGCGTACAAGCACCGCTCGCGGGCGCATAGAGTCTCAAAGGTGTCGATCTTGTCACGCTTTACTGCGAGCACAAAACGTTCTTGGCTTTCGTTGCACCAAATTGCCAGCGGGGACATTCCTGGTTCACTGTTCGGTACCTTGCGTAGTTCGACCTTGGCGCCCATGTCCGCGTCGTGAACAATCTCAGGTAGCGCGTTGCTGAGACCACCGGCTCCGACGTCGTGAATGGAAGCAATCGGTGTCTCCTTGCCCAGAGCGTTGCATCCATCAATAACTTCCTGGCAACGTCGTTCCATTTCGGCATTATCCCTCTGAACGGAAGCGAAATCAAGGTCCTCGGATGCCTGACCACTTGCCACCGACGAGGCGGCACCACCCCCGAGACCAATGAGCATGGCCGGTCCACCGAGCACAACAAGGAAGTAGCCTTCTTCTAGGGGCTGTTTTTGTACGTGCTCTCGGAACATGTTGCCCATGCCACCAGCAATCATGATGGGCTTGTGATAGCCACGCCATTCGTACACAGTTCCGTTCTTCTTTTCGTCCTCTTGTACGGCGGGTACATACTGCAGAAAATCACGGAAGTAACCAAGCAGACAAGGCCGGCCGTACTCGTTGTTGTAGCGGGCGCCGCCGATAGGGGCCTCAATCATGATGTCCAGCGCACTGGCAATGCGGTTCGGTTTACCTGGATGGTTCAGGTGCTTATTTTCCTCGTTGGCGTAGAATTTCTCCCAGGGCATCGGTTTACCCGGGATCTGCAGGTGACTAACGCTGAAGCCGGTCAGACCAACCTTGGGTTTCGAGCCCTGGCCGGTGGCCGCCTCATCGCGGATCTCACCGCCGCTGCCGGTGGCGGCACCGGGAAACGGGGAGATCGCCGTGGGATGGTTGTGCGTTTCCACTTTCATAAGCAAGGCGAGTTCTTTTTGCGCATCGAAGTGATATTCTTGCGTTTCAGGGTTGCGATACCAGGCACCGTTTTGATTGATTTCGTACACCGCAGAATTATCGCTATATGCGCTCAATACACGGCCCGGGTTTTGCTTGTGAGTGTTGCGAATCATTTGAAAGAGACTGTGCTCACGGTCCTTGCCGTCGAGTGTCCAGCTGGCGTTGAAGATCTTGTGTCTGCAGTGTTCACTGTTGACTTGCGCAAACATCATGAGTTCGGCATCTGTCGGACTACGCTTGAGGGTCTTTGTGTAGGCCTCGTACAGGTACTCAACCTCATCGGGGCTCAGAGCCAGTCCCATTTCGTTGTTATATTTCTTCAGTGCCTCCAAACCATTCTCCATGATATCTACTGAGCTCAGCGGCGATGGCTTCTGGTGCTGGAACAGATTATGGAGATCGTCGGTGCTGCCGTAGACAGTCTGTGTCATACGGTCATGCAGTTCAGCGTGAACCTTACTTAGCACTGCTGCGTCCCCGGGACTTTCACCGTTCTTAAATGTGATCATATATTCAAGAGCACGCTCGACGCGATCCACGCTTTCACCCAGGCCGACGACGGACAGAATGTCAGTGGCTTTGCTACTCCACGGCGAGATTGTACCCACGCGTGGTCCGACCAGGACCTTCACCGGCGATGCTCCATCCTTGCCATCGACGGGTCCCTTGTAGGCAGCACCGTAGGTTAGGCAAGCCTCCAGCGTGGCACGCTCACTATCCTGTAGCTCCCGTTTCAGATCCACAATATGCACCCACCGTCCGTAAATGCTGCTCACACCCAGAGCAGAGAGCTTGAGGATCAACTTCTCTTTAGCAAAGTCACTCAGAGCCCACGGGCCCTCGTGCACGTAGAAATTCTCCATGGTTTCGTTGGTTTTCTTTTGAATGGAATGGAAAAAAATATGTTGAAAGGGGCAATAGTGGGATCCCGATACCCCTCGGAGTCACTCCGATGGCTAACCGAGCCAATTGTGCCTGTGATGCGGCCCTTACTAGGCGTGCTGATCTACCTTCTCAAAACAGCAATAACAGTTCGTCCACTCGCGCTATGACGACAATTACACGGGTCTCTGTCCGGAAACCCTGCAATTCAGCCCTCGGATTGGTGGCCACCTTGTACGCATGCCATCGTTGAGCGAGGTAATGGTACTCTAACTGTGCTCTGTGTTCAGCACCGACCCGAGTGTTCACTGTCCGCGCACGCTTTCGCCACGAGAACCCGCCCTCCCTCAGGCACAACTGCCCGCACAGGGCCATGGGGCCGAAACTGGCTTTTCGCGAGAGACGGGGCCGAAACAAGCGACAGCTCGCGGAGTATGGTGGACCACCTCAGGGCCCAAGAAGGGGGGGGGGGGCCAACTCCCCGCCAAACCGGCCCCGTGTGCACCGTTCCCAACCGTAACGCGTTGCCAAAGATTCACAAAAATAATGAATCATTGAATATCGTCGGCAGTGTGCGAAAACGCAGCTGTGGATCAATAATGCGTGAAGGGGGCAGGGGGGTGGGGGGCGGGGACTGAGCTGGCGACGGACGGTATTGTGTGCGGTTGGACATACACAATAGACTTCGCCAAGGATATCTAGGATGCCGATGGGCATGTTCATGATGACCTCAGACACAGACTGGGCAGTGTCTTGGCCGTGATTCGTGCGCTGCTTCTGACGATATCTTCGTCCTTAGAGTAAGGCTGAGTGTTCATCCGGACATGCTTCACACACGAGGTGCCCTCCCTGTATTGGGGACAATGGAAACAGGCCAGATTTCACGAGTCCAATTCACTTCCCGGAGGGGGGGGGTAAAGTTTCGAAATGGGAAATAGGCCCCCTATCGTCCACCACCCCTGCCAGGCGATTGTTGCGGCCGACGGGGCTGGCTTGGGAAGGGTCGCGGGGAGGGGGGTTGGAATGTCGGTGGTGCGCTCTATTGTAGCCCCCCCTCCCCTCTCTTCCCCACTTTGGGGGCAGGGGGAGGGGGGGGAGGGAGGCAGAGGGACACCCGGGCTTGTGGCAGGGCTGCGCCAACCCCCCCGGGGAGGGGGCGGGGGCCGGGAGGGTTGGTATGGGGTTGGTTGGTTGGTTGGTTGGCTCCAGGCAGGCTAGCCGACTACTTCAAGACAGCTCCAGTTCGGATCAAGAAACGACTTCCATAAACGGACGAAGAGTAACATTGTTGGCTGGGCCATCATGAAGAGGCAGAAAGCGGAAGAGAATGCCAGCCTAAACGGTGGGCCGGGTGTGGAGGGACCGGCCCGGTTCCACCTGTCCACTGAGGAGGATCGGCGGGACTCTCTGCACATGGACGGAGAGCTTAGAAAGCTGGCCGGTCATCCGTTCCATCCAGAGGCATCCCGACATTCTATTAGGGAGCCTGCTCATGTCTTGTCAAGACCGGTGGTGTCGGGTACCGCACCGTTCAAGTTTCCCCGGGAAGTGATCAAGGCACTGCCGAAGGCAGACCTGCACGTACATTTGGACGGTAGTCTCCGCCTGGAGACGCTGATAGATCTTAGTCGGAAGCAGGGTAAAGAGCTGCCTTATTGGACCGTGAATGAACTGAAGCAACACGTCTTTAAGCCATTCTACAGCAACCTGATGGAGTACCTTGAATGCTTTAGTCTGACCGTTCAGGTGATGAAGGATGAGCAAAGCCTGGAACGCATTGCCTATGAGTTCGCGGTGGATAACTATGAGGAAATGAATTGTTATTTTGAGGTGCGTTTTGCACCGCAACTACATGCCAGCCGGGCCCTGAAGATAAGTGATATCCTTCGGAGTGTGAACAAAGGTCTGGCCAAGGCCCAGGAAGAGTACAATCAACGGTACAAGGAAGATATAGACTGCGGACTACGACCTCCTTATCTTTACGGCATTATCGTGTGCGGCATGAGGAAAATTGAACGGAGTATGAGTGAGTACTACGAGGCCCTATTGGATCTGCATTCGTATAGTAATGAGAAAAATGTGGCAGCGATGGCCTCTCTGGAACTGGCCAGGGCAGCGGTGGCGCTCAGGAACGAAGAATCCATCCCCATCGTTGCCTTCGACATTGCCGGAGCGGAGGACGGCTACCCAGCCGAAGATCACGTCGAAGCCTACCGCTACGTTCACCAGCATTTTATGGGCAAGACTGTGCATGCCGGAGAGGCCTACGGGCCAGAATCCATCTTTCAGGCCATTTCGAAGCTCAACGCCGAGCGCATAGGGCACGGTTTCCACTTGTTCAATCCAGAAATGGTACAAAAGAAGGAACGGGAAGGTGAAGAAGAACAGTTCGTGAGCGGTCTGGTAGAATACATTGCTGCACAGCGGCGGACGATTGAGGTTTGCGTTACGAGCAACATGCAGACCATGCCGACTCTGCGGAAGGCCTTGGACGACAGTCAGATTGAGAAAAGGAAGTCCGGTGCTACTCAGCATCAACGGAGCAGTGCCACTAGTGCGACCAGCATGAAAGTCGATGCATCTGACCCGGACCTGGATCAAGATAACGTCACGACAGAGGACATGGAGGCCGTGGTGCTGAAACACGAAGTCAAGCGCATGGTCGGTCTGCAGATGAGTGTGGTCCTCTGCACCGACAATCGCCTGGTTAGTCGCACAGATCTGACGCGAGAGGTGCGCATGGTTGCCAATGCCCTCGGGTTCACGCCCAGTATCCTCCGGGATGTCATTTTCAATGCCTTCAAGCGCTCCTTCATGCCACTTAGCTACCCAGACAAGCGCCGGTACATGTACCAGGTGCTGTCATACTACGATCGGGTGATGGGGGAATGGATGGTAGAGAATGGCTATAAGAGTTGAAACACATCCGATTGGTGAGACACGTCGCATCTTGGATGTTCAAGAGAGCCTGAGTGTAGTTTCTGCTATTGCCCTATTAGGTGTTTTTCTTGTGCGAGATAGTCTGATCTTTGTGTTTGTTTGCATTAGATAGTAGTGATTTCTTTTTTGTCTTTGGTATCCGTGTTTTGCATAGTTTGTGAAAAGACTAATGGAAAGGTTGAACCCCATCGTGGAGAGCGTGTGTTGCGATGGATGCAGTGTAGAAGGGATCTGAAATGGGTTGATAAATTTTTTGTTTTTTAAATTTCATAGCCGCCCGCGCATGCCTCACGATCCTGCGGCACCCACTCCCTCGCCTCTATCCAGACGGTTGTTGCCCTTCTTGACGGTTTCAATGAATTGATCCAGTACGTCCGGTTCCACACTGCCATGTTGGTGCCGGAAATGGTCCATGATGTGGCTGACCAGGTCTAGCTTGGGCATATTGTGCCGCGTAGGGAGCCTGTAGTGCCGCTTATACCTCTTCAAAGCAGCGACGCCGAGTACAGAAAAGTCAGGCTCAATCAGTGGACCCGTGTCCGCGGGGTACCGCCCGCCGGCAGCCACTGCACTGGCTGCTTCGTGTAGCGCGGAGGCGGGGATTCCGCCACGCTGGGCGTCGTAGGGCAGCGGCATCCCACCACCGCGCTCACCGTCCTCGGAGCCCGGGTAGCCACCGGGGCCGTAGCCGGCGGATGCGACCGGGGGTGGACCACCAGCGGCAGCAGCGGCACCTGCACTCGCGCCCGCAGCAGCCGCTTGCTGGTTTGCCTCTTCCTCAGCCTGTAGTTCCTTCTTGAAGCGCTGGATCTTTGACTTACAGCCCGCACATAGGGAATTATGACCGGCGGCTTCATGAACACTAATGTTGAACCGACGGCCCAGAGTCTTCTGCAGACGCTTGGCAAAAATGGCGTTGGTAGCCCTATTCCGACACCGGCGGTTGTTTTCCACGAGACAGCATTGCTGAGAGTCTTCGTTTGCCATGGTTGGTGACTAAGATTAGATCGGTTTTAGTATGTTTTCGCACTTTCCCCCGAACCAACAAGTATTCAATCACTGTGGCTGCAAGGTGACCTCGGCTACCTGTGACTCACCTGTGTTGTTGATCCCGAGCAGTTGGTATTTTGCCTGGGTCGGTCTCCTTGTGTGCGCCCGAAATCCGGTGAAGATAATGTTCGTTTTGTTTGTTTTCTTCCCGGTAGATTCGTAGCGTAAGGCTTATATTCTCCTTGTGTATGTGTCACGAATAAATGGGGTTTGCGATACAATCCCGTCAGATATTCCAATGCACAATTCCCCACACACGCAGCATGAAAGCGAGATTGTTTCCTTAACAATCTCACAATATTGTTGCGTTTGTGTGGATATTGTTCTTTGCAAAAGAGTGCCAACTTTCTGGAACAGATTGTTCCCAGTTCAATCTATGTACCTTTCCGTCGCCCTCTGCCCCTTTGATTGGCACGGCGTTTCGTTGTTGTTGTTGTTGTTTGGGTCGCGGTCCGCACTTGCACACACACACACACAAAGCCACCACGACACTCTTTTGCGCCGCCCCGCTGACGAAACAGCAGGTTCCTGGACTCCGCCAACGCCGCTTGTAATATTTGTCTCAACCCCCCCTTCCTTCCCTCCCTCTTTTTCTCTCTCTCTCGCTTCTGTCTTGGGACCCCCCCCCCCCGGGGGAGCCCTGAGGAGAAGGAGACTTCGAACAAGGTTTTTCTTTTCTGGACTTTCCTCTCTCTCTCTCTCTCTCTATC
>PDIP01000016.1:225989-248741 GCA_002811645.1 Corallochytrium limacisporum
AAAACTGCCAAGAAAAAAGGGACTCCCGCGCGCAAATCCAAAAAGACACCCCCCCCCTCCTCCTCCTCCTCCCTCCCTAGTCTCCTCGAGAACGAGCGAGTGCGAGAGACACCGAGAGAATTACCGACCCCGCCCAAGAATAACCACGGAAAAATAAAAACAACAGCCCAACCCCCCCTCCCTCTCTTCCACCAGCGGAGAAGGGTGTCGGGACGCGCTCTGAAAATACTCGGACGGACGGGCCCACAAGGCAAAAGGAAGGGAGGTCTGGGGTGTTTCGAATGGGAAAGTGAAGAAAAACCCTAACCAAATAGGAAAAAAATTATCAGTGTGTAGGTATATAAACTGCCGCGACAGTGAGAGCGAGGGAAAGGGAGAGCAAGTATTGTTATTTGTTTTTTTCTTCTTCTTTTATCTCCCCTCCCCCGGCCGGGGGGGGGGCCGCGGGACGCACGTTTGCTGCTGCCGCAATTTTTCTTTGTGTCGTGATACGCTCTCGCTCTCTCTCTTTCTCTCCCACCCACCCGTCCGGACGCCCAAGAAACTAAAAAGAGGAAAAGACAAGGGCAAAAAAGTCTTCAACGCACGGCAGCGGGAGGGCACGAGAGAGAGAGAGGCGCACAGAGAGAGGGAGAGAGACCGAGAGCCGTCTTTTTTTTTTTGGTTGTGTTGTCTCCCAGGGCATTCCTTCAGGGCCGTGTGTGTGTGTGTGTGTTTCTTCTTTTTTTGACTTTGTTCTTTTGTTCCTTTACTCTCACCTCCCCCCTCTCCCCCCCCCCCAAAACAATTTCGCGCCAATTTGTGCGGTTTTTCTCTCTCTCTCTCTCTGTGCTTTTTAACTCCGTCCCTCCTGGCTTGGACGTGCACAGGCCATCTGAGCTGCTGCGGAGGGTAAAGAAAAAGGCGAAAAAACAAATGAAAGGCCCAAAAAGAATATTAAAATCTGAGACCTGTCGGTTTCCCCGGGCCGGCGTGCGTGCGTGTGTGCGTATTGGCATCAGCGGGGAACCGAAAAACGTTTGGCACGTCTGCTCCGCTCGCTAAGTCTCTCTCTTCACGCACACGCACACGCACACACACACACACACGCACTGCACCAGCGGCGCGACCCCAGAGCAGTGTAAGCAGGGCAAAAGATGGGAGATTTCCGGGGAATCGCAGAAAATAAAGCGCCATGACGGAGCATGGAAACCGAGCTGTGTGCAGTGTTGGATATTCCGCGGTGGGCGATGTGTACGGATGATGTGCACGACAAGCAGCTGCACACACACACAGAGGGAGAGTGTGTGAGAGAGAGAACGAGAGAGAATGAGAGAGAGAGAGAGAGAGAGAGAGAGAGAGAGAGAGAGAGAGAGAGAGAGATGAGATGAATGTGTTTAGAGCTTTTGGTTATGTCACATGCTTTGTAATCAGTGATGAACAGAAAGAAGGGAGGGGGGGGGGAGGGGCGGGGGAATGGGGCACCGATGCAATCACGCCGTCGAGAGCACAGATTTGAGCCAGCGCTGAACGTCCGTGACTGCACTCTGGATCTCCGGGGTAATGTCGAAGCTCAAAGTCTTGGCCAGAGTTTTTTCAACGCGTGCAACCTCTTCTGGAGACTCCACAACACCCCAGGTGCGAGTCTCATCCCGCAAAAGTGCGCTTAGGTTCTTTGCGTCAAGAGCACCACAGTCATCGAGCAGAACCATCCACCGTAGGCTGGTCATCCGGTTGCCGATGGAGCAGTTATCCAGGAGTGTGTCCACACTACTCTTCCAGCCATCTGTGACCTGCAGATCGCGAAGGGCAGCAGCTGCCTTGGCGGCTTCGTAGAGAAAGGCTGGGTTGTGACCCTTGCCACTGGCCGCGTACTGCGCCAGTTTGCTCTCCAGGGTTTCCGCCGCCACTCCCGGATTAAGGACCCGCCCTTGCTTGTGCACCCAGTGTAGGTAGTGGCCAAACTGGCCCAGGATCTCAATCTTTAGGTTCTCCATCCGGCCAGTCTCGCTCAGGCAGTGCTCCAGGTACTCCTCCATGGCATCACTGGGGGTCACGTAAAGACGTTGGTAGATGCCCACCGCTCGACTAAGGACCGGTCCACGCAGGGTGGCCTTGTTGTCGTCATGTTCTGATATCACTCTTTGCTCCATTTCGTGTACCAGTCCCATGAGGTCAAACTTCTTGGCCACGTTCTCGTCGTCCACGGCCATGCGTTCCACACTGCGGGTTATGGCATCAGTGGTGTCGATGACGGCCTCAATGGACCAGTTCTGGGCGCGCTTCACGCGGTCAATCAGCTCCGTGACGCCCTCTGCACTCATGTGCGAGCCACGAACATCGCGAGCCATCGCCAGGGCCCGAACAATGTTGGCCGTGCGCAGATCGACCAATTCGGAATCAGTCGATGCAGTGGCCTGGTCGGTTCCCTCAGCTCTCTGCTCCATGGTTTCGTTTGTTGATTCGGCATCCACTGAAAAGTCAAAGGCCTCCTTTCGCCACAGCAGAGGCAGAGCAGTCTCCACTTTGGTGTAGAAGGTATCGAGGCTCTTGAAAAGGACAGCATCCAGCGGCATGGTGCCAAAGATCTTCGTTTCCATGCGCTTCAGGACATCGAGAAGTAGGGTCATCTGGAACTTGCTGAATGTATCCGTGTCCTTGGTTTGAGACCGTGTACGCTGGATAATAAATTCCATGAGGTCCTCAACCAGGGGCACGTAGTTTTCAAAGCGAGTGGATCCAAGGAGTGCCTTGAGTACCACAATGGCACGGTCACGCTCCATGTTGGGATGCGTGGCATAGTGGCGCACCGCGTTAACGATCATGTGGTGGTCCTCTGAGGGCATTTTGCCACCGTAGATCGCCTCGAGGGCAATGAGATCTGCAAGCTTGCCGTGCGTAGACATTACCTTGCCCAGAGTCTTGCTGTCCAAATCGGCATAGATTTGAAGGTGGGGCATGCGCAGCAGGGGCATGCTTACGGACAACAGTTGGTGGCGAATGTCCCGAATCTGTGTGGCCTTGACCTCGCGGCACATGTTCATGTAATTGCGGTAGAGCTCCATCGTCATGTTCTGCGGCAACCTGAACCGATTTGAGCGCATCTGATGGGTCAGGGTGCTACCTACCAGCATCATCTCACTAATATCCTCGGCAGTGAGCTCTTTCTGGCCCCGACTCTCAACCAGTCGCTTCGTTTCGGCAGAAATGACCGCCTCTGCCTCCACGGCTTCCATTGCACCTACTGCCAATGGACCAAGCTGCAAGCGCATATTCAGAATGGTAGCAGCTGCCTTCACCTTGGCCCGACGCCCCGCCTCTGTGTTGTATCCCTGCAAAACTGACTCATCGGTAATGATACGCATTAGGTTCTGCTTTAGCCAGCTTTGAATCAGCAGGAACGAGCCCCTACTACGTTCAACGTGTTCGTAGGACCAGGTCACAAAGTCCACGGCAGCGTCCGCGGGCAACGGTTGGTTGCTGACCAGGTGCACTAGCTTGAAGACCTGTGCGTACGAGAAATTATCCCTGGAAGTCAACAGACGCGCAAGGTGAGCGTGGCGCTCAGCGGGTGTCTTGGGCAATGTCTGCTCCGGTACCAGATCCTTTCCCTTGGGCTTGAGCTTCGGCTCCTGTCGGTGCAATTCTGTCTTGCTCGCGCTCTCGTCTGTCCCTGAGCTGTGCTCTTCCACACCAGTGGCAAATGTGCGCCGTATGCTGACACCAGGTGCAACCACGAAAGTATGCTGTGTCCGTACCAGCTGTCGCGCTGATCCGACCCGAATCACCTGTCGCGTGGAGGCACGGAAGCCGACTAGGGACCGTAGCATCGTTGTGTGGGTGAAACCGTATGTCTATGTTTCACTGTACAGTCTATTATGAATTGACGTTCATGTCATCATTCTTCGTTTTCAAGAAGTATTGGTAATACAAAATATTCCGACCCATCTCTGATCATTAATGTTTCCAATTGGAATACCACAGATCTCCTCAGACGTCCCCAAAACAAGGCCTGATGTACGTGCACTGTATATTAATCTGCGTCGGTCAGGAAATGTGGGTGTATGCTCACAGCGTTGCGTAAGCACACTGGCCTGAGACTTTTGATTACAGATTTGTTATCTGTCCGACAGAGAGTTTAGCGGACTAGAATGGTGAACAGAACCATGAGCGAGCAGCAAACCCAGACCCACCGCCACCGAGCCGGGAACTAACACCAATCTCCTTTCGCACGTGCATTGAGAAACCCCCTCTCCGCTCCCCCTCCCTACTCTCCTGCACAGGAGACCAGACCGTGCAAGGGGCCTGCAGGGCCCCCTTGTTGTGTCAGTGTGGTACTGTTAAAATATATCCGGATATCAATTGCGGTCGGCTCTGGCTTTCTTTTTTTAGAGCCCCTCCACCCTTTTTATTCTCCGCCATGTTAAACAGACAACACACGGCTTTGGGCCAGTTGGGGGGGGTTTGAATGTGACTCTTGGTGGGCGGGCCGAGCGTTCGGACGCTTGAATTTCCACTGCACACAATCGTGATGCTACGGCGGCCGCAATTGTTGAATGCGTCTTGCGTAGGACTGTACCTCTTGAAGGTCTGTATCGAGTGCCTTGCTCACGTCTGTAGGGTATTTGGCTTGCCACAGTAGAGAAGGAATGCCCATGAATGCCAAGGACACCAGTGTGACCCATATGCCCGGGTCGTGGCCTTGGAGGCAGACGACACTGTGGTTGCAAGGAGGCACAAAGTGTTAGGGTTCGTCACAAGTAGGATAGAGCATGCCGGAACGAAATCCGAAAGGTCTGCAGCTGGCCAAACAATGGAACGAGGCCGTCGAAGAGGTTCACCGGTTGCAGTGCGCAGGCTACCGGGACGTCACACAGTATGAGGACCTGGGCCTCAATCCGTATGAAATCGACCGCTGGACGGATCAGCGAGCCCAGCGTATCCACAAACTCAAGATAAATGGGGCACAGTACCTTTGTATACTTTGATCGTAACCGTGAATACCAGAGCAAGGACATCAACAAGGTCAAGCTCTACCGCTACGACTAGGCCCAGGCCTGAGTGCGAAAAGCCTCTCCATAGAGACCAGACGTGTGCGGGACACCCACCGGCCCACCCCCTCCTTTCTTTTCTCCTCTGGCTGTTTTCTTCGCCCCCCCTCCCCCTTCTCGTCCGTGTTCATCAATACGAACTGCCGTGACGAACTCTTCGTTAACTTTGAAACACATTCCTACCCCCTTCTCACTGCCCGATCAACCCCCCGGGCACACACAACAGGGTGTTCGGGAAACCACGGAAAAGCAGAAAGGCCTTTGGGGGCTTCCGGCTTTGCCCCCAAAGGTCCGGTCCGGTGCCCTGTTGCCCGGGCTTCTCCGGGGTACGTGACACGACACTGTCGGAACACTTGCTGATGCCGCAGAGGCTACTTTGAGGGCCGACATAGCAGGGCTAGGACTTGACCAATAGAAGCAGCGAATCATACTCATGAACTGTCCCAAAGCCCAAAACAGTCATGCCGGCCAAGATTGCCGAAATTAGGAAAGCAAATAAACCCGCCGCGGGCTATCTCTGCAATGCCAAATCTGACAACAGATACGGGATCGACTTTATTGAGTTTCAGATCAAGAACGTAGACACCGGTGACATTTACTTTCAGTTCCAGAAGGAGCCCTACACGTTTCTTCCACAAAGCGATGATGACAACAGCGTAAGATTTGTCCAGTACTGCCTACCCAAAGCGTTCCTGGAGTGCAAGACCATCTCTACCAGGGTGCGATTCTGTGTGGGTGCAGAACCTGTGAGCAACCTCAAGATGCTCGAACGGTTTTACTTTAGGGACAGATTGCTCAAGGACTATGACTTCGACTTTGGCTTCTGCATTCCGAATTCCACGAACGAAGCAGAATTCACATATGACACTCCGAAGATCAGTCCTTCGGACATTGCAATGATGGTCGCCGAACCGTGGAGCACGCGCAGTGACTCGTACTACTTCGTAGATGATGTCCTCATTATGCATAACAAGGCTGAGTATCAGTTCAATGAGTGAATGGGCCCAACAGCTCCCTTGAATTGTGTGATGTGCATGACTTACAACAATATAAATAGAACAGTTAGAACAGTTTGTTTCATTTGTAGATTTTGCGAAGGGGTTGATTATTCATCTTCCCGATAATGCAACACTTCAGTCCTTGCCAGCCAGCTTGATCGTGCCTTCCTTGCTATCACCGTAGCGTTTTTTCCCCGTCGTGAACGGCAGATACCGGTATTTGATCATGTGCTGAATTTGCCGCTTCATGGTAACTCCAAACAAGACAAAGAAGTACATGACTAAAATGGGCCAGTACACGGGCACATCCATGAACGGAAACAGCGTGCATACGAGTGCAAAACACACAGCCCGCGTGCATGCGTACCAAAACTTGAATTCCGGCAGCCGCCGTATGAATGGCCGAAACTCTTCGTCTCCTTTGGTGGGCAAGGCGGGAGCATCCTCGTCGTCGTCGAGGTGGCTGTCCATGGCCGGATCAAACTTAGGGCTCAGGAAAGCAATGAAAAGATTCAACAGGTAGATAGCTAATCCGTAGCTGATAATATGGAACCCGTTCAGCAATGCCACGCGAAGGACATAGAGCCCAACCAATCCACCAAACACAGCCCAGCGCGGAGCAACATGGGGCGTTGCGTCGTCCAAGATCTTCTGCAACCGCTGATTCATCTGTGCACGCAGACGTTCGGCCTGCTTCACTGGTTCAGGCGCACTAGCCAAAGGATCTGGCCCTCCTGGTGCTTCCATTTTCTTATCTGTGTGTTATGTTACGTATTTTTTTGTTTCAACCCGTAGGCGTGTATGTTGTCGTGATTGCAGACAAATTGGCCTTTTTTGGTGCTATATGATTGGCTCCCGGTACACAACTACTTTCGCTCGGTTTCATAGACACTTGTTCACACTCTGCATGTTATCACATAGGCCCATGAAATAACTGACTCTTAACTACCCCAACGACAAACAAAACCTTCCTGAACGATTGGGCGGGCATAGAGCAGCGGTTGCCCGCGAGTCACAGTGAGGCCTTTATCATCTGACGCAGGCCCCAATTATTTTCCAAGTTTCCTTCTCTCACTCCCCCTTTCGCGTGGCAGTGTGAGGGTGACCGGTTGTCAGTTGCGTCCTGGGTGTCTGCGCGCCCCAAGCCGGGCAAAAATATATGAGCGATGGGAGCGATCGGGTCGACTCCTCCCCGTGGGCCGGTACTGGGGCTGGGTAGGGGTTGGTGTAACCGGATACTTTCCGCCCTCTGTCTGGCGCCACGGCAGAAAATAGTGGACTGACTGTCCCACTCCAGTCCGTCGCCCTTCGGTCGGCTTGGTCAGCGGCGCCACATCACTGCCAAAGGGGGACAATACATTCAGTACCGCGGGCAAAGATCTCTATCGTGCCAGTAGCCGCAGGAAGTTGTGTGTGCAGTTCGAGGCCTGAAAGGAGGAAAAGGAAAAAAAAAATGAGAGCGGCGGTATGTGGATGTCGTTGGCCGTTTTATTGATAAGGAAGTCTTGGTGCTGAATGTATTGGAGCACCACCGAGGCACAACAATATGGGCAGCGGAACGGACTCATAATCCAACCCTTGGTGGGCAGTCGGGTTAATTAATATAAACATTTTGTTAGGTTAGTCAGTTAGTTTTACGATTTTCGTCCTTTTCCAACTCCGCCTCGTTTCCCGTTGTGCGGGTAGGGAAAGCCAAGAGGGCAGGTCTCAACCAGAACAGTACCCAGTACACACACATGTGCCGAGCCGGAAACGAAAGCAACAAGGGGGAGATCTACGTTACGCATTTGGTTGACACGGCGCGATCAGCCGAGCAAATTCAGTAACCATGAGTGTACCTTTCCACTACTTCATGGTCTGAGCCATTGATCTTATTGGGCTTGCATGTAGCCTGAATCATCATAGATCAAACGGCATTTAGAAGCCGTACGAGAGACACAGGAGTCCATGGCATAGCCTGCTGGTTTGGTTCGGTAATGACACTAATCTGAAACCATGGCTATTGAGGTCACCATCGAAGTTGGATCCCCACGGCATGGGGACAGTGGCAAAAAGAGTCACTTGTCCATGGCGCAATGCATTGCCTTGATGACACACAGCTCCTTCAACCTACGACTGTTGGGACTGAAGGGTATTGTGGAGAAAGTGGAGTCCGATGAGAAGTTGATCCCTGGTGATGCACAGGATGTGCTGCAGGGAATCTTGGTCTTGTTGCAAAGGAACACAGATGCGGACACTCTACTGGCTGCGCGAGCAGTTTTGAACGCATTGTTGAACCGGGAAGACCTGGCACTGGCCACAGCGAATACCATCGCTCAGAGACTTGTACCCCAGAACAAAGGTCTATACGAGTATGGCACGGGCCGCAGACGTCGGGAAAAGAAGGCTGCACTAGAAACCAGCCAGTGGGCAGCGCTTTGCTTGGGTGTTTTTGATCGCAAGCAAGCAATTGCAAACGTGCCTGATGACAAGCTGAGGAAGGTGAAACCGATAGTCTTTCGCAATGCTCTGATGGCCTTGGGTTACGGTGTAATGTACCTTATTGGTCGCATCGGAAACGAAGATAGTGTCAATGATGCCCGTATGCTGGCAGCTATGTATCAGCTGTCATCCCTGCGCAAAGTTTCGACTGAAACTGTGACAGAGGCAGCAAAAGTAGCCCTTGAGGAAAAAGGAGACACCACCGACTCCCAGGCTGTGCTGGCCTCAATTGGTACCATCATGAGTCGACACAGAGATGGGGTACCCCGGGAAGCAGCAATCAAGAAGTGGGTAGACACGTGTATAGTGGTCAAGAAAGCTGCGGATCGCCGGTTGGTGACAGCGCTGGCACCATTGGTAAGTTCCATAACCGAGGAGGAGTACCAAAAATATATCAAGGAACACTTCCATCGTCAGCTCGTCCGAGGACCGGAGGCTATTGCGATCCCATTGGCAGTCTCCTGTACGAAGATGCGGGCAAAGGAACGAACATTGAACGAATTGACCGATCCGGCAGAAATGAAGAAAATTCTTAGCGCATCAGTCGAACTGCTATGTGGCAGCAGCCCTGAACGGCGCAACAATGGCAAACTCATGCTGCTAGAAACTATTACTATTCTGGTAAAGGGTGAGTTGGATATCGAGAGCGATATCATCACTCCTCTGAAGAAGAGCAGTGGGTGGAAACAGGCGGACAACCGCTTGAGCGCGGTTTCATTCTTTGCTCTGCTGGCCAAAGCACCGGCAAACAGAGATCTCTTGTCAGAGATCGCGCCCAAGGTATTGCTTTTCCTGGTAAAGGATGTTCTCAAGAGTGACGCCAGCATGGATGTTCAGATGGCAATTGTGAACTGCCTCGCAGCATGGCAGAACGTTATTGGAGAGAAGGTGGACGACAATGTTTTGGTTGTTCTTCTGGATATGCTTCGTTCGTCATCGGTCAAGACACCTGTGCGTGGAGCCATCGCAGACATGCTGAGTGGGGCTGAAACTATGAATAGCTTCTCTGGCGCTTGGGAGCACAAATCGTCAAAAGAATGGGGACTCCTCGAATCTTGGACCGGAAAAATCGACGCAAGCTTCACGGAAAAGGAAAAGGGTGAGGACATCGCAATGAAGATTGTGACTATGAGCCCTGCTGTGCGATTTGGTGTTCCAGCCGTGCTGCAGAAGCTTGATGGCATGGGTAAGGATATAATAGCTGCTCTTGTCACCGACAAGGTATATGCAGCCATGAACGAAGAGAACGCGCACAGTTTTGGACCGCTTCTCCGTCATTTTTGCTTGGACGCTGAAGATCTTCCTAAAAAGGGCCTTCCAACGCTGCTCCGTCTCGCTGCACGAATGGCGTTCCATTCAAGTGGCTCGGTGCGTGTGACTGCTCTTCGACTGCTCCGGGCGGCGTGTGGAGCGGTAAGTGTAGCAGATGGACAGAACCGACCAATCCTTGCCTTGGCCGCGTGTGAGGATACCCTCGACAGCATACCCATTGGTGTCCAGGAGCAGCACTGGTTTTCAGCTCTCCTGCGCAGTATGGCCATCAGTTTTGGTACCGCTGTGAAGAAGACCGAGTCCAAGCATGCTGCTGCCATGGATTTTGCGCTGGCTATCACACCTTTGTGCCATGACCGGCATCTATCCCGTCAGGAAATTGGCCGGGCTAGTAAGACCAATGCTACTGTCTTCGGATCTGCATGGCATGACATCATGGATCTCATTGGTTCTGATGTTGTTGAGCAGTACGACGTGGCAGCTGCTTGGTTGAAGAACCATCTGCTTGTTGATGAGGATGGTACTAAAGCTGGTGACGAGTTTTTGATACACCACACGTTGCGACCCCGTAACATAGCCACCACACGCACCCTGAGCGAAGTGGCCCCGAAGGTGGCAGCAGATGTGCTGGCGTTGCCGATTTTGACGTGCCTTCACCAGGACGCTCTTAAACAATTCAAACAGGAGGATTTCCTCATTGCACAGATGAAAGATGGCCAACTATTTGATCACGGTGTAGTTGACAAGATTTTAGACAAGATGGCTGATAAGAACCAAAAGAAGGAGTCCAAGTTGTACTCTCACGAGGATCAGCTTTGGGAAGCAAAAGTGCGTGCGGAACAAACTGCTAAGATGATGAAGGAAGGTAAGTTCAAGTTCAACAAGGACCAGCAGAAGCTTGTTGATGAGCAATTGGCAAAGGAGAAGGCTGTGCGCGCGGAG
Organism: Corallochytrium limacisporum; assembly: GCA_002811645.1. Lineage (NCBI taxonomy): Eukaryota > Corallochytrium > Corallochytrium limacisporum. Next base: position 236,713 of record PDIP01000016.1, read on the forward strand.
GTGAACAAGGTTCTTGGCAACCTGAACAGTGCTGTCGATCTCCTGGTGGCTTCAACTGCAAGTGGTGCCATGATTGCCTGGAAGCCTCACGTCATGGCACTAATGAACATCCTCCTTACTCTGGCTCGGGACTACTTGCCACCCACTGTAATTCTCAACCAGATTCTGCGTGCTCTTGATGGCTTGAGCGCCCTGGCAAAAAGCCTGTCAATGTTGCAAAGGGCAGCCTGCGCGCAGGCTCTGCTTCGACTGTGCGGGGGTGATGGTGTATTGCGTGTGAGTAGCCAAGAGCAATTCAACCAGATCACTGGGGAGAATCGCTTACTGGACGATGAAAGTGCTGTAACTCGGGCCGTTGTGCTGCACGAGGCTGACTGGGCAAGTGAGAACTCCCGCCTTCTCATGGGAGAGAAGGCCTTGGAAATGGCCACACTTCACCCAAGTGATATTGGTCTTGCAGATTTCTTGCAGCCTGGTGTTGAATACGTCCTGGAAAAAAGGCTGCAGAAGCTGTCCTTAGCAGGCCTGAGTGTGCTCGAGGTGTCCAGCAACAAGCTGCGGGATTCATGCGTACCTCTTGACAGGAAGTTTAACCTGTTGATCAAATCTCTAAGTACAATGTCTGACAGTGATCCCAAGATCGCTAAAAAGATCCAGGATGTGCTCATTATCTACGCTGAAGCATACGCGGCCACTTTAAAGAGCGGCAACGACTCAGAACACCTAGGATTGACTATTCTGAGTCCGTTATTTGATGCCACCACGCATGCAGAATCGTTCATTCGCGATACCGCTGTGAAATGCCTTGCATTCATGCCAGAGTTGCCTGATGACCCCATGTCCAAAGCACACCTAGCCGTTTTGACCGAGGTACCCGAAGAGTCTACCCGGCGCCAAGCTGAAGCACTTTGGAAGCGTATCGGCTGGACCCTCGAGCGGGATCAAATCCCGTATATTCTGGATCTCAACACCTCTCAGACCAGTCTCGACTTGATCGAACCTGCTTCTAAGTGTTTGAGAAAATGCCTCGTTGCTCACCCATCCGCTGTCAGCGGCACGTTGAAGGATATTCTGGAGCGTTACCATCAGTTGCTGATCATTCCTGAACCTGAGCGTGATGCCGTAGGTAACTTGATCAAGCGTGAGTATATTGACCCATGTGCTGGCCGCAGTGGTCTGGCAATGTCTATTGAGAAGAGTGCGGACCTGATTCCCTCTGAAGAAGACTTCACTATGATGATCACTTTCTTCCTCACTGAAGGCTGTGGAGACCGTGCCGAGTCGACCAGAGCATCCATGCTGAGTTCTGCCACCGCAGTAATGGAGAAGACCCCGGGTGCACCTCAGTACGTTGACAAAGTTCTACCGCAGGTACAAGGCGTTCTTGACCGCCCTGCCAAAACTGGTCAGGGTCTCGAACGCCAGATCGACGATGCGATCCGTCAGGCAGCTGTCATTCTGCTTGGTACCGCGGCGAAGCATTTGCCGAAGGAGGATGAACGTATTCCCCCCATCATCACTAAGCTATTTGTGGCCTTGAAGACTCCTTCTCAATTGGTACAGGAAGCTGCGGCAGATCGTCTGGCTCCACTGATTGGCTCCGTAAAGTCTGTGAAGGACGACGGAGAAAACCTCGTCAAGACTATGCTGACCGATTTGTTTGAAGGTCCAGACTTTGGTACGCGCCGAGGTGCTGCCTACGGTCTTGCTGCTGTTATCAAGGGTCTTGGTATGCCTTCCCTGAAGCAGTACGAGGTGCTCGCCACTCTGAAGGAAGCCATGGCTGACAAGAAGTCGCCGAAGCGCCGTGAGGGTGGAGTAATGGCCTTTGAGTGTCTCTGTACTCGTCTTGGACGGCTCTTTGAGCCGTACGTCGTACAGATGCTCGGTGACTTGTTGATGTGCTTCGGCGATGGCAACAAGGATGTGCGGGAGGCTGCAGAAGATGCCTCGCGTGCTGTTATGGCCAAGCTCAGTGCCCATGGAGTAAAGCTTGTTTTGCCTACTCTCCTGTCTTCCTTGGATGATAGTGCTTGGCGCACGAAGCAAGGATCCGCTGAAATGTTGGGCTTCATGGCTCACTGTGCGCCTAAACAGCTCAGCAGCGCCCTGCCACAGGTTGTACCGAAACTGGTAAGCTCGACCCTTACCGACTCTCATGCCAAAGTGCAGGCTGCTGGCAAGGAAAGTTTGCGAGAAATTGGACGCGTTATTCGCAATCCCGAAGTGCAGCACATTGCCCCAGTGCTCTTGGATGCACTTATTGACCCCTCCAAACACACTCCAAAGGCTCTTCAAGCGCTCTTGGATACCACCTTTGTACACTTCATCGATGCTGCCTCCTTGGCCCTGCTTGTACCCATCCTGCAACGTGCCATGAAGGAGCGTAGCACAGATACAAAGAAAATGGCCGCACAAATTATTGGAAATATCGCCAATCTAACTGAAACAAAAGATCTTTTGCCGTACATCCGTGAAGGTACCCTCCTGCCCGGATTGCAGACGATCCTGCTCGATCCCATCCCCGAGCTTCGTGCGCTGGCTGCTGGTGCCCTCGGCAAAATTGTGGGCACTGTTGGCGAAGAAAATTTCCCCGATGTCATTCCCTGGTGTCTGGACCACCTGCGTGCCGAAGGATCATCCATCGACCGCGCGGGTGCGGCTCAGGGTCTGGCCGAGGTACTTGGAGGCCTGAGCCGTGGGGCAGCACTGAAGACTGTCAAGGACGAGGACGATGATGATGAAGAAGGGAACGAAATGGACGAGGGTACTGACGAGCAGACCAATGCTATTGTCAAACGTTTGGATCGTCTGATGGAAGAGTTTATCATTCAGACTTCCAGTGTGAAGCCGCACGTTCGTGAGGGTAATATGCTCATGTTTGTATTCTTGCCGAGTGTGTTCAAAGATCGTTTCCTTCCCTACGTTGCTGACGTTCTGCCATGTGTGCTGAGAGGTTTGGCAGACGAAAGTGAATTTGTACGCGACAGTGCCCTTCGTGCTGGTCAGATGATCATCAACAATTTTGCCGACCGCAGTGTTGAGCTCTTTTTGCCAAACCTTGAAGACGGTCTTTTCGACGACAACTGGCGTATTCGTCAGTCATCTGTGCAGCTCATGGGTGACTTGTTGGCGCGTATTGCTGGCCAGGAAGCCAAGAAGGGTACCACAATTGGTGATGAAGACGATGCTTTCGGTACCGAGCTAGGCACCGCTGCTATTCTGGAGAAACTTGGTTCCGGTCGCCGGAATCGTGTTCTCTCAGGCCTCTACATGGCCCGCTCCGATATTTCCCCTGTGGTCCGGCAAGCTGCCCTGCACGTCTGGAAGCAGGTCGTCCACAATACCGCGCGCACTCTGCGTGACATCATTTCGACGCTTATGCAGCTGCTTCTCAGTTCCCTTGCTTCCGACTCTATGGACCGAAAGGCCGTTGCTGCGCGTACTCTAGGTGATCTGGTAAAGAAGCTTAGCGAGCGTGTGCTACCGGAGCTGATCCCCACATTGGAGAGTGCTCTGAAGGATTCAGTGGACGATCCAAGTCGCCGTCTGGGTGTTGCTACTGGTCTTGGAGAGATGCTCAAGGCTTGTCCGAAGGATCATCTCGTCAACTACGTAGACTCGCTGCTCTCATTAGTGCAAGAGTTGCTGTGTGATAGCGACGCTGAAGTCCAGGAGTCCGCTGCTGAGGCATTTGACTATCTGCACCGAGCCATCGGTGCCCAAGTCATTGATGAAATTGTACCGTCTCTGCTCAAACAGCTCGACACTCATGAGATTCAAGAAGATCCCGAACAACAGCAGAGGTTGTTGTCTGGTCTTCGCCAAATTATTAGCGTGAAGGCCATGGTTGTGCTGCCCTACATCATGCCTATGTTGCTAGCAACACCTGCTACTCCGACGCAGGCACGTGCTCTAAGTGCTATCGTCGGTGTTGCTGGAAGTGCAATCAATCGTTACCTCGGTGCTGCCCTGGACACCCTCCTGGAATCCGCGGCTGAGGCCAGCGTGCAGAAGGACGACAGATCCCTGGAAGCCCTCGAAGATGCTACCATGGCTCTGGTCAACTCTGTGGACCACCCACAGGCGGTGGGAATCTTAGTCTCCGAATTGTCTCAGAAATCCGTGAATGATAAGCCGATGATCCGCCTTATCAGTGTCAAGTGCATTGGCAGACTGTTCCAGGTCCATGGCGTCGGTGAAGGCTCCCCGATGCAAGCGTTTGTCCAGGACGGATTGGATACGCTGCTGCAGCGGATGGCAGATCCCGCGGAAGAGGTGCTACCTCATGCTCATGCAGCCCTCGCAGCACTGACTGCGACCATTCGCAAGGAGGACCAGGCACAGTACGTGCCGCACCTAGTACGCTGTCTGCAACCTCTGCCGACTACTAGTGAAGGGCTGGTGCGCGGCTTCTGCTTGACTAAGGGCGTGGGGCCAATCTTACCCATGCTTCTGCACGGCCTGATCTATGGTCTTCCAGAGACGAAACAACAGGCAGCCAAGGGCATCGAACTAGTGGTACAGCGCACGTCTGCAGACGCTCTAAAACCGTTTGTCATTCAGATTACTGGTCCACTGATTCGTGTCGTGGGTGATCGGTTCAACTGGCGGGTGAAAGCCGCTATTCTGAACGCGCTGACTACCCTCATAATCAAGGTCGGCCCAATGCTGAAGCCTTTCATACCCCAGCTACAGACTACATTCACCAAGACTCTGCAGGATCCTAATGAGCCGATTCGCACAATGGCTGCAGAGGGTCTGGGCCAGATCAGTGCCTTGCATACCCGCACTGATCCTCTAATCACTGACCTTTGCAACAGTGCGGCCAAGAACGGCACCGCCAGCAACCCAACCCAGGCCACCGAGACATCCGCATCCCCACACGATCTCTGTAGCTCACAGCTGCTGGCTTTGGAGCGTGTCCTCGAGGGCATTCCCCAGAGCCCTGCAGATAGCGTTCGTGCGTCCATTCTGGAAAACCTGAAGACTATGATGGATCCGGACAAAACCAATGACAAGATTGCCAGCGCGGCAGCAAAGGCCCAGGTGTACCTCGGCCGCTTCTTGGACGACAAACAGTTTGCGGACGAAATTGTCGCGCCTGCGACCGCGTCAACACGAACATTTGGCAGCGCCCAGATGCTCGCAGAGCTTGTCAAGGCCCACAGTGAGCGAGTAATGAAGCTTGGCCACTTCAACGCCTGCGTCATTGCGGCCACAGCAGATGCGGGCAGCGAAAAGATTGGTGTTGCGATGTCCGGCAGTGAGAGTGTGGCCGGACTGATGCTTCTCGGCCAGGAGACGGGAACAGAAATTCCCCAAACGCTCATCGAGGCACTCTGTGAAGGTGCCAAGCAAGGGGTAGGTGACACGCGCCGTGCTGCTATCGACTCTATTGCGACTATCGCGGAAAAGGACATCGGTGTCGTGTTCCAATTCCTCAAGCCCATCATGGAGGCACTGGTCGTGGGTCTGCGGGAGAGGAATATTCCGGTCAAGCTTGCTAGCGAACGTGCTACAATTGAGATTCTCAAGCAGGCCGAGGACTCAGTGATGGGTCAAACGAATGAAATTTTGTCACCAATTGATGCAAAATTCTTCATTGACTACCACAAACGCGTCCTAAGTCGTAAGCTCAAGGAAGCACAGGATAACGACTACGGCCAGGACGGTGCCTAAGCAATGATTCTATAGTTTGCCTTCATCGTCAGAACCAATACTCTTTTATCAATAGATGGTACCATTTACATGTGTGTTTTGTCGTATACACTTTCTATTTGTCTGTATTCATGTACTTCGGGAGCGAAGCCAACCTATCTCTAAACCTTCGTCCTGTGACAGCCCAAACTTGAGAACCGAGGCGCCCGCCCCAATCAATTTCTTGTACTGGTAGGCCAAATAACAAAAAAGAATAGGCCTCGTCCAGAAGAAAGTGGCCAGCGGCTCCCTAGCGGGCACACTTCACCCCTGGGCCCGCTGAGCCCGCTGCGCTACCACAAAACCCGGTCCCCACCCGACCCACTGCCCACTGTGCCTCCTGCACCCGATTAGGCCCCCCCCCCGGGGGGGAGGTTCTCCCCCGGGGAGGGAAGATAGAGGCAAACAACCATAAAAAACTACAACGCTGATCCAACAACAATCGTTCGGTGGTCCAGCGGCACACACAGGCAGAAGGGTTGGGGGGGGAGGGGAGGGGGACGGGGAACGGTTTGCATCCAAAAAGGACAGAGGGAGAGTAATGAAGGGAACCGTCTCCCCTCCCCACCCCCCCCAAAGAGAGAGAGATGGGAGGTAATCCCACCGCGACATTTGCGAGCAAGGGAAGGGGGGCCCTGGGGGCCAGAGCCGAGGAGAGCGGTTGTGCTGTGCAAGCAAGCAAGCAAAGCAAAGCAAGAAAATGAGGGGGACTCCAGCGGAACGGGAAGAAAAAGAAATAACCCGAGAGTGTTGGGACGTTGCGGCAGTACGGTCCCTGGCCATTTCTTCCAGGGCGTCACGGCCCGCCCTCAGGTCGTGAAGTGGGGGACGTCCAGGCCCTGCCTCCCCAAAAACTGTGACAATCGTCCCGTAACATTGGGAAATTGTTTCGGGTTCGTTGTGCTGAGATACTGTTTTGCTCTTTCGCACTCTGTAGGGTATTTTGAACAGTGTCCGAACCTAAAGACAAAAGGCTGGGTAGTGCAGGATCACACAAAGTATGAGGTCAGGCAGAGTTCTTACTAGTACGCATGCAAATATGAAATACTGAACATATAAACTCTTCGGAATTTGGGCCTTCGAATTAAATCGAAGGTTAGGAGAATAGCAAACGAAGTCCGTGTGAGACGTTTTCCACAACAATGACGAGTGTGATTAAAAAGAAATTGATTGCGGGTCTTGGCCGTTTCACCAAGAACCTGCAGCCCAGTGATGTAGATATTAGCATCATGAAGGGAACCGGCTATCTTAAGGAGGTCGAGCTTGATGAAGTATATCTCCAGGCCAGTATGTTTCTGCCTGCATGCTTCCGTATTGTAAAGGCGTCCGCCGAGGACATTGGCATCAGCCTCAGTTTTACAAAGATCCAAAGGGAGCCAGTTGTACTTAACGTGGGCCGTGTCAACGTCGTCATCGAGGTATGTGAGGACAAACAGAAGAACCTCGATCTTTTGCGGCAAATGGCAGAGTGTGAGGTAGCTAAAGGGACTATCGTTAAGTATGGATTCATCGAAAAGGTGATTGATGGTCTGACGTTGAACGTGAAGCGCACGAAGGTGGACATTCGTGGATCCTACCCGGGTTGTCCTATTCAGACTATTTTGGCCATTGACATTGATTCAATGAGCCTGCGGGCTGCGGATGCATCCTTCTTGCCTGTAACTGACATTCGCAAGGCGATTCGACCCCGCGGAAACAGCATTATGGTCGGACGGCAGCTGACCATGGGCACCGCAGCCTTTAGTATCATTCCCAAAGGCGAGGACAAGAAGGATGATTCAACGATCTACCTTTCGCCGGTGACGGTCAATGTGGAAGTGAAGCGTGAAACCGCGACTTCAGAAGTGTTGGCAGCGCGTCTAGTAATGCTTCTGGAATCCCTGGCCTTCTCTCTGAGCCGCAGCCAGCTGGTCGCAATGGCTTTATTCACGCATCTTATTGATCAGCTGCTCTACGAAAACGCAGTGGCCATGGTGAACGAGGACAAGGAAGAGTATCGCAAGGAGGCCATGCGTCGAAGCAATCCAGACCTTCAAGTTGAAAAAGAAAAGGACGCAGAGAGCATGGACGGAGACGCCCTGGAAGGTCTGGAGCCAGCAGCAGGCGACATTCCGGATGTCAGCGAGAGCACGTTCAGTGTAGAGGCTGCCGTTGCCATTGTCCGTCTGACTGACGAAAGAGGGGCATTCAGCATGCTTCAGGGTGACAATTTGCATTTAGAATTTATGCCGGGTCGGAGCTACAACTCTCTTGGCAACGATTGGATCGAGGGATTGCATCTATTGCCCCCAGATGAGTCGCAGAAGTTGGTGGAGCGCATTATTACTATTTCACTGACTAATTTGGCCGTAACACCCGCCCGCGACCGATTGGACCACGCCGATGTTGGCCATACCATATTCTGTGTGAACAAGGGCAAGGAAGATCTGGAAATGCTGCGTATTGAACTCACCGAATATTTCCGTAAAGAGCCACTATCACCTCAGTTCGAGCCCAAGGTCCGTCCCGCCGCGTGGATGCGGCTACAACCAATGCAGATGATGGCCGTCCCGAAACAGCTGATCGCGTTGCTCAAATTTGTGACGCCCCTAATGTCGACATTCTCCTCAACTGCGCACCTCGCCCCGGAAACGCCTGCTGTGGACATGTCTGAAGTAAGTAGTCTATCGGACGCTGTTGCGATTCACATGGACTTTAACGTGGAGTTCCTGGGAGCGAACCTGGTTATTCCTCCTCTGACGCCGTCCATTGCCGAGGATGCCGTATCCTGCCTGTCCATTGGGTGTGATCGTTTTGAGCTCAACTCTAAGCTCATGGACCAAGGTAACGCTGCTCTTGTTCATTGCCTGTCTCGCTGGTTGTTCACAGAGAGTGATAAGTTTCCGAACGATAATAATGCAGGTGACACCTGCCCATTCTTTGGCAACGGGGACAAGCTCGTGGACATGATGGAGCAGTTTCCAGTACGCCTGGCGGCACGGGCACAGGACATTCATATATCATTTGGATCTCTGGATGACTTGAAAAAGGAAAGCTGTCTGCGCCTGCGTGACGTCGGTGTCCAGCTTCGTGCGGGTGATTTTGAGGGTGTGAAACAGGATATCCTTATGCTACACGCACCAGGGGAGATGTCAGTGGACTTTTTGCCGCACTATTTCTTCTTCCTACTGAAGACAGTCCGAGCGGCTCTGAAGCAGGACTACAGGAGTGCCATGGATGCTTTCAACGAGGTTGCAACATCGCTGGAGGGCAGCCCAGAACCAATTGTGAAGAAGACAGAGGAACTCATAAGCTTTGACGACGACGTCACCGACGATGCCGTGGCACCGAAAACACCACCCGAACCTAAAGCGCTGTTGCTGCTAGGTACGTTCCCGAAATTTAGCATGGGAGGTGCGTCTGTCGGTGTGGACGTAAATGAGACTGACATCTTCTGTCAGATTGACTCTGAGAGGGTTACTTTGAAGACAGTGACGGGCTATCTGGGCATGACGGGAGCAAAGGAAAATGATGAAGCGGGTACCGTGGAAGAGGACAAAGTAGACCGTGTCCTGGTGCGGGCGTTGATGGATGAGCAGCATTCCAGTGTTAAAGTCTTGGCCCAGCACATCCATCTGTGGTTCACTGAAAAGCACACGGAGAAGCTCATGGAAATTTATGAGAAAATTCCTCCCAAGTTTAGCAGCGAGCTCGTGGAGAGCATCCAGGAGGCCTACGAGGCCTACCCGGCAGTCCTAGAAGACATGACCCCGCCAGCAAGCGCAGAAGTGGCGACAAAGTCTACGCGAGACAGTAATTTGGGTGCTCGGGCGGCCACCTTGCGAAATATTGAGACCGACTTTGACGTTGAAATCCTGGCACGTGCATGTCGCTTTGGCGTGTATGGCCGGAATCCTCTCTATCTGGACCAGACCATCCTGCGCAGACCTAAGGGCAGCAGCTGGTTCTTTGGCCCAGCTACAACGGACGACGAGATATGCAAGTACATGAATCTGGCCATGAAAAATAATTGCAATGAAATGAGCGTGGATCAAAAGGTGCAGCGGCTTGATGCGCAAGTACAGAAGGAGGTCCAGAAGCGTCTCGTCTTGGAAGAGCAGATTCGGGCACTCCTTGAGGAAAAGAACAAACCGAAGACTGCGGAGAATGGTGACACCAGTGGCGCCAGAGAGCAAATGACGGCCAATTTGAAAGCTGCTGCCGAGTCTATGGAGAAAGAGAATACTATGCTCATTCAAAAGATTGCTGAGCTTGAAGAGCAGAAGATGATTGAGCAAGAGAAACTCACAATGACATACATGGCCATGTTGGACGAAAAGGAAAACGAAATTGCCATGCTACGCAGAAAGGCAGGCATTTAAAACGACAGATTCCGCACGACACACACAATACAGGATTTGAATACTTACAGCTCTCCTTTGTGCGCACTCCATGGGCTTCAGGGCATCACGGTCTGTGGTCGAAAGGACACGTCACAGTGAAGCAGAGCAGAGCTTCCAGATGGATTGTACAGCCTACCCTAGAGCCGAGCCGAGAAGGCCTTGAGCCTCAAGCAGTGGGGCGCCTCGAGAGGTCTGAATTTCCTGGTGTGGCCCTTCACTGCGCTTCCTCATTTGTTGGACTCGGCGTGTGAGCAAAACAACCCCTCCCCAAGAACCCCTCCCTCGTCAGTCGGACAGCCAGTCTCCGCGGTACTAAGCTGGAATCATGTGGTTGCAGACACGGCGTCGTCACCTGTTCATCAAGCAACGACCATATAAACTATTCCCGGGAGCCCGCTGCTACGGACGAAGCAGGTATGACCAGTTATCTATCGTCTGCTTCGAGAAACAATAGCATTTCTCGAGGTGTGCCTTCTCAGCGGCATCAAAATGGAAGGATTGGTGCGGGTTCGGCAAGTCACGAGCGATTTGTGGAAAATCGATTGCACGCGGGCATCCACTGTGATTCTCAAGTATACAAGGGGACTGGCTTTCCTTCCATTTCATCAGCGAGGAAAAGAAAGTCTGTAAGAGGTCCTGCTGCACACCAGTGAGACATCCAGATGGCAGGTCAGAGTGAACTCTTGGGAAGCCTTATTCTCCCCGTGTCATCCTACTCGACGAACTGGGTTCCTCCATGTACAAGTTTGAATTAGATTTCCGACTAAGTAGTTTCCTTGCTTCCACCAGTCCTTTTATTCGAAGCTTGCTATCCCAAGGACCGAATAGGCAGCCATCCACTGCAAACCCAGTGGCATGGTCTGAAGAGGTGTTCAATTTGAACATGGTGCCAACCAGATAAGAAAGCTAGCATCCTTAACTACACACCTATGCGCTCCTGTTAATAGTGTAGCCATGAAGACATTTCATTACCAGCTTTTCCGTATTATCGCAGTACGGCGCTTGGTATTTCGACAGTATTGTTTGGGCTTCCCATGAGAATTTCTAAACCTACCCTGGTTTAAGCCGAAAAATTCATTTGCCAACGCCCCGGGCCGTCCTCAGCATTAGGCAAAAGGAGAAACGCTTCTGTTCAATTGGGCCTCTTCTCACACAGATACGCCTCCAATTTCTTACCGACGAAGTCCGTAAGTTTTTGGGACTGGTCTACGACATCAACGAAATAGCTTAAGTACGATACGTGCTGCGGGCGTACGAAATTTTATGACTCATGCGCAAGAAAACCGCACGTACATCGAGGCCGCGACGAAATCGCAGCTGCTGGCACAACAGTGTCAAAAAAGCCAACCCGGAGTTCTCTAAAAATAGTCCGGAGCTCTGATGCCAACTCAGTACCAGAATCCTATGGTTCCTTCTTTTTTTTCTTTCTTTTTTTTTTTTTTACCCCGCGCACTGAGTCCAGAAACACTCTGCACAACTGAATTCTCGAGGTGCGGACTCTTGCTCACTCCCAATAACGAAATTTGCTTCAAGTGATTTCCTAATATGGAATTTTATGAATAAATTTCTTTCTAGTTTTGGACAGTTGTTGTACAAGGGGCCCCGCGGAGGGTGTATCCGTGGTGGGTGAAAAAAATTCTTAAGTGTTCCCTTGAAGCCAAGGGGCCTAGTTGGAAAAGAAAGCAAGCCTTAGTGCACGTAAGGGACACCGGGATAGAAATGGGCCCGCTGGAGCACACCACCACAGTTTGCGTACCTTGTAGCCTTCTTGAAGAGCCGCACACAATGTGGAGAACGGAAGAATAAGCCTTACCACCCTCTGTCTCATAATATTAGACCGAATCTATTCAAATCACATTCATTCGAATCCCGACCGCTGTGGCGGGAAACATTTTGCGCGTTCAAACTCAGCGTAGCCGACTCTATCCCCGAGCCAATTTTCAGTCC
>PDIP01000016.1:258338-273118 GCA_002811645.1 Corallochytrium limacisporum
GGGGGGGAAGCCAAAACTCACTTGGACACCCTCAGACACAAGAAAATGGTAGCAAAGGGTGCTTCATACATTTTTGTGTGTTACGCGTTGCTTGTATTCTCTTCCTATATGTTTTATATGAAAGATTTTAACGTTTTCCGTTCGAACTCTCTCATTTCGATGTTTTCCCGAACTGTGGCTGGTGCTGCTGAAGAAGAGAGATTGGTAGGTGCGGGAGCTGGTGGGCCGTTGTACTGTTTCCTGCGCTAAGGTTGATCTCTGTTGAATTAGACTGAGTCACAAAGGGGAACGGAGGCTCAAGGGGATGGTGTTGAGAAATATTTCTGTAGCATGTATGGATGTCGTATCACATTCTGGACAACAGATGGCTGAAAGATATTTAAGGGCACAATTCCGCGATGCAGATGATGCATGAAGGTACTCCAATCATTATGCTGCGACACTCAGCCGAACAATAATTTTCTCTGAAATTAGTTAAAGAATAGTTCATAACAGACACAATGAATCTTGATCAGCTTATCGATATTGTAAGGACCACATTCGTCCTCATCACAACGTCCATTGGTGCGGGTATCCTGACTGTGCCCTATGCTTTCGGTGTTCTCGGATACTGGACCATCATCCTCCTGTTCGTTGTCACCGGTCTCATGCTTATGGGTGGGCTTACTCTGAATTATGCTCTTGCCAACTCGAAATCCTTTACTTTCCTGGATCTGTGTGAGGAGCACCTTGGCCGTGTTGGACGCTACTGGGGTCAGTTGTGCATGCTCTTCAATCTGTACTTCGTGGCCGTCATTTATCTGGTCTTGGCTGCTTCCTCTTTGCAGGACATCTTCTCTCACATTGCCAACTTCAGCTATGTCATCTGGGCCTTGATTACTGCTGCCATTATGTGGCCCATTATCCAGATGAAGGACATTAAGGACATGTGGCTTGTGCTCATTCTGGCGGGTGTCTCTTCGTACACTCTTGCTGCTGTCATCTTGGCTGAAGCTGGGGACTCTATTGTGGAGATCAAGACCTCAACTTTCACAAACTTTGAAGATGGCATCCAAGCCGCTTCTGTTTGCATTTTTGCGTACTCCTTTGCGACCTTGGTCCCCACTGCTCGCCGCAATATGAAGTACCCTGAGTTTATGCACTACCCTATCATCTTTGTCTGCCTTTCCCTCTTCTTGCTCTACGGCTCCATCGGAATTCTGAATCATGCTGCCTATGGCTGCGAGGTCCCCAGCAACATTCTGGATCGTTGGAACCGTAACGTTCCTTGGTATATCACGAGCGTGTGTCTGGCTGCTCATATGATCGTTGCCTGCCCGCTCATGCTGAGCCCGTGCCTGGCCCTCATTGAGTCCATCGTTCTGAGGATTGAGATTGGTTTCACTCAATCCGATACCCAGGCTACCGCTATTGATACCTCCAAGACCTACAAGACTCAGGAAGTCAGCAGCTCCACTGCCAATACTCCTGCTCCCCGCTTTGGAGATGGTGACGTTGAGGCCGTCGACACCATCAGCAACGGCAGCAACGGCGACAAAAACAAGGACGATAACACCACCAAGCCTCGTCTTTCCAATGAGGCCGACATCGACAAGTTGCCCATCGATGCCGCCCACCACGAGCGCATGTACGGCCGGACCGGACCCGAGACTGAGGGCAACTGGTTTTACCGCAACCGCCACGGCATGGGACGTGTGCTCCTGCGCACCCTCATTCTGGGCACCCTTTGTTTCTGGGCTATCATCATCCCGTTCTTCGGTGATCTTGAGGAGGCCACTGTCGGCCTTGCCTTGGTCAGTCAGACCTTTGTTCTGCCTGTGCTCGTCTACTGGGCCATGAACCGCAGCGAGATGAAGACTTGGTTGAAGGTCGGTATCACCTGCATGGTCGTCTTGTTCGGTATCTTTGCTATCCTGGCCAGTATTTTCGCCATCAAGGACATCATCAACGATGCCTCCAGCTTTAAGATTTTCCAGGTCCCCGCTGACAACACGGACTACCTGTGTACCGTCGCATAGAGGACCACTCTCCAACGATTGAACACCAACAACACCCCCCCCATAGTTCGCCCCCTTTTCCATCCATCCACGTCAAAGCATAGTCGTCATCTTTCATATCCTTTGAAGCGGTCAAGTGATGGGAGTGAGATGGTTTGGTTAGTTCGTAACGGGTCCCTTTACGGAGAATGAATTTCGTTACCTGGGTATTTTCCCAAGACATTTTCGAAACTCACCGGATGCAGGACTCACACCTTCACACACTGATTGCGAAGAAGCTCTTCAGAAGCGCGGTTTTTCGAGAGCCGTCTCGGCTGGCCCCCCCTCTCCTCTCAATCCCAGTCGACAGTAGGGACCCACCTACTGCAAGAAAACTCTCTCGGTGTCCCCCCCCCCTTGCCCCGCCAGGCGAGGACGCGGAACAAACGTGAGGGGATCGCGCTTTTGAGGAAAACAAAGCAATTTCCTCCACCTACCCAACCTCTACCGCCCGTCTTGTGACGTGACCGCATCTCATGCATCATTGATCCATCCATATTTAGTACCATATTCCATAACAATGAACATAGAAATTTCTAAAATGTATTTACTTCGGACGAAGATTTTAAGGGTGTGTATATTAGTTGCCGACACATGGGGTTGGGGGACTCACAGTTAATCTACTGCTATCCTTTCTTACAGTGGTACCTGAACTCAGCACGCTGGTATCGGCATGACTTGCTGGCAGCAGCGGATCTGCAATCACTGATTCAGGTGTAGACTGGGTGATCCGTTTTATCTTGGGTGTGAACTAGGAGCAGAGTACACACACTGGGAACCCGGGGGGGGGACCTATTTTCATTTTTACTTCGCGAAGGTTTTGGATTAGTCTTTTCTCACTGCAGGGCCCCCCCTCCCTTCCCTCTTCCTTGTTCTCCCTGCAAGGGGGGGGGACCTACATTGGTCCCTATAGGATGTGAACCAGCTACATCGAGCAACGCGTTCCTGACTCAGTACTAAGGACAACACGGCAGGGAAAACTAGACCATCAGATCCTGTGACGGTGGTACATTTACTATACAGACACGTGGTCTCACTGTATTCACTATCCAACTGGGAAGGGAAGAGAATCATCGACTGCCAGACTGGTTGATTGTTTCACTATGGGCTTTGGACCAGGTCCCAACGTTATTAACTACTTTGAGTTCGAAGGAACCAGCGGCCACAAAGGCGGGGGCTCCCCCAAATTCGCCTTGTTTTCCTTATCCTCTCGGTGCGCACTTCCGGACATTGCGAGGAGGGGAGGTGGACAAAAGTGACGCGTTTGCCTTGCGGGCCGGCTCCCCTTGGGTGAGAAATAGCGGGTCGCATTCATTCACTATAGGCTTTCATACCAACAAGCACTGCTCAGTGCTGCTTGAAGCAAAAGATCTTCGCAAAGGCTGTGCTTTACAGCTCCGCAACGAACGATCGCTGGAGTACGGTGTTTGCGACAGCATTTGCAAGATTCTTGAGCCATGCTGTCGTTGCTGTGTGGCACCCTGCGCTTCTGTGAATCAACAGCAAAGAGAACATAACCATGACTGAAACATGGATCGACACGAAGTCTTCAGGTGTTAAGGTTGTTGTGGATGTTCACAATGGCGGTGGTTGGACCGCTATCACATCGATGACGGAAGGTAAGCACAAAAAGCTCTAGGTTTTCACATGCACGGGAACCCAGGGTATTATGTGCTGTGATCGACGAGTACCAGTCGAGTCTCTCATTGTGATGCACTTACAAGAACTGAGTATTTCTAGACTTGGCCGAGTACATCTCGATCAATATGGCTGATACCATGGCGGAGCAAATTGTATTTGGGCCTGGATGCACAAAGCCTTTCATTGCCTCTCGCATGGAGTCACACAGACAAGCTCTCCTTGGGGGTTAGTGTGTGTAAGACGGATGCAGTTCAAGCGAGCACAGGGATATTAAAAGAAGCGAACAATGCGGGGGCTGAAGCACATTGAGGTCTAACTATAAATCCTATGCCACTGGTACCTCGGTACAGCCAATATAGTCCAAACTAAACTTCGTCAACACTCTGATCGTTGCTCTTGCATCCGGTTCTGGCCGGCAGGAGCGGGACAAGATCTGGGAATGTTTGGAATTCAATACACCCACACTTACACATCGAATTAGTATAACCCTAGCTTAACAGTGCAGATTCATACTCAGCCAACAAGCGAGCACACCCACCTCTCGTTCGACTCTCTGCCGTCATTTACAAAGCCAAATAAGGTAGAAACTGAATCCAGACTCTTGCTGTCGTACACGCCATGGCAGTGTTCAATAAACAAAGAATAGGAGCAGGCAGCGGGGAAAAACTTACGTTGGTACTCTTTTTACAGCGGACCCAAGGGGGCAGGCGCGAACAGGCTTAGGACAGCACGGGAGATACACCCCTTCATTTTGCCCCCCCGGCGCTCCCTCCCAGGCCAAATGTTCCCTCTTGCCCTCCCTGTATTTGCATCTCCCATCCCGCGCCAAGGAAGGATACAATTTTGGAGGGGACCAAAAAACTTAGTGAATGTACTGAACGAAGGGGACGCAGGCACGTGCCGAACCTCTTACGCTTCAGTCTATTTTGAACCTTTGGAACGCTGTCGTTTTGGGTTGATTGCCCTTTGCTGTCGTACAATTTCGACATGGTCGGGCTCCAGTATACGGCCAAATGGACACTTTCCACCAAGAAAAGACCCGTATTGAACAGTCTGGGGAATTTATGCGTTTTGTGAAGTCTTAGAATGCAGATGAGGTTGACCAATATTGGTCAAACTTCGTGCTCTGGACACAGGCCTGTCACTGTGTACATGCGTTGTGCGCGCATGTTTGTTGCGTGGGCCACTTGTGGATTGTGTTGCAAATAATAGAACAAAAGTACTGGGCTATCTTTAGTAGCTTTGTGGATATTCTCGTGCTGTTGGGTATGTGGATGCCGTCTTGTGTGCCAACAGCAGGTACAAACTGTGTTTCTGTTGTGCCTTGCCTGGCACTGGAGCCTTACGCTCTCCCTGCTCTGATAATGGAGATGAGCACGGTACACTCTATCTTCGGTAAACCCTGCATTCGAGTTGTGCTCCTAGGGCTACGATCCTGTCCTGTACCACACGTATTGACATTGATACTGTCTCGTTTGGGGTCTCACTTCTCCTCGGTATATGATGGTGGTACCGAATGGCCGGGTCCCGAGTGACCCCGCATCCAGACGCACCACCCATGTCTACACTTTGAGGCTTGCACATCCGTACTGCGGACGCCCATCTCAGAGGGGACAGTACTGTCGTCCAATGGCTCCCTCAGAAAAGAGCCTTCTGATCCTTTAGCTGGCCCGGACAACTTCGATTAGCAACTCGTCCGCCTGATGTTTGATGTTAATTCTTGGGTCCTATCTCAGTTTTTCCGGGGCAGTGGCTGTCCGTCGCTTATCGTCTCTGGAAAACCACTTTTCCGCTCAGGTGCGCGCTCGATTGGGAGTGCAAAGACGGTTACCATGGCCCTTGTTTGCTCTTCTTCAATTCCTGTTTGTGATACCAGTGTGGCCACTGCCGGTCTCAATTTCCTCTCCAACTAAGCACCCAAAACAGATGAGATCAAAGACCAAGAGAGTGCCCAAATTAGGCATCCTGTGCTGTACATGGCTGACCCATGGAGTACAAGCGACTCTAGCGAGGCCAATTACTGTTTTCTCTTTCGACATCTCCACAAGACCGTTTTGAACAAATAGTGCGCGGTCCGTTTGCATGGGTCTGTCCGTTTTTGAACTGTGCTATACGGTTGCCACCCTGTTCCAAAGAGGAGCTAACGAAACGTCTGCTGAGAAAGCGATGAGGAGACAAACGGAGCTGAACGCATTGGATCTTCCTGTCCTTTCGATATCTGCTTCACATACAGGGGGCAAAATGCAGCTTGAGCACAACCCGGAAGCACGACATAATGGAGGGGAGGGGGAAAGGTGTGGGTGGGGGACAGTCAAAGCCCATTTACACAAATGCAAGAGACAGCGGCCTATGCACCGTTTCCTGCGTTAAGTTTGATCACTATTGAGTTGATATTGGCTCATAAAAGGAACAGAAACTTAAGGGAATGGTCCGAGAAACATGTTTTGTGGCAGGATATTGACGTACAACCATACGTGACGGGAGATAGATGAATGCGTAAAGATACTTAAAGGGGCAGATCCGCGGACGCAAATAACACATGCAGGCATTGTAAATAATAAAGCTGCGATACTCAGCCGAATATTAATGTGCGTAGAGATTAGTTGAACAGAATTTAAAATCACACACTATGAATCTTGATCAGTTTCTCGATGTCGTTAGAACCACATTCGTCCTAGTTACCACCTCCGTTGGTGCAGGAATCTTGACCGTTCCCTTCGCTTTCGGTGTTCTCGGATACTGGACCATCATCCTCCTGTTCATTGTCACCGGTCTCATGCTTATGGGTGGGCTTACTCTGAATTATGCTCTTGCTCATTCTAAGTCCTTTACTTTCCTGGACCTGTGTGAGGAGCACCTTGGTCGTGTTGGACGCTATTGGGGTCAGTTCTGTATGCTCTTCAACCTGTACTTCGTGGCCGTCATTTATCTTGTGTTGGCTGCATCCTCCTTGCGGGACATTTTCTCTAACGTTACCAACTTCAGCTACGTCGTCTGGGCCTTGATTACTACTGCCATTATGTGGCCAATTGTCCAGATGAAGAACATTAAGGACATGTGGTTTGTGCTCATTCTGGCGAGTGTCTCTTCGTACACAGTGGCAGGAGTCATCCTCGGCGAGGCTGGAGACGCCATCGAGGATCTCGAGAGCTCAACCTTCACAAACTTTGAAGATGGCATCCAAGCCGCTTCTGTTTGTATCTTTGCGTACTCCTTTGCGACCTTGGTCCCCACTGCCCGACGCAATATGAAATACCCTGAGTTTATGCACTACCCTATCATATTTGTTTGCCTTACCCTCTTCCTGCTCTACGCTGCTGTCGGAATTCTGAATCATGCCGCCTATGGGTGCGAGGTTCCCCGTAATATTCTGGATCGTTGGAACCGTAACGTTCCTTGGTATATCACGAGCGTGTGTCTGGCTGCTCATATGCTTGTTGCCTCTCCGCTCCTCTTGAGTCCTTGCCTGGCTCTCATTGAGTCCAAGCTCCTGAAGATTGAGATTGGTTTCACTCAATCCGACACTCAGGAGACCTCCACAACGCATACCTCCACTACCCTCACACAAGATAGCAGCTCCAGCACCAATGCTCCTGGTCCCCGTTTTGGGGATGGTGATGTTGACACCGTGGACACCTTCAGCAACGACCCAAATTCTGACAAAAACAAGCAGGGGAGCATCCACAAGTCTCGTCTTTCCAATGAGACTGACACGGGCAAGATTCCCATCGATGCGGCTCAGCGCGAGCGCATGTACGGCCGGACCGGATCCGACGCAACAGGCAACTGGTTTTACCGCAACCGCCACGGCATGGGACGTGTGCTCCTGCGCACCCTCATTCTGGGCACCCTTTGTTTCTGGGCTATCATCATCCCGTTCTTCGGTGACCTTGAAGAGGCTACTGTTGGCCTTGCCTTGGTCAGTCAGACCTTTGTTCTGCCTGTGATAATCTTCTGGTCCATGAATCGCAACGAGGTGAAGACTTGGTTGAAGGTCGGTATCACCTGCATGGTCATCTTGTTCGGTGTCTTTGCTGTCATCGCCAGTATTTTCTCCATCAAGGACATCATCAACGATGCCTCCAGCTTTAAGATTTTCCAGGTCCCCGCTGATAACACGGTCTACTTGTGTAGCGCCTAGAACGCAAGCTCCCAATTCAACATCAACAGGCACATTTCCCCCTTTTCTTTCCATCCATCCACGTCAAAGCATAGTAGTCATCTTTCATATCTCTGAAACGGTCAAGTGATGGGAGTGAGATGGTTTTGGTGTTTTCGTGGCGATCCGTTTTCTCAGAATGCACTTGGTCATATTCTAACCATCCGAAGGCAATTCGAAAGTTGCCAGACGCAGCACCCATAGCAAAACCCACGATGGTCCCCCCTCGGCGAGAATGCGGATCAAAGTGAGGAAGAATGCACGGCGTCTCCTCCACTTACCCAACCACTACCCACCCCATGTAACGCGACCGAATCTCTTGCATCATTGATTCATCCACATCCAATAGCTTTCACAATTAACAAAGAACCTAGACTATTCACAATCTGTGTAAATTTGGCTACAGCTTGTAATGTAGGGTGATCCGTAATAGTTAGACTCCCAGAAACTGTGAAATCTGTACATATACTGGTCAGACGTAGGGATCCCCAATACATTCAGTACCCGAGAAACCCTCTTACTTCGCAAGCCCAACTTTGATTGGCCATTCCAAGACAATCTCAATCCGCTGAAGCAAGCCTGGGCACATGGGGATCGGCGCCCCCCCCCCCCGAGGGGTGCCACTATACTGAACGAAAACCATAGTGAAGTGTAGGCAAAGGTGCTCTAGTACTTTGGGTACGGAAGAAGGATATGGCAGCGAAGTGGGCGGGGCCTCAGTGGGGGGGGAGGGAGGGGGGCAAATTTCCCATTGCCACTATGCACTGTGGGCCACTATGGAGGGATCACGGCAAACGGCACACATACTGCCCAGACCCAACAGTAGCCACCGCGTGTGCTTTGGAACAGCCTCGCCATTGTATGAAAGCGGGTTCCATTTTACATCCGTAAGGTCATAGACCCGCATACTGCAGGCCAGCGCCGCAAGCCCCAACTATGTCGTTCACACATGCCAAGCTCAGGCACGCACTGAACGAGGACAGTCGGTAAATTCAGTACTACAGCCGTGAGGGATCGCCGGCCCCAAGCGGTGCGGAGTGAGCAAAGAAACACAATGGAGCCCCAACATACGCCCACGCGATTGTCATCCCATTGGAAGGGTCAATACGTTGCCGCAGTCCAAAACAGTGGACAGCGACGGCTGTCTTGGCGAAGCCTGTGTGCTCAAAGCTCCATAGGCCACGGCCGCAGTACTACCAAACTATTTACAACAGACTTTGACGGAGCGTAATTTGTTCAGAAATCATTATTGAGTGATACTTACACAGTTCGATAAATCAACAGGAAACAGAAACCACGATGAACCGGTTCCGTCTCGCCTCCCGTGCTTCTACCTCCCTGGTACGTGCTGTGGCCAGCCAACAACTGGTCAAACGCACTGCTGCTGTTCCCTTTGCCCGGGTTCACCTTCCTACCCTGTGTCTTGGTCAGCGGTATCTGAGCGGTGAGTCATATACCATGATGATCGATGCGTTCAAGAAGGAGATTGAGTACGAAGCCAAGAACCAAGAGGATGTTAACCCCGAGGCTATTCCAGATTCGTGGACTCTGGACAGTAAGGAAGGAGAAAGAGCTTTTTCCGTGATCAAACAGGATGGCGACCATGAGATTAAGGTGACTCTGGATGTGACTTCTCTCGGTGAGGATGAAGAGGAGGACCCAGAGGCTGCGGACGAGGACGAAATTGGTGGTGCAGATGTTATGCCTTTCCTCGTGGAGGTGAAGAAGAATGGTGTTAACGGTGTTGTGGAGTTCACCTGTGAGGCATTCAAGGGTGACTTCCAGATCTTGCATATGGGATACGCTCCTGATTCGGAGGCCAAGGACGCGGATGTTATTTACACCGGCCCTGAGTTCTACGACCTGGACACCAAGCTGCAGGAGAGTGTGTACCAGTTCCTAGTCAACCATGGCATTGATGATCAGCTGCTCGCTGTCCTATCCGACCATGCCGCGCTCAAGGAGCAGAAGGAATATGTTACTTGGCTGAAGAACTGCCAGACGTTCCTATCTTAAATGGTATCAGTACTTAAGAAGAAAACGGAAAACACAGCCACGCAAGGCGTCATTTACAAGATGAGCACACCTTTTCGGTATGCAACTGTTTCATTAGTGTTATTACAAGCCATATACATGTAATGTCTAATCTTTACACCGGAGTCAATACGTGGCACGGAGAGAACGGTCTTGGACTGATAAAACTACGATGATAGACTGTTTAATCACTCTTGCGAGCGCAGCATTCTTCCGTCGTACAGGGACGACTCAACAGAACATCTATCATGCCACCGCCAGCGGCGGCACCAAGGATCGGCGCCACGGTGTAGACCCAGACTTCATGGTTAAAAGGCCCCGGAAAGGCCGTCGTTCCCCAGCCAAAAGCTGCAGCGGCCAAGCGCGGTCCCAAGTCACGGGCCGGATTGAACCCGGCCATGGAAATGACTCCAAAGATGGAAATCATTGAAGCTACTGTGAGTCCAATAATAAGTGGTACGAGGTCACCAGTTGACACAGCAGTGTTACAGTGATCCGACAGGGCAAAGATCACAGCTGCGAGGATAAATGTCCCGAGGAACTCCGAGGCAAAGCAGGCAGCGAGGGCATCCACACGGCCCGTATCGCTGCCATCTGCGACAAGATCAAAAAAATCCGAGTTTGGGACTGGATAGTAGTTTGTCAGAATCATCGCACTCTTGGCCGACTCGGGACAGTTGCAGTCGCGGTCAATTCCATTCTCAGTCTCAAACTGGCGCAGATAGGGTTGGAGCCACAGCCCATACGTTAGACAAGCGGCCCCAAACGCACCAATGATCTGTGCAGTGATGTAACGCATTAGTCTGCCAATACTGAAACGCGACCGAGTAGAGCGGAAGACAAAGAATGCAGTAGATATGGCGGGATTCAAGTGCGCCCCGGACAAGTGTGCTGTGATGTAAATTGACAGCGAAACGGCTAGGGCCCAATTCACAGCAATCTGCCAAACTCCATGTTGGCTGCCCGTTAGCACCGCACTGGCTGTTGTCATGGTGCCAATGAAGACGAGCAGTCCCGTGCCAAAACCTTCGGCAATCATTTCGAGTAGCCACGGGCTCGTGCGATAGGTCGACTCGGTGCGTTGCTTCATTCCCTTCAATAGAGGCATCTTGTCGGTGTCTTCTGCACTGTGCTTGGGTTGTGACAGAGCCTGGCCTGTGACCGTGATCTCATCTCCTTTCGGCCTAGCTATTTCAACAATATTGACCGTTACGTGTTCCTTTCCTGCTTTGACCAGATCACCCTTCGAGGGTGAGACGTTCCATTTGCTAGTCATGCTGCAGAGTGTCTGTCCTTTGTCCCTATGACAGAAGTCGTCACTTAGAGCGCTTAATGAGGCATCAATGTCTAGCTCATCTATATAAATATCGCAGTCTTCAAGTATAATGTATGTCTATGGAACTGTCCTTTGAGATCGAACTTCCCCTTGCTTCTATCTCGGTCGTAGTACCTTTCTAGGCTCGCCTCTGTTTTCCATAGATATTCTATGGGGAAGTTTGCGCACGACGGAGAAGCCCCTCGGTCCCCGGAGAAAGAAGACAGTGGATTTTCCGGGCTCATCGGAAAGATTTCCCCCCCCCCCTCCCAGGGCCCAAAGGGAGTGTGGCGGAGAGCGGGGCGGGTCACGTAGATTTCATCAGGCCCTAGGGAAACCCGGTTCCGGAGTGATGCCGGTGGTTGACCCCAGACACCGGAAAACCCAGTCGGATGCCATAGACTCTTTGAATCGGTAAAGGCCTGTAGATGATGATGTGTATCTCATTCCCAAGGCCCAGATCGCCAACACTGTCACCGGTATGTATTGCATGTTGTTCGTAAGCCACGTTGTAAAATCATGTCAGTGCGAAACAGCACCGTCATCAATCACCATGTTGGTTCCCTTTTCTGACATTTTGATTCACATGATCTGTTCGAGACGCAGATCTTTTCCATATGAACTACTCGGTCATGATCTTTGCAAATGTTTACATCTCTTCGAAGTGAAGAAAACGAATACCAGGACTATATGGAGTCCCTGCGCACTGGACAGGGCCATGTTTGTAACCATAACATAGTGCCAGTAAAGCAGAAGATCGTAACCAGCGACTTTTGTCGTCTGCTGACGACTTTGGCATAGTCACTGGGCGACTAGTCAGCACTCTCCAAGAAGTGATTTCCTGCCTAAACGGGTTCCCTTATGATGACAAGTATGTTCGCATGCAAGGTTAGGGGGTGCCAACATCCGGCCCTCTTAGGATTCCTCTGTCTAATGTGTCTCTTGAGTTGGTCACGTAGCAGCCAAGGTATTCAAAACAAAGTTGATTGGTAGCAGTGCCAGGATACGTGCTTGTCGGTGGTGATGTTCACAGATTGAGGTACAGGCGGAACTCACGGAGAGGAAGGGGGCGCCAACGTCGCCAAATTGCCCGCCCAAACGCAGTTGAATTTTAATGATAGATACTTCTTTCCATGTTTCAATGTTTCATACCAACTTCTGGACATGATACTGAACCATACTGACTTACAAACTCTACGGAACAGATCTCGCAGAAGTGTGGGTATCATGAAGCGAATTGCTCGAGAAAACGGTGGTAACGTGCGGACGGACATGGCAACATCGTAAACACAAACATTGACGGACTCGAATACGCAGGCGTCACACAATCGTCAGTCCACCCGCAAATTCGCCTACTTTCTTCCTTACCTCTAAGCCACGGTGGGCCGGTACACAAAGTTTTCGCTGAAGAAGGCAATCAAATATTCGAATATCGTCGACAGTGGTGCTGTGTTAATTGTGCGCATGTCAGATGGGCCTATAGTGCGCGCGGACTGCCCGGGATACCGGCGCGAAAGATGCACACAGACAAGAGAAAGATGTCACTCTGCACAGACATGTACATGTCTTACGAGCCCACATACACAGAGGAGAACAAACCTAACCAATATGCATCACATTTCATTTGCGAGGGCGAAACGAACGGGGACAGACACATGAAGATTCTGTCCATCAGCATGGTGTAATACTGAGCAAGTCTGTATGCAAGCGTGCGTGATACCGTACAGGGCCTAATGTGCACCACAATCAAAGACCTCGGACGTTGCAATTTGGTTCGGCAACCGCACCAACTTGCACCAGCCAACTCACTCACTGTTCCAATCTTGCGCAGGCAGCGCGGCCGACTGGCTATTTTTGACATTCTTTCTGATACATTGACTCCACGATAAGAACCCTTCATGCCGTGGGTCATTCATTAGCGTTTACCCGTTCCGGACACACAGACGTGCCTTGTTTGACGCGGAGGACAGTTTTCTTCTTTCGATATGGTCGACATCGAGGAAAAGATCGACAAAATCGCAGCAGCAGCTGCCTACCACTATGCAGGACACCGGAAAAGGCGTTCGTTCCAATTGTGGCCCGCAAACCAATGGCACCTGTTCGACCAATCGGAGCAGTTCGAAGTTCCTCCCCCCCCCCCTCCCCTCCCTTCCTCCTGAGCTTACCCGTTGCGCTTGCTATAGTAAATATATGGATATATTGTTTCCACCAGTAAGGTTTAACAATCCCTGGTGAACCTTCGATGGGTGCATCCCTCCCGTTGAGAGAGGCTTGCGGCGCCAAACCGGTGCCATAAAAACGCCAGTGATTGGGCGACCCACAAGTGTACACAGCATATCATCGCCAGCAGCCATAATCTTGTATGGGTCTCGCTCTGCTTGTACCGGCCTTCCCAAATTTAGAAGCCATTATATAAAAGGAACAGAAAAAGTTCGAGTCAAAAAGGGAGAAAGGACAAAAAGGAACGACAAAGAAGGGGTACAAAACCAAAGGAGTCCAGCCCTCCATCTGAAAGGAAATTGTTTAAGCGGGACATGGTTTTCTATGCCTTTTTGTTTTTCTTGTTTCCTGATAGTCGTCTCGGTTGGGGGCTGCTTTTGTTCATATTTAGTCCATACATTCTCTTAAATGAAATTAAGCAGGAGCCATGCGCGCAATCGTATTCCCCCTCCCCCTCCCCACGCAATACTAAATTGGATATCTGGCTCTTGCGGGACAGGGAAGCTGGGCGGTAACATGCCAGCGGGAAAGACAAACAGATATTTCCTTACTAAAACATAGAGAATTGTCCTTAGAGAATGCCGATCTGTTACAGTTTTTCAGTGATGCCCAATCGCGGCGTACCATCACCCTTCTATCCTCTCGAGCCCCGGTACGACATCGCTGCCGCAATGAGACATTCTGCTGTTAGAAGACCGAGACTGCGGAAGAAAGAACTCTCATATCATCACACAAGAACGTTTTAGGGAATACCATCGCAAGAAAAGGATATGGGAGAGCGCCAGAGCGAGACATGCTGCGAGTGGAAGAATCTGCGATTGGGAACGCAGCGATGGTTTTTCGGATGACACGGACGAATTCTTCCCCTTTTATTTCTTTTTTGGAGGGGATTTTCATTTCCTCCCTGAGGAGAAGACCCTCTACAGCTAAAATCGCAGCTGGGTGAACTGGAACCATCTACCAAAGGTGCCGCCCGTGTTTCGCCTTTACGCTGGCTTGGGAAGGAGCGATCTAAAAGCTAACGGACCCTTGAAACGGCACACCGGTTAGTGTTTGTTGGGCACAGCGCGCGGGATGAGAAGGGAAAGAGCCCATCAGTGAGAATTTCCGTACTTTATGTATAGAAAAGCCACACGTTTTGGAGGACCCGACGAAATAACGGACGGTACCCGCGCTGTGATTTGATCGTTCGCGATTGGTCTACTAACCCTCCCACCCCGTGAAGACCCTGAAATGACCAAAGTTGGAAGTTTTTTTATTCGGCTGCTCGGTCTGTGGGAGTAGTACTGGGCAGAGTTTACGGATGGGCCGTTCATTCACTACCGATAGTAAGGCAGCAAGGGAGCGATAGACAGTTTGACGTCCGAGCAGGGGG